>JAJJWW010006060.1:600000-1101669 GCA_023531295.1 Papaver armeniacum | reverse complement strand
GATGTAGTGCAAGACCAGCAATCCTACTTGGAAGAAAGAGATCGACGCAACCGTATCCGTTAACTAATTATGGGTATTTGTCTGAGTCTGGTTAGTTTAAGATATTTATGATAGGAAATAAGAGATATTAGGCAGCTTTTGGCATGATATCGTATTCTTTTGATTTTGCTGAGATTTCCTCTTTATTTGGTTAGATTTTGTAGTGATCTTCCTTTATTTTCTAGGTCCGGCAATTCGATCTGTAAGCCTTTATAAAGGCCGCATGTTTTACTTGTCGGGCATCGTTGAGAAACTAATAAAATCACTTCCATAAGAGAAGTTTATAAAGATGTGTTGATTTCTATCGTTTCCTACTAACATCCTACACCATTTGGTATTCGATTGGGTATCGATCCTTCAATCATGGTTCGTGGCGAGAGGTCGTGGTGGTCCTCGCGAAGTTTTGATTGATGAGGTGATGGAGAGAACAAGGTACGATGAACTCTCACGCGCGGTTGAGCAGCTCGCCGGTCAAGTAGCTACTTTGCCACGACATGAGCGCCGTCATCCTCCTACGGATGAATCAAACACCGAAGGAACCGATGATGATGATACGAAAACCCCTTTGCCGAGCGTGCAAGGAGAACTTGCATCATGAACGTGACTCTAGAAGTTGGGAATCGCATTCCGCGTAGAGATTCCCGAGTTTCATGGTAGTGGATTGACGCCTAAGATTGTATCGACTGGTTTTCTACCGTGGAAGAAGTACTTGAGTTTAAGAGGGTTTTCTTGCTCGTGTGGTTCCTCTTGTTACTACCCGCTTTCGAGGAAGGGTCATTGTTTGGTGGCGGCAATTGAAAGCATCACGCATTCAACAAGGTAAACCACCTATTTCATCTTGGGCAAGGCTTGAAAAAAGTGTATGCGTACAGCGTTTTTACCTTTTAACTATACCCGAGAGTTGTATATTCGTCTTCAAAATCATCGCCAAAGTTTTCGTTCAATTGATTGAGTATACGAAAGAATTCTATGATTTGGTTACTCGGTGGAATTATGGACATCAAGAACAACTTGTCTACCGCTACATAGGAGGTTTGCGCCAAACTTTTCAAGACACGCTTAATTTATTTGATTATTATTCTGTTTCTGAAGTACATCAACGTGCTTTGCGCTTGGAAAAACAATTTTCCCGTAAGAATGTTACGGCGGCAGTTAGTCGTCCTCCTATTGTCCCTTCACAGAATGCTTCCGCACAACAGGGTGTTAGTATGCCACAAAAATCTGGTCAGAAATGTTATCGTTGTGGAGATCCGGGTCATTTTGCGAATGACTGTCGTAAAGTTGGCAGACCGGGTAAGGCGTTACTAGTTGACGGTGATGCAAAGGATGGTATTTTCGATGACGCTGATGACAATACAGATGAGCTAAATGAAATATTTTTGCCTGGAGATCAAGGTGAATGCTTAATGGTTCTTCGTCGCTCCTTCCTGACTCCAAAATTGTCATGATGAGTCGTGGTTACGAAAGAATATATTTCGGACAACTTGTACCGTGGGTGGTAAGATTTGTCGTGTGATAATTGACTCGGAAGTTGTGAGAATGTGGTTTCGGAAGAGGTCATCCGTAAGTTGAAACTTCCAACCAAAAACATCCCCATCCGTATTCTCTTCATTGGCTGAGTAAAGGTTCCGAGGTAACTATTTCGAAACGTTGTCTTGTGAAT
Source organism: Papaver armeniacum (assembly GCA_023531295.1). NCBI lineage: Eukaryota > Viridiplantae > Streptophyta > Magnoliopsida > Ranunculales > Papaveraceae > Papaver > Papaver armeniacum. The sequence goes on along the minus strand of JAJJWW010006060.1, from coordinate 1,099,967 downwards.
TTTTCTATTGGGTCATTGTACCAAGATAGTGTTTGGTGTGACGTTGTGGTAATGGATGCTTGCCATCTCTTGTTGGGGCGACCTTGGCAATTTGATAGGGATGTTAGTCATGATGGTAAAAAAAACTCGTACTCATTCAATTTTAATTCCACTCGCATTACATTACTCCCATCAAAAGAGTCGGTTCCATCAACTCTGTCTACTGTTGCTTCAAATTTGCTTTCTTGGCGTGATTTTGAAACTGAGATGATAGATGTTGGCATGGTATTTTTACTGTCATCTGTTCCTCAAGATGATTCTAGTAGTTGGGAAGTTCCTTCTTGTGTTCAGGGATTGTTGGAAGACTTTGCAGACATATTTCCCAAGGACCTTCCAAACGGACTACCTCCTTCTCGAGATATCCAAAGATCGAATAGATTTCGTTCCACGGCTCGGTTCTTCCTAATCGTCCACACTATCGTATGAGCCCAAAAGAGCATGCCGAACTGCAACGTCAAGTGGGGGAACTTTTACAAAAGGGTCTTATTAGGGAAAGTCTCAGTCCATGTGCTGTCCCGGCGTTACTAATCCCTAAGAAAGATGGTACTTGGCGCATGTGTGTGGATAGTCGTGCTATTAATAAGATTACGGTAAAGTATCGCTTTCCTATTCCTCGTTTGGATGATATATTGGACCATTTGCATGGTGCTACAATTTTCAGCAAACTGGATTTGCGAAGCGGTTACCATCAAATTCGTATTCGTCCAGGTGATGAGTGGAAAACCGCTTTTAAGACTAGAGAAGGACTTTATGAATGGTTGGTAATGCCGTTCGGTCTCTCCAATGCTCCTAGTACTTTTATGCGGGTGATGAACGCTGTTTTGAAACCATTTTTGGGAAAGTTTGTTGTCGTTTATTTCGATGACATATCGGATTTATAATCTTGACTTGGACTCTCATTTATCTCATCTTAGAGAGGTTTTATTGGTATTACGACAAACTTTTATGCTGCTACCAAGAAGTGTGTGTTTTGTACCGATCACATTTTGTTTCTTGGATATGTCATTTCCAGGGATGGTATTTCAGTGGATGCTTCTAAAGTCGATGTTGTTCGTGCTTGGCCGTGCCCTCAAACATTACATGAAGCCGAGAAGTTTTCTGCGGTTTTGCTTCGTTTTATAGAAGATTTATTCCCCATTTCAAGACTATCGCAGCTGCAATCACCGATTGTATAAAGAATGGTAAGTTTTCATGGACCGATGCCGCTCACCGCAAGCTTTAATTGCTCAAGGATAAATTGTGTTCAGCTCTATCTTAGCTTTACCCAATTTTTCATTACCATTTGAGGTCCATACCGATGCTTCTAAAGTGGGTATTGGTGCCGTGTTAAGTCAATCTAGCAAACCAACGTTTTAAATGAGAAGTTAAATGGAGCTAAGCGTAACTACAAACACTTATGAGTTAGAATTTTATGCTATCATTCAAACGTTGAAGCATTGGCGACATTATTTGATTCATTCGGAATTTATACATTTCATCGACCATGATGCTCTCAAACATATTAGAAATCAAGACAAGATGAATGCTCGTCGGGTAAAGTGGTCTAACTACATGGAGGAGTTCTCTTTTGTTCTTCAACACAAGGCTGGAGTTCAAAACCGTGTGGCAGATTTGGATTTGAGTCGTCGAAGGAGTCTCTTAACTTCTCTTCGTAATCAGGTAATGGGCTTTGATTCTTTTTCAGAATTATATCGGGATGATCCCTTCTTCTCTCTTGTTCTAGACACCATCGAAGCGGGCCAAAGATCAAAGTTCATTCTTCTCGATGGGTTTCTCTTCAAGGGTACTCGTTTGTGTGTACCTGACTGTAGTTGGCGCCTTAAAATCATTCAAGAATTACATAATGAAGGCCATTTTGGTCGTGACAAGACATTTCAGCTGATTTCAACATCTTACTTTTGGCGAGATTGTTTAAAGAGGTGCAAAGGTATGTCTCTCATTGTCATATTTGTCAAGTCTCTAAGGGGTCTGCTACGAATGCTGGTTTATATATGCCATTACCAATTCCATCCAAGCCGTGGACTGACATTAGCATGGATTTTGTTGTGGGTTTGCCTCGCACTCAACAAGGAATGGATTCTGTTTTTGTAATAGTTGACAGATTCTCAAAAATGGCACATTTTGTAGCCTGCAAAAAGACTACGGATGCAGTAAATGTGGCTCTTTTATTTTTCCGAAATGCTTATCGCCTTCATGGTCTTCCTGAATCTATCGTTTCAGACCGTGATTCTAAGTTTCTAAGTCATTTTTGGAGGTGTTTATGGAAATTACTGCGTACAAACTTGAAGTTTAGCAAATGCGTATCATCCTCAAACGGATGGCCAAACCGAGGTAGTCAATCGTTCCCTTGGTAATTTACTCCGTAGCTTGATTGGTTCACATACAAAGCAATGGGATCAGCACTTGTTTCAAGCTGAGTTTGCTTACAACAGAGCTATTCATAAGAGCACAGGATTTAGTCCTTTCCAGGTTGTCTGTGGGTTTAATCCTCGATGTGCCATTGATCTCGCACCTGTTCCTGATTTACAAAGAATTCATTCTACGGCTGATGCTTTAGTTCAGAATTTGCAAGAGATTCATGCTATAACAGGTCAGAATTTGATTGCTTCTTCCAACAAGTATAAGTTAGTCATGGGATCGTCATCGTCGCCACGTTGAGTTTGATGTTGGTGATTTTGTTTTGGGGCAAAACTTACTAAAGAACGCTTTTCAATTGGGACATACAACAAATTGGGTCCTCGCAAGGTTGGTCCTTTGAAATCATCGAAAAGATCAATCCAAATGCTTACCGTCTGAAGCTTCCAAGTCATATTCGAACGGCAGATGTATTCAATGTGCGTCATCTCATTCCTTACTTGGGTGACTCGTCTGACGATGACCTGCCTAATTCGAGGGCGAATTTCCTCCTTCGGGGGAGAATGATGTAGTGCAAGACCCGGGCGGAATCCTACTTGGAAGAAAGAGATCGACGAACCGTATCCAGATAACCAATTATGGGTATTTGTCTGAGTTTGGTTAGTTTAAGATATTTATGATAGGAAATAAGAGATATTAGGCAGCTTTTGGCATGATATCGTATTCTTTTGATTTTCTTTGAGATTTCCTCTTTATTTGGTTAGATTTTGTAGTGATCTTCCTTTATTTTCTAGGTCCTGCAATTCGGTCGTAAGACTTTATAAAGGCCGCATGTTTTACTTGTCAGGCATCGTTGAGAAATTAATAAAATCACTTCCATAAGAGAAGTTTATAAAGATGTGTTGATTTCTATCGTTTCCGGTACTAACATCCTACACCACTCTTTTAGAATTGTCTTGACTTCTTGAACGGTGTTTTCTGCAGTCCATGATAGATCTATGTTGTTCTTGTTGATGATGTCTGCCAAGATTTTACAATCAGTTACTATTGAAACGCTCGACAAGACGTTGTCTTTTAACCAGATGACCGCTTGTTGTAAGAATTTTGCTTCATGAAGAGTCGAACTAGTTGTCTCTGAACCTGCTAAAATGTGCATAAATGTCTGGTGATCTACTTAATAAACAATGTGGGCGTATCCCATTGACAGGTCTTCTTCCTTGAAAGAAGCATCAATAAATATTATCCAGTCTGAATTGATGTCCGACCATTTGGTATTAATCATCATTAAATCATGGTTTTCCAATCCCTTTTCTTTATTTTTTTGGGGTATGTATTGCAAAAATATGTTTATATGGTCGATTAATTGTATTGGATATTGTATTGGATCTGGATTTATCTTTTCGAAGACCACCGAGCATCTCAGATTTCCATATATGTCATAAAATGGTGGAGATTTTTCCTACCAGTGTCCAAATCGGGTTTGAAAACCACCCTTTAACCCATGATGTAATCGGATCCATATTAGTCAAGAAATTAAAACTCCCGGTAAAATCAACCAAATAGCTTTGGCGAATGGCAAGATCCGAATAAGTGATTCTCAGTTTCTGAACTTGAGCGATTCTCAATTTCCTGAACTTGAGCGTTGCATAGTTGGGGTCAATTTCCAGGCTATGTGCTCCGAGGCGCGAAGAAGTAGGCAAAGCTTTTCCAGCTACTCCCTCCGTCCCACATATATAGGCGGAGAGAGACAATTCTCTTAGATTAAGAAAATTGCATGTGATTCATAATTTTATATGTTTTTTCTTGTTTTACCTTTTGTCTTATCTCCAACACAATTACCTATGTCTGATAAATATGAGTATATATGGAAAAATTCATCTTGGAAAGCAAAGTCCACTTATTTAGTGGGACAAATAAAAACCAAAAATTAAAGCCTATATATGGGGACTGAGGAGTAGTTTCCATATGGATTTTTGTACTGATTAAGAACTAAAAGAAAAGTACTGATTTCTATATGATTTTTGCCTCTAGTATTCGAGGAAAAAACCTTGGCAGGCTTTTGCACCCAAATCATAAGTTAGCAGGCAGCAAACATGGCAGCTGTTTGAAAAAAGAAGCTTAAGATTGCAAACTCTATCATAAACTGAAAAATGCAACATTACCATAGTTATCTATAATTAGATACAAGAATAGAATCCAAATAATATCATTAAAAATTTAAAACTATAACAAACTGATTACACATTGAGGCATCCATGGAAAACAGTGTACTTAAACATCCAAGTACAACACAGTCGAACCACACCTTAACTATGCCATTCCAGCACCACTAGTACCACCAATCCTAATCCAAAAGAGGCTGCTGAATTTCACTTCCTGCTCCACTAAACACCTTAGCAATTCTCTCCTTGGGCACAAGAGGCAAATAAGATGATACAGTGTATCCCTTATCGGCCGTATAACACACAGCACTGTTATACTTGTCAGACAATACAGAAGCAGTAGGAACCATAACATTAGCCACTCTAGGAAACAATGGAAGTGTATTCAGTTTGCGCCAAGTCTTAGCTGCATATTGCTCAGCAATCGGCTCGTATTTGGCATACGCTTCTTTTGCTGATGGCTCGACCTTGGTGTATACATTCTTGGCAAACCCAGTTGCAGTTTCCACCAATCCAGTGCGCTGAACTTCTGAAACTACATTTTGAGCCATTTTTGGAGCTAGTTGAGCTGCTGAATAAGCCTGTCCTGATACTTCCTTTACTAGTGATGGCACCTGATGTCCCATTGATTCATCCACCTACACAAATTCACAACCCGAAACAGTTATAACTTATATTCAATCCGATATATCAATTTCAAAAACATAGACAACTCAGTGAGCCGAGTCAGCTGACTTATCGACTAGGTGAAAATTCCAAGGTTTTGTTTTGGTTACCTTGTTATCAACGAATTTGAGCACTTCGAATGGAACATCTTGGAATTTGTGATAAACAGGAGCGACAACGGTTTTGACAGTGCCTTCAACCGATTCGACACCGGGTTTGAGCGGACCGGAGTTTTCTTTAGCAAGGTTGTAGAGTTTAGAGAGATAAACAACGCAATGAAGAGTTGCTACTTGTACGAAATCCAAATATTTCAGATTTTCTTTCTGGGCTTCAGTCTGAAATCCACAAAAGAGAATTCAATAAAAAACCCTAATCATACAATTCAAAACTCTAGTTAAACATCTAAATAAAACCCTAATCATCTAATTAGACATCCAGATGGATCATCTTGTAATAGATCCCACAGGAATAATTAAACCCTAATCATCGAATAATTTAATCATCGAATTCTGATCAAAATAAAATCTAGAAACCCCAATTTATTAACCAGAAATAAGAAAAAAAAAAGGTATGGGATTCGTATTTACCAATTCCGGTTGTTGATTTACCATCTCGGGTTGCTGGTTTTCTTGAATAACGGCCATTCTAAAGAGAAATTAGGGTTTTTGTCTCTGAGATTGCAAGTGAAATTTTAGAAGAAAATAATATGGAGTCGTCTTTCTGTTTCGAAGAGAATGGAATCGGGAAAGATATATTTTATGGTAAAGTAAAACGACTCGGTATTTATAAGAGGTGTTTATGTTTCTAGAAGATGTCTGAGAAATACAGGGGCTGAGGCGTTAAAAACTAGGGGATGGGTCCAAAGACGCGTCAAAGTCAGTTCACACTGCTTGGAGGCGAAGGAATGTTAGTTAAGCAGGTAGGGACGTCGGCTTATTTTGCTTAACTCCGTTGATGTCGAAACCGTGTCTCTTGGAACCGATTTTGTTTGTTTATTTGTTCATATACTTGTGGGAAACGATGGGGTTTCGGTTTGTTTATTTATTCATACACTTGTGGGAAACGATGGGGTTTCGGTCATGTCTTAATGAGGATCGAATTTCGAGGTTATTATCTTGGATTCTTGGTGACAATTTTATCTTTGGTGAGATTCCCGGTGAATTTCGAGGTCTTTTTTGTTTTTTTTAATAAATAAACAGGGAAACCCCGATGTTACACTAAAATCCAAAACAAACAAAGTCTAAAGCTAAGTAATTTCAAATCGAAACACCGTAAACCGAATCATCTCTTAACCGAGTCTAAATCTCCACGAACATCAAACTCTAACATTATAACAACCACACACGCCTTTACGGAGAACTTAAATCGGTGATGCATGACTCACGACTCAAAAGAACAATAATTTTAATAACCATCTGATAGAACTCTCTTCAAAAAGAAAAGATACCATAAGATTCATCTTGATACTCATCTTCATTAACTGGTACAAAGAAAGTCTGCCTGCGATGGCAAAACTCTATTTCTCACTGGAGAAGACGCAGATCAACATTAGCCTTGAGGCAAACAAATAAATACGCGGATCAATATTTATTTTGTGTTTCCCCCAAAATAAAGGTATTTTGCATTACCCCCTTTTTGATTAGAAATAGGTAACACCCCCTTTAACTTGGATGCGTCGTCAATGTCCAATTAAGTGACCACGTGCAGTGCACGCGTCTGCAATAAACAAATATTAAAAACAGAAAAACCAAAAATATCATTTTATATAAAATAATATAGAGACAAGTGTCGAAAGATGAGAGATCTAATATTATGGTCCCAGGATAATGAATAGTGATCAACCACTAGAATTCAATCTTGGTTGCATATGTTGTTCGATGGTTACGTCGCGCCTTGATTCATCTCTTTAGAAACTTTCTTTTCTAACCATATCCTCCATTAACGGCGGCATCGGCTCCTTTCCTAACTAATTAATTTTTAAAAGTTGAACCGATTGCGCTTTCAAATAGTGAGAAAATGTCATTCGAGGCTTTTCCACAAGCATCTTGTTTGCGTTTTCTTTGGTGAACCTAAATGTTGATATCAAATCAATTGTATGTCCTTCTATGCAACACATGAATTTAATACGTACCCATAACTCCAGGTCATCCATTGTCAATCATACAACAACATCATCCTATCTTCTTCCCTAACTTTTGGTTTCAAGTATTACCCAAAAACTCATTCAAACCTTCACAAACTAAATCACTTTGATGCCAAGTTCCAAATCGGTACAAACCCATTGTTCCTAAGCATATAAAGATGAGTACCCAGATTCTCTACCTCTTTGATTAGGTAATTTTTATTGGTTGATATCATAGTTAACATAAAGAAATTAATTAGATGAATCTGAAATCAATGGACAAATTTGATGGGTTGATATCAAAATTGAATGAGAAAGAAAAGGGGATATTGAAGAGATCAATTGATTTAATGGATGCACAATTAAATCATGATGATACATATCGGTGATTCATGGTGGTAAGAAGATTTCAAGTTCCAGAATTACGGAGGGGGTTGTTGAGTTGATTGTAAGTTTTGGGTTGCGTTAGAATGATAGAGAAAACATTGAGAGATGGTGATGGTGTGATTAATTGATTGCTGTTGTGAACTCAAGGTGTTGTTGGAGAGAAGGAGGAGAAGTGGCTACCTGGTGAAGGGATGGGGACGAGATGCAGAGGTCAAAGAAAATGATTTAGGGTTTTCAGTAAGGGTATTTTAGTGTTTCGGAGTCTATTTTTCACTTTTTTATTTTTTTAATTTTAATTTATACACACGCGTGTCGCACGTTGTGACTTAACTGGACTTTAATAGCACGTCCAAGTTAAAAAGGGGTTTCACCTATTTTGAATTAAAAAATGGGGTAATGCAAAATAACTATTTATTTTAAGGGGGAAACGCAAAATCCCCTTTTTTTTTAATAAATAAACGGGGAAACCCCGATGTTACACGGAAATCCAAAACAAACAAAGTCTAAAGCTAAGTAATTTCCAAATCGAATCCAAAACCGAATCATCTCTTAACCAGAATTCTGAATCTCCACTAGAACATCAAACTCTAACATTATAACAACCACACCACCTTTACGGGAGAACTTAAATCGGTGATGCATGACTCACAGCTCGAAAGAACAATAATTTTAATAACCATCTGATAGAACTCTCTTCCAAAAGAAAAGATACCATAAGATTCATCTTGATACTCATCTTCATTAACTGGTACAAAGAAAGTCTGCCTGCGATGGCAAAACTCTATTTCCCACTGGAGAAGACGCAGATCAACATTAGCCTTGAGGCAAACAACCATTAGAAACCAAACACCAAACTCAGAGATCAGATCCAAAGAATGGGTCACAAGACCAAAGATTACGGGGATTTATTAAGGAAAGAAAATTTTAAGCATAGCCCTAATTATAACAGCCGAAAACATAACCGTATCTGGAGATGTAAAACAACCTAGAACAATAAGATTACAGAAAATTAAAGTAAAACAAACAAAGAACCGATCAACACCATCAACAAGGAAAATTTCTAAACTGAAGATTTCAGGAGGTGGTGATGTCAGGGATAAAACAGGTGTTGTTGCTTCTTGAAGCTCATAAACTTGCGCTGAGGTTGGTGAACTGCATGGATTTCTTTGAAGCGAAACAAAGCCACTCATCACTGAATACAAACCATACTCATCCAAAACAGAAACATCCTCCCTAGATGGTACAATAGGCTCATCAACCCCTGGTACCGGCCGGAGAAACTCACCGTGAAGAGAAAAATCCAGCCGGAATAAACCGCCGTGAAGATTCTGACCTCTGTAACTCACTTTTATTACACCCAATTTAACCGAAACTACAAACATGGATGAACTAGAGCAAACCCACTTCATACAACCATACAAGCTAGATGCAGAAACAGAAACTAGAGCAAATCCTATAAAAACTAAACTTAAAAGTAGACAAACCAAAAAGTAAAACACAAATCCACCATAGAAGATGAAGTTTACAACTACACAGACACTACGGTGAATTTCGAGGTCATTAAGTTATATTTGGGCATTGTAAGGGCAATTTTTATGTACCCAACATTTTTTTTTTTTTTGCCAATCCAGGTGGATGCACGAACGTGAATTTGTACTATGAAAAGGTTGGTGAACGGAGGGTGAAGAAACGTGTGGGCCAATAAAATCTACTAACTGGTGAACTCTTTTTTGAACGGCTACTACTTCAAAATCCTATAAATTCCTTAATTTGAAACTATTTTCACTCCCATCATTCCACTCTGTTCGTCTTAAGTTTCCCAAATAAAATCGTCTACTTGTTTACAAGTTTTAGTATAAATAATGGTTATGAAGGCTGTCATAAACAGTTTACGGCGAAAAAGAGATCGAAAGAGTGAATTACCGAGACTTTCTACAAATGTAGATTATACTTAAAATCGTGATTCAGAGTTTGCTTCGCCGAGTGTAATTACTGCTCCACAATGAATTCCTGGTCGTGTGTCGGGGCATGAAGAGCGATCCAGTTACCATAAATTGAGAGGTGGATTCAAAGACTTAAAAAAATTGATGTACGTCTACCCCTGCAGTTCGAGAAAGAGTGGATATATATTCCTGGCATGCGTTTTATTATGTAGAGCACATGAAACACAACAACGGAATTACGAGAATATTGGTAGAAAGGTGGTGGCTAACCACGCAGACGCTCCATCTCATAGACTTTGAAATTGGCAAGTTTGTTTAACTAAACTTAAAATTCATTTTTAAGCAATTATTAATTAATGCAAAACAATTAATTAGATGATATCGTTCTTTTTATACGAATTATTACCCCCTTGATTTGTATTTCATTTGTGGAATTCCAAGTGGTGTGGGAGACCAAGTACCATTCAACCAAAATAAATGGGTGTGAAATAATAGATGGAAGACGCTTCTTTCCTTGTTTTTAAAATCGGATGTACGAAAGGACCATAAATAGTTGGAAGGAGGCGTAATGCATTGTTCAGGGTTGAAGCGTTTCCTAATGGACAGGTCGGTTTCAATAAATGAGGCCGAATATGATGAACTCGAAAGAGTGTTTGTATTATGGTTATTGAACAACAAACTATATTAAGCCGCTATAGACACCAGCCTACTACCAATTAACTTCATACTGGAATGTATTTAAGCCCTAAAATGTATCCCGATTAAGATACAATCGCGCTCCTTACGCCTCTTGAATCCCAGCGGGACTCCGTGCAATTGATTCCCTTAGCTGACGTCACACCAACTAAGAGTTGCTTCAACTCAATTGAAGATTTTAAACCAAATCTGCCTCCCACGAATTAACTCTATGTATGATTTCCTTTTAGAATCAAATAGTTTGATCAAGGGTGATGAAAATCGATAGCAATATACAAAGTCTAACTGGTCGGTTGTCAATCCGTCAAATATAATTTCACTTTCTCAATCAACTAGATATAAATATAGTATGCGATAAGAAAGAGTTCGTATCCACAGAGAGGCTTTCGTTGTTATAAAATTTCAGTTTCTAAAGTAACCCAGGGTATGTTTGTTGTATTTAAGCAAATAAAAGTAATTAAAAGCAAAGTAAGTAATTTGATTTATCAATAAGGAGAATATATTGGTCACGGGATAGTATCATTCACAAACATGTATTATCATCAATGATTAGAATTGGTATTTAATCTCGTATTTATTAAAATTCCTAGGATATCTTGATCGCAAGTATAACCCGTTAATTCCCTGTTTTCATCACAACCACATTAAAAGATGCATATGTGAATTCTTCGTAGAAAGTAACCTAAAGTGTAAAAGCACAATTAAGTTTAACTCCCTAAAAGCATTAAGTTTTATGGAATAAGACTCATCAATGCAAACGAATGTGTAAAAGCACTAAACGTTTTAACAAAAGTTATGATTCACTTGTGACTAGTAGGATATATCACTACAAGCACTAACCACAATTATGCTACTTAGAATCAGGGATAAACAACGTTTTCGTATTGAAACCCTAATATAGCTCTAGAGATTAACACAAATCGGATTGATTCCGGACTCAACCTAACAAGTTTTCAAATCTTATAACACTATTAATTGTGAATCACAAACAATAATTCTTGAGACAAAACTAATTCATTGAATCAAAAGCATGTTGAGAAATCAACTTTTATCCCATAACCAATAAGATGTTTAGCTACTCATAGCTATGGAGTTCATCATCATCAATATTCAATAATAAAACAAAGAAGAATAAGAACAAAAGCAAACCCTAGAAGCGTAAACAAAAACGGCTCTCCCCAAAAATTCCAAGAAAAAGATATCTTTTATAAGTTGTAGAAGACCTTCCCTTTATAGCTTTTCTCCAACTTCTAAAATTAGGTCTAGTCTTCAAAGTCCATTAGATGAGAATCCACCAAGCCCAAAAGAAGGAGAAACCCATGTAGAAATACGCCCCAAAAGTGGTCGCTGGAAATCTGGTATTGTGGCCGGAAATCGGTTCAGGTGACCGGCAAAGTCCGCCCGGTCACCGGTCAACGGGTTGGATCGGGTCAACGGGTCGGATCGGTCGGGTCAACTCAGAGTCAACTCAGAGTCAACGATTCGGATCGGGTCAGGGTAACCAGTCGGATCGGGTCAGGTGAGTTAGTGGACTAGCTGGCTGACTTGTCTTGGCCTGAGCCATTGCGAAATCAACTTCGCAAAGACAATCATTGTGCATCACCACTCTTGGCCAGCCATTATGGCTACTCAAACTGCACCATTCTCTCGACTCGCAACTCCAATTCTTGCCTTCTCTATATGCGACAACGGCACGCCTTCAACTGCAGGTCCGATCGCAACCATTGCAACACCGCTGTTTCACTGCGAACCATCAACACTACACCCTTTTGGCAATCAGCACTCTCATTCAAACCCAGCATCACAGCATCAGTCGAGCCGCAACATCCATTTCGCTGGCTCTACTCATTCACTACAGCAAAGCCATTCCCTGCAGCTTATGGCTATACCACCACTACCATTACCTGAATTTCAAATGGCAGCAGCACTCCATCACTAATCTTTCATGTGACATCCATTTTACAGCAAACCCAATTCAACAACACCACCTTAGCCCAGCAGACTCTTTGAATCCCACCAAAGAATACCAGCGCAACCAACCAACTACTGACTTTTCGGTTCAATTGAGATTGCCTCAAGCCATTCAATATAGCTCATAACACCACTCCTTCCTACCAATTCATGGCCTTTAGCTTTCTGCTCAACTGTGACTCAACGGAACCAACACTACCACCTGATGCTTACATTAACATCAACAACCACAGCACAATACCAAGGTTATATTCTCACCTGAGTTTCAAACACCACTGCCACAACCTGAGCTATTCTCCACTGTATTGTCATAGCTATACTAGATCAACTCCTCATGCTAGTACTGCTTCAACAACACTCATCCTACAGCTGCAAAAACCCATTCAATCCCAGGCCAGCACCATCTTGCACATTACTAGTACCTGAAACAATTTGCAACTCCACCAGAGCCAGCCTCTGTCACAGCCATCAAATTCCCAGCTTCCCTGCAAACTCACACATTCTGCAGCTTCACATTCCTGCAATATTATTCATCGCCACTGAGCCATCACAGCCTTCAATCCTGCCTTCTTACCATTCTGCCATTACTCTTGTAAACTGCAGGCATGGCCACATCATTTCCATCTACCTGTAATGCCATACATTCACCATTCCCCTGTCATTGGCAACACACAACCCCATCTCCTGAGTTCAAGAACAGACACAGCACCAACTCCATTACATCCATCTCATGCATAACAGGCTCAGCTCAAGTCCTTTGCATCTGCTACACAGCCTTAGCACCTGAGTTCATCTTCTTCTACTCTTGAGCTAGACAACACCATCTCCTGAGTCTTCCACTCCATCTCGAGCCACTTGCTCCCACTAAATTGCAGACTCCATTCATTCCAGGTCCCTCAAGTCAAAATCTCAAAGATCAACATCTTCTCCACGAACTCGAGGCCATATCTAGACCAGCTTCACCACCAGAACCCTAAACTGCCAAATCTTCACAACACTGTCTCATTCGATCTTGGCTTCAGAAACCCTAGCTTTCCTTCCCAAGTTTCTTCACAACTCAATCAAAGCCATCTCTGATTTTGCATCAGCACCATCCTTCGATCCGAGTTCAAATCTGAGATCCACTTTCCGTTCATAGCTGCAACGCAACCAGACTTGAATTCACCCGAGACCCATTCTCTGATTCCTCTCTTCAAATTACAGGACCGTCCCATCTTTGATTCTCACATCAATTTCTTCACAGCAAGAACCCTAACCTAAATTCCATATGAAACCCAGCTCTCATCCAACTTCATGCCATTAATCATTTCTTCTTCTCTCGTCTCTGAACTCCAGGACAACCGCCATAATTCTCATTCTACCTCTCCATTTTCACCTGAGCTACCACCGAGATTAAGCCGCCCCTGTTTCTCTCGAGTTGAAAAACGATAATGATTGAGAATTTATTTTCTCTGAAATTTTGGTACTGTTGTAAGAAAATGATGGTGGATATAGCCACCCAGGACTGGCAGATAAGGGGTTATGAGAGTAGGGTTATATCCAGTGTCAGTCACCTTGATAAGGGCTACCCAGCTGGCAGCCCCTTAACATTTGCTGGCTGTCATTTAATATTTATCCAAGAGGGTTGTCCCTTTAACCTTGGGTCAGCTCCATATATCATTTGCCTTTGAGATGACAATTTCGCCCTTTTTGCTCAAATTGGACAATTTCTTCTTCTTTTCCTCCGTGCGACTCCAGAGTACTAATAACACAAAAACACACGTAAAGTACATAATTCACAAGAAAAATAGCAAAGAAAGCGTAACTACTAGATAGTAAATACGGTGTATTCTACACCTATCAGATTCCCCCACACTTAGACTTTGCTAGTCCTCGAGCAAATCAAACAAAATAATAAAAAACAACAACTCCGTGTCGTCGAGGCTACGGTCACTTTTAGCATAAATAACAAGCCTTTAAACCCCTAGGTGTCCCTAGTGGATGAGTTATAGTCTCGTGAGGGTTTACTAGAGATTTACCCACAAAACCTATGTTTCCAACTTACTAGTTCTCCGTAATGATAGTATCCAACGCGCTAAGAAGACATAGAGATTCTGCACACTAGTCATAAGAAGTTAGCCACATAAATGAACATAATCTCATTCTTCAAAGTTGAGAGAGAAGTAACCATCCCTTCTCGACTAAAATTCGGGTTCGGAGTGATCAAAAGTCTCGACTCTCGCCTCACAAGAAAGGGTTTTATGATATTGCTCTCAATAATAAACAGACTTTTTATGGGTCACACATGTGTCCGGGTAGGAATGAAGAGAGAATCTGGAAACACGTTGAATGGTAGGAAGGCAAAACCCTCCGAAATATTTTGAAAACCCACATCTTTTATATATTTTTGAAAACCCATTTTTCCGACGATATCTTCGAAAGGAAATCAACCATTTAACGAAGGTGGAAATATGCTTACTTACCGTGAATCCGTTCGACGTGAAGCTAGCACCACTCTCACAGCATCCATAGAAACGTCTTCGGTCTTCTATCGGTGTCTTCATCTTCGTCTTCGTCTTCGGTCTTCAGCTCTTGATGATAACTCTCGAACTCCGTAGAATCTTGACAATATGATTCTTTCCCTTAAATTCCTTGTCGCTTGAAACTTCATTATAGATATTCCTTCTTTCCATAGGCTTTATTGAAAGAATACAAAAATAAAAACAAACTATACAAACCCAAATTTTTTTTTTCTTTTTCTTCTTTTTTTTTTTTTTTTTTTTTTTTTTTTTTTCAATTTTCGTTTTTTTTTTTTTTTTTTTTTTTTTTTCATTGAGAAATCAAACAAATACAAAATAAAAATAAAAATAAAACAAAATAAAAAACTATTAACAAACCTAAAACTTTTCTCTTGTCTCTTTTTTTTTTTTTTTTTTTTCCAAATATTTTTTTTTTCATTGAGACAAGAGAAAGTAAAATACAAAAATAAAAATGTAAGTACAATGCCATGGTATAAGTACTTTACCGCTTGAATCTTCACAACTTATATGTCTTGATATCATAGACTTCTCGAATTTTCATCCTTGATAATTTTCACTCTTGTATAATAGTCTTCAACTTATAAAAATTATGCTCCCTGTTTTGTTGCTTTACTCAAATATGAAATCTGCCCCTTTTATACCATTGCTTGTAAACCTCGAACATGTTCAACTTTCCTTCGAATTTGTGATGCTCCTCTTGTTGATGATGATGGTGTTTCTATGGACCTGTTGGTGTAGAGAGAGATAAGGTGGATGGTGCTAATGCAACAAGATCACAAGTGGTATGTAAGTTAGCAATTCGATGTCACCAACATGGTTGATAAAAATAGCACTCAAGAGATCAAAATAGTGCTTCTATGGTGGGAAATTGGACAACTCACCATTCTGCCCGGAATTTACGTACGGTGACACACACTCTAAAAAAGCACAAATTTAGACAGTACAAAGAATTGAAGGTTGGTGCCTCACATTATGTAACATGGGTAGTCTCCACTATAGGGGATCACTTGTTCTAATACCGAATTCGATCAGCACCTTATTTGCCACCGGCATGGTTAAATCCAACTTTAACTCTCATACAATTAAGAAACCCGATCATGTTCTCTGTCATCTCTAAGTTCGGTCACTATTGTGAGATTCTCGATGTAATCTTTGCGACATGTATACTATGTGACTCTAAACTAACTACAAGTTGGAGTTTTCTTATTCACTAGTTCACAAAAAGTTGAAAAATTGCAAAAATTTACAACATAAACCACTCCCCACACTTAAACTTTACATTGTCCTCAATGTAAATTGAATCGTCCAAAGTAAGTTAAGGTGGGAAATCCTAACAAGAAATCAGTAAAAACAAAGTAAAAACAAAACAAGAAAAACTAAAAACAAGAAAAGAAATAAATACAAGACAAGAAATACTCATCCTTTGGGTTGCCTCCCAATTAGCGCTTGGTTTAAAGTCGTCGGCCCGACTATCTCCTTGCTTTCTATGACTCCTCCGGAGGGAGCACATCCACAAAGTTAACTCCTTCCACCACTTCGGAAGTGAAATTCTCATAATATGGTTTCAACCGGTGCCCATTAACTTTAATTTCTTTCCACAGTAGCTATCTTTACAATTTCCAACGCACCATGAGAAAACACATTAGTAACAATAAAAGGTCCGATCCATCGTGACCTTAATTTACCCTTTTAAATAATTGCAAGCGAGAATTAAACAAAAGCACTTTTCGCCCAATGCAAAATTGTTTTCTAGAAATCATGTTATCATGGAATGCTTTCTGATAGACACATTTTTGTGTCTAATTTGTCTCGATTCTATATATTGATAGTGCTCATTTTTGTACTTATTATGGTGTTTTATGTGTGTATAGGTATTTTTGGCCAATAAACATTTTTGGAAAAATCGGCTCGAAAAGTTGTCTAATGCACCGGAGGAGTTGTTATTGGCACCCACAGTTTGGATAAGGGGCACCTCCAGGACACCCCATTAGGCACTGCTATAGGCACCCCTACTCGGATAGGGCGCCTCATCTTCTTCTCGTTCAAGCGGCGTTTTGGCGGGAAAAATTGGTTCACCATGTGGATTTGATAATTTGAGTACCAAGGAGTTTTAGCCGGATTTTCTTCACTATTTGAATTAGGGTTAACTTTGTTTCGATAAAACAGGGGGATAGATGATTTGGAGTCGGTAAAACAGGGGATATATTCTTCGGTTTGGTAAAACAGGAGGGAATTGTTATCGGGATTTTATTTGTTCTATACATGGGATTTCTTGTGCAGATAAGGGAGGAACCTTAGCTTTTTGATTCTCTGATATCTAAAGAGAGTCCGAGACGTACGATTTAGATTGGAGAACGCTTGAGAAGGTTAAGATAACAAGAGAAAGTCCGTAACTTTTGGAGGAGGTAAACAAGATTTCTTCGAGAGATTCTCGACCCTGCTGGCTATATAAGAGTTTGTTCGAGTCATAAGAAGATTATTAAAAAGTTTGGGGAGGTTTAGAGGAGAACAGGAAGCTGAAATCACGAGGTGTACATTTTCTTCTGCTGATGCAACATCAAGAACGTGAAGAACATAAGACGCACGATCATCTGTCGCAGAAAGCTGTCGTTATTCAACAAATGAACGTATATATCGTTTAATCGGCGGTGGTTTTTAATTACTGTTCCCCTTTAATAGAGATTCTGTAACACACTCACACCGTTGCGAATCGGTTGTTTTATCACTTTTCATTCTTTTAATCATCTTTTGAGCCATAAATACATATTTTGAGACCATGATTAATATGAGGAGCTAAACCCCATTCTTTGAGGCGATAGAGGAAGCTATTTTTCCAACAAGAAGTGGTATATTCTTATTTATCTATTTATTGCAATTATTTTTATGATTATTTTGCCTTGATTGATAATTGTCTGAATGATTTTTGTTAAACAATTGTGATTTCTTTTGATAGAGCATACTTGGACCTAGATTTTTGATGTTCTATGCTTCGGATTTACACTTGTTCTTTTGAGAATCTACTTGTTGCAATAGTTTAGAATCAAATTAAACGAGAAAATTGCATGAATATAAATATTGGATTAAATCACTTTGAACTTGGAAAATAGTGGAATCTTAGCCTCGGTGTCCTTTTAATATTGATATCAACTTTGTCAGTGTTTGCTATAATTTTTAGTGTGTTTTCTATTTTTGTTTTAATTTTAAAGTCTAAAAATCCTTCACAAGTTCGAGAGAACGACAACCTTTATTACCACTTTACTACAACTTGTTAATATCACATCAATTTTTGCGCGCATACGCGGACTTGTTTTTAGGGTTTTAGATTTGTTTTTTTTTTTAGTTTTTTTTTTATTATTATTATTTTTGTTCTTTTTTACGTTTTTGGGTATTTATCTTTTTGTCTACGGTTCCGATCATAAAGAAAATTGAGCCAAGGAGTCTGGTGATTTCGTAAAGACTTGGAGCGAAAGATTAAAGCGAAAAGAACAGAAAGAAGACGATTTTATTTAAGATATTTTGTTTTTAGGGTTTGTTTATTTTTAGAAAAAAAAAAGAAAAAAAAATTGTATTAGGGTTTATTTTTATTTTTTTTTGTAATTTTTCTTTTCTTTTTGGACTTTGGACTTTTGGACTCTGGACTTTATTTTTTATTTTTACCCTACGGAAGGGTACTTTTAAATATAAACTGTTTGCAGAGAAGGAGGACAATTACGATATTGTCTCTGCACCTTGGGTTCGTACACTGACATAGGAGTCAGTGGCCCGAGTCGACTACAACCGATTCATCCCCCGTCTGGAACAGGAGGTAAGATTCTGAACACTCGCGAATCCCCTGTAAGCGAGTTACTGGACTCCTTCGTTTGCATATATGCTGAGGAATTGAATACGGTTTCTTTAATTTTCTAGTAAAGGGCAAGGCCTGGCCATACAAGATAAGGGTTCGGATTTCATCACCGTTCTCTTCTTGCCCGCCTTAGGAACACGTAACCTACGCGAACCTAAGCCTTAAAATTTTGACTAGAACAAGACCTATAGGGTAACGAGCTTAATAGGAAAGTTATTCGAAAAATATTGGTTACTCTTTTAAGCACACTTCAAAGTTCAAGAAGGTTTCTGTGAGTTGAATGCGTGACTGCGCCGCATTGTAATTCCGGTGAGGCCTTGGGTATCAAAGCTCCACCGAGCTTCCCTCGCCTCGATTCAACTCACTTTGACTCGGATTGATTCCGAGAGGGTTTGCTTAAATTGTAACGAATTCCGTTTCGAAGGATTAGAAGTCTGGTCTAGAAACAATCTAAGTGGAGCCATCATGCTTTTTGTTTGCTAGAAATCTCTAGGTTTGCTCTGGTTGAGTCGGCCTTGATTTGTGATTGCATAGAATCCCCTTCCTAATTCTTTTGCATGCCTGAACGTAAAAGAGACGCCCTAGGTAGATTTGTTAAGGAGAAACCTAGTAGTTCTAAGCGTCTCGATTACCTCAATTTAGAAAGTCCAATTTTTGAAGAGTCCGTTTTTGAACGTCCGTCTGGGGAGACAATCCCTAATATTCCGATAGTGCGAAATGGCAACTTTGAAAGCCTTGTTGAACCCGACTAGGGCTACTCGTCCCTCGTGTATCAAAGTTAGTCAAACAGAAGCAACTTATGAACTTAAACCCTGGACCTTACAACTGCTCCCAATCTTCTTAGGGAAAGAAAATGAAAACCCCTATTTCCATGTTAGGGACTTTGAGGAAATTTGTAGTACCAAAGATTAGAAACCTTGATGATGATGCTTTGAAACTCGGTTATTCCCCTTTTCCTTGAAAGATAAAGCCAAATCGTGGCTATATAGTTTGGCTTCAGGTTCAATTGAAACATATGAACAACTTACATCTGCCTTTTTGAACAAGTTTTTCCCTAGGCACAAAACATCGTCTATTAGGACGCAAATCTGTACGTTTTCTCAACAGGAGGGAGAATCTTTGTATAGGTATTTGGAAAGGTTCAATGATCTATTAGCCCAATGTCCTCATCATGGTCTCGAAAAGGTTAGGTTAGTTCAGATCCTTTATGAGGGTTTAGATTATTCCACTACAACCACAGTAGAATCTATGTGTACAGGTGGGTTTGAAAACCAAACAGTTGATGAGGCGATGACATATTTGCATGAAATCGCCGAAAAGACCCAACAATAGGAAAATAATAGGGAACCCCAGAAAACAATTCTTCTAGGCAGAGGAAACGTTAATAGGGTAGAAGGAGGCTATGAATCGTGATGCCAAAATTGTCGCTATAGCGAAAAGGTTAGAAGCTTTAGAAGTGGGTCACACTAGTGGTAGATTGGAGCCTTTTTGGGAAGGCCCGAATAATGAAGAGCAAGCCAATGCTCTCTATAATAACACTAGATTTGATAACCGTCAAAAGTTTGACCCATATTCGGAAACCTATAATCCTGGTTGGAGAAACCATCCGAACTTTTCGTGGTCTAAGGGCCAGAGTCAAGGTCAGTTTAGTAATTCTAATGCTCCCCCAGGTTTTGGTTACACTAAGAATTCTTCAGGCCCAGAAAAATAAAACGACTAGCTTAGAGGACTCTATTAAGATGTTAGCAAAAACTCGGGATATGTTAGCACGAAACCAACTTAGTTTTCAGCGAGGAAACCAAGCGGAACTTTCAAACTAATGCTCGAGCCTTGCTAAGTTAGAACTTCAAGTGGGCCAAATAGCTAAGACCTTAAGTGAGAGAGATAACGGAAGGTTCCCTAGTCGAGACTAATCCCAATCCTAGAGGAGTTCATGAAGTAGGTGCAAAAACATCGAATCGGTTGAATGCTATTAGAACCCTTAGGAGTGGTAGAGTAGTAGACAATCGGTAACCATGCCCGATAGTGAACATACTGTAGTTCACCCCTCGGGATCTCACCCCTCGGGACCACCACTAGTCAAGGGACCGATAAAGTTTCGATGATGTCAATTATGTTCTGAGAGGTCCGATTACGTGCCTAGAGCCCCGTTTCCCCAACTATTAGTACCAACAAAGAAGGAATCAAACTTTAATGACATATTGGAGGTTTTAAGCACGTCACCATAAACCTTCCTTTATTAGATGCAATTAGGCAAATTCCGCTTATGCCAAGTTCCTTAAGGATATGTGTACGCGAAAGCGAAAACTTAGCGTCCATAAGAAAGCCTTTTTAGCTAGTCATGTAAGTTCAATCATTTAGAACACCACAACTCCAAAGTACAAAGACCCAGGTTCCCCCACCATTGCTTGTACAATAGGTAAACACCGGGTAGAAAAGCTTTACTTGACTTAGGAGCCAGTGTGAACTTACCGCCGTACCATGTGTACTTACAACTAGGACTTGGTGAAATGAAACCTACTCGGATGACATTGCGGTTAGCCGATAGGTCCGTTAAAATTCCTCGAGGTGTTATTGAGGATGTTCTTATTGAGGTCGACAAGTTTATTTATCCGGTGGATTTCGTGGTCCTAGATACCCAACCCGTCCCTGACCCAGGAGAACCGGATACACTGTGATTTTAGGTCGCCCATTTTTAGCTACGTCTAATGCAATCATTAACTGTCGAAATGGTGTGATGAATTTGTCTTTTGGTAATATGACTATGGAGATGAAAATTTTTAATGTCGATAGCTACCATATGAGCTAGATGACACATGTGTTGAAGAGGTGAACATGATAGAAGCCTTAGTTGAGGAGTCATTACCAAACATCTTGTCTGAGGACCCATTAGAAAGTTGTCTATCCCATTTTGGTTTAGATTTTGACGACGATAGCACTATTGAACAAGTGAATGCTCTATTAGATTCTACCCCGTGTTAGACAATCGATAGATGGAAAGCTAGGTTCGAACCATTACCAGTTTCTGAGAATACCTTAATTCCTTCTTTAGAAGAGCCTCCTAAGTTGGACCTGAAACCATTACCCGACACTCTAAAGTATGTGTTTTTAGGCCCATCGAGACTTTACTGTGATTGTAGCCCGATTTGGATAGTGATCGGAAAGTAGGCTAGTAAAAGTACTTCAAGACAATAAGAAAGCTTTAGGGTGGACTATAGCGGACATTAAGGGTATAAGTCCTACCGTGTGTATGCATCGATTCATTTAGAAGAAGACTCCAAACCTTCTAGGGAGATGCAACGTCGGCGAACCCTAACATGAAAGAGGTAGTTCGAAAAGAGGTGCTTAAGTTGTTAGATGCGGGTATTATCTACCCAATTTCGAGACGATGAAGTGGGTCAGCCCCGTTCGGGTTGTCCCAAGAAATCGAGGTATCACCGTAGTCCCGAATGATAATAATGAGTTAATCCCAACCCGAGTGACCACGGGATGGCGTGTCTCAGTATCGACTATAGGAAATTGAACAAGGTCACAAGGAAGGATCACTTTCCCCTTCCTTTTATCGACCAAATGCTAGAGAGATTAGTGGACATAGTCATTATTGCTTCTTAGATGGCTACTCCGGTTATAATCAGATCGTTATTGCCCCAGAAGACCAAGAGAAAACCACTTTTACCTGTCCCTTTGGTACCTTTGCGTATAGACGCATGCCTTTCGGGCTATGTAATGCCCCTGCGACCAAATATTTCAGATTTTCTTTCTGGGCTTCAGTCTGAAATCCACAAAAGAGAATTCAATAAAAAACCCTAATCATACAATTCAAAACTCTAGTTAAACATCTAAATAAAACCCTAATCATCTAATTAGACATCCGAGATGGATCATCTTGTAATAGATCCCACAGGAATAATTAAACCCTAATCATCGAATAATTTAATCATCGAATTCGATCAAAATAAAATCTAGAAACCCCAATTTATTAACCGAAATAAGAAAAAAAAAAGGTATGGGATTCGTATTTACCAATTCCGGTTGTTGATTTACCATCTCGGGTTCTTGGTTTTCTTGAATAACGGCCATTCTAAAGAGAAATTAGGGTTTTTGTCTCCGAGATTGCAAGTGAAATTTTAGAAGAAAATAATATGGAGTCGTCTTTACTTTTGAAGAGAATGGAATCGGGAAAGATATATTTTATGGTAAAGTAAAACGACTCGGTATTTATAAGAGGTGTTTATGTTTCTAGAAGATGTCTGAGAAATACGGGGTGAGGCGTTAAAAACTAGGGGATGGGTCCAAAGACGCGTCAAAGTCGATTCACACTTTGCTTGGAGGCGAAGGAATGTTAGTTAGCGGTAGGGACGTCGGCTTATTTTGCTTAACTCCGTTGATGTCGAAACCGTGTCTCTTGGAACCGATTTTGTTTGTTTATTTGTTCATATACTTGTGGGAAACGATGGGGTTTCGGTTTGTTTATTTATTCATACACTTGTGGGAAACGATGGGGTTTCGGTCATGTCTTAATGAGGATCGAATTTCGAGGTTATTATCTTGGATTCTTGGTGACAATTTTATCTTTGGTGAGATTCCCGGTGAATTTCGAGGTCTTTTTTGTTTTTTTTTAATAAATAAACAGGGAAACCCCGATGTTACACGGAAAATCCAAAACAAACAAAGTCTAAAGCTAAGTAATTTCCAAATCGAAACCCGTAAACCGAATCATCTCTTAACCAGAATTCTGAATCTCCACCAGAACATCAAACTCTAACATTATAACAACCACACCCGCCTTTACGGGAGAACTTAAATCGGTGATGCATGACTCACAGCTCAAAAGAACAATAATTTTAATAACCATCTGATAGAACTCTCTTCAAAAAGAAAAGATACCATAAGATTCATCTTGATACTCATCTTCATTAACTGGTACAAAGAAAGTCTGCCTGCGATGGCAAAACTCTATTTCTCACTGGAGAAGACGCAGATCAACATTAGCCTTGAGGCAAACAAATAAATACGCGGATCAATATTTATTTTGTGTTTCCCCCCAAAATAAAGGTATTTTGCATTACCCCCTTTTTTGATTAGAAATAGGTAACACCCCCTTTAACTTGGATGCGTCGTCAATGTCCAATTAAGTGACCACGTGCAGTGCACGCGTCTGCAATAAACAAATATTAAAAACAGAAAAACCAAAAATATCATTTTATATAAAATAATATAGAGACAAGTGTCGAAAGATGAGAGATCTAATATTATGGTCCCAGATAATGAATAGTGATCAACCACTAGAATTCAATCTTGGTTGCATATGTTGTTCGATGGTTATGTCGCGCCAGATTCATCTCTTTAGAAACTTTCTTTTCTAACCATATCCTCCATTAACGGCGGCATCAGCTCCTTTCCTAACTAATTAATTTTTAAAAGTTGAACCAGTTGCAGTTTCAAATAGTGAGAAAATGTCATTCAGGCTTTTCCACAAGCATCTTGTTTGCGTTTTGCTGGTGAACCAGAAAATGTTGATATCAAATCAATTGTATGTCCTTCTATGCAACACATGAATTTAATACGTACCCATAACTCCCGGTCATCCATTGTCAATCATACAACAACATCATCCTATCTTCTTCCCTAACTTTTTGGTTTCAAGTATTACCCAAAAACTCATTCAAACCTTCACAAACTAAATCACTTTGATGCCAAGTTCCAAATCGGTACAAACCCATTGTTCCTAAGCATATAAAGATGAGTACCAGATTCTCTACCTCTTTGATTAGGTAATTTTTATTGGTTGATATCATAGTTAACATAAAGAAATTAATTAGATGAATCTGAAATCAATGGACAAATTTGATGGGTTGATATCAAAATTGAATGAGAAAGAAAAGGGGATATTGAAGAGATCAATTGATTTAATGGATGCACAATTAAATCATGATGATACATATCGGTGATTCATGGTGGTAAGAAGATTTCAAGTTCCAGAATTACGGAGGGGGTTGTTGAGTTGATTGTAAGTTTTGGGTTGCGTTAGAATGATAGAGAAAACATTGAGAGATGGTGATGGTGTGATTAATTGATTGCTCGCTGTGAACTCAAGGTGTTGTTGGAGAGAAGGAGGAGAAGTGGCTACCTGGTGAAGGGATGGGGACGAGATGCAGAGGTCAAAGAAAATGATTTAGGGTTTTCAGTAAGGGTATTTTAGTGTTTCGGAGTCTATTTTTCACTTTTTATTTTTTTAATTTTAATTTATACACACGCGTGTCGCACGTTGTGACTTAACTGGACTTTAATAGCACGTCCAAGTTAAAAAGGGGTTTCACCTATTTTGAATTAAAAAATGGGGTAATGCAAAATAACTATTTATTTTAAGGGGGAAACGCAAAATCCCCTCTTTTTTTTTAATAAATAAACGGGGAAACCCCGATGTTACACGGAAATCCAAAACAAACAAAGTCTAAAGCTAAGTAATTTCCAAATCGAATCCCGTAAACCGAATCATCTCTTAACCAGAATTCTGAATCTCCACTAGAACATCAAACTCTAACATTATAACAACCACACCCGCCTTTACGGGAGAACTTAAATCGGTGATGCATGACTCACAGCTCAAAAGAACAATAATTTTAATAACCATCTGATAGAACTCTCTTCCAAAAGAAAAGATACCATAAGATTCATCTTGATACTCATCTTCATTAACTGGTACAAAGAAAGTCTGCCTGCGATGGCAAAACTCTATTTCCCACTGGAGAAGACGCAGATCAACATTAGCCTTGAGGCAAACAACCATTAGAAACCAAACACCAAACTCAGAGATCAGATCCAAAGAATGGGTCACAAGACCAAAGATTACGGGGATTTATTAAGGAAAGAAAATTTTAAGCATAGCCCTAATTATAACAGCCGAAAACATAACCGTATCTAGAGATGTAAAACAACCTAGAACAATAAGATTACAGAAAATTAAAGTAAAACAAACAAAGAACCGATCAACACCATCAACAAGGAAAATTTCTAAACTGAAGATTTCAGGAGGTGGTGATGCCAGGGATAAAACAGGTGTTGTTGCTTCTTGAAGCTCATAAACTTGCGCTGAGGTTGGTGAACTGCATGGATTTCTTTGAAGCGAAACAAAGCCACTCATCACTGAATACAAACCATACTCATCCAAAACAGAAACATCCTCCCTAGATGGTACAATAGGTTCATCAACCCACAGTGTACGGCCAGAGAAACTCACCGTGAAGAGAAAAATCCAGCAGGAATAAACCGCCGTGAAGATTCTGACCTCTGTAACTCACTTATATTACACCCAATTTAACCGAAACTACAAACATGGATGAACTAGAGCAAACCCACTTCATACAACCAGACAAGCTAGATGCAGAAACAGAAACTAGAGCAAATCCTATAAAAACTAAACTTAAAAGTAGACAAACCAAAAAGTAAAACACAAATCCACCATAGAAGATGAAGTTTACAACTACACAGACACTACGGTGAATTTCGAGGTCATTAAGTTATATTTGGGCATTGTAAGGGCAATTTTTATGTACCCAACATTTTTTTTTTTTGCCAATCCAGGTGGATGCACGAACGTGAATTTGTACTATGAAAAGGTTGGTGAACGGAGGGTGAAGAAACGTGTGGGCCAATAAAATCTACTAACTGGTGAACTCTTTTTTTGAACGGCTACTACTTCAAAATCCTATAAATTCCTTAATTTGAAACTATTTTCACTCCCATCATTCCACTCTGTTCGTCTTAAGTTTCCCAAATAAAATCGTCTACTTGTTTACAAGTTTTAGTATAAATAATGGTTATGAAGGCTGTCATAAACAGTTTACGGCGAAAAAGAGATCGAAAGAGTGAATTACCGAGACTTGATACAAATGTAGATTATACTTAAAATCGTGATTCAGAGTTTGCTTCGCCGAGTGTAATTACTGCTCCATAATTAATTCCTGGTCGTGTGTCGGGGCATGAAGAGCGATCCAGTTACCATAAATTGAGAGGTGGATTCAAAGACTTAAATATTTTTTTATGTACGTCTACCCCTGCAGTTCGAGAAAGAGTGGATAGATATTCCTGGCATGCGTTTTATTATGTAGAGCACATGAAACACAACAACGGAATTACGAGAATATTGGTAGAAAGGTGGTGGCTAACCACGCAGACGCTCCATCTCATAGACTTTGAAATTGGCAAGTTTGTTTAACTAAACTTAAAATTCATTTTTAAGCAATTATTAATTAATGCAAAACAATTAATTAGATGATATCGTTCTTTTTATAGGAATTATTACCCCCTTGATTTGTATTTCATTTGTGGAATTCCAAGTGGTGTGGGAGACCAAGTACCATTCAACCAAAATAAATGGGTGTGAAATAATAGATGGAAGACGCTTCTTTCCTTGTTTTTAAAATCGGATGTACGAGCAGACCATAAATAGTTGGAAGGAGGCGTAATGCATTGTTCAGGGTTGAAGCGTTTCCTAATGGACAGGTCGGTTTCAATAAATGAGGCTGAATATGATGAACTCGAAAGAGTGTTTGTATTATGGTTATTGAACAACAAACTATATTAAGCCGCTATAGACACCAGCCTACTACCAATTAACTTCATACTGGAATGTATTTAAGCCCTAAAATGTATCCCGATTAAGATACAATCGCGCTCCTTACGCCTCTTGAATCCCAGCGGGACTCCGCACAATTGATTCCCTTAGCTGACGTCACACCAACTAAGAGTTGCTTCAACTCAATTGAAGATTTTAAACCAAATCTGCCTCCCACGAATTAAGTCTATGTATGATTTCCTTTTAGAATCAAATAGTTTGATCAAGGGTGATGGAAATCGATAGCAATATACAAAGTCTAACTGGTCGGTTGTCAATCCGTCAAATATAATTTCACTTTCTCAATCAACTAGATATAAATATAGTATGCGATAAGAAAGAGTTCGTATCCACAAGAGAGGCTTTCGTTGTTATAAAATTTCAGTTTCTAAAGTAACCCAGGGTATGTTTGTTGTATTTAAGCAAATAAAAGTAATTAAAAGCAAAGTAAGTAATTTGATTTATCAATAAGGAGAATATATTGGTCACGGGATAGTATCATTCACAAACATGTATTATCATCAATGATTAGAATTGGTATTTAATCTCGTATTTATTAAAATTCCTAGGATATCTTGATCGCAAGTATAACCCGTTAATTCCCTGTTTTCATCACAACCACATTAAAAGATGCATATGTGAATTCTTCATAGAAAGTAACCTAAAGTGTAAAAGCACAATTAAGTTTAACTCCCTAAAAGCATTAAGTTTTATGGAATAAGACTCATCAATGCAAACGAATGTGTAAAAGCACTAAACGTTTTAACAAAAGTTATGATTCACTTGTGACTAGTAGGATATATCACTACAAGCACTAACCACAATTATGCTACTTAGAATCAGGGATAAACAACGTTTTCGTATTGAAAACCATAATATAGCTCTAGAGATGAACACAAATCGGATTGATTCCGGACTCAACCTAACAAGTTTTCAAATCTTATAACACTATTAATTGTGAATCACAAACAATAATTCTTGAGACAAAACTAATTCATTGAATCAAAAGCATGTTGAGAAATCAACTTTTATCCCATAACCAATAAGATGTTTAGCTACTCATAGCTATGGAGTTCATCATCATCAATATTCAATAATAAAACAAAGAAGAAGAAGAACAAAAGCAAACCCTAGAAGCGTAAACAAAAACGGCTCTCCCCAAAAATTCCAAGAAAAAGATATCTTTTATAAGTTGTAGAAGACCTTCCCTTTATAGCTTTTCTCCAACTTCTAAAATTAGGTCTAGTCTTCAAAGTCCATTAGATGAGAATCCACCAAGCCCAAAAGAAGGAGAAACCCATGTAGAAATACGCCTCAAAAGTGGTCGCTGGAAATCTGGTATTGTGGCCGGAAATCGGCCGGAAAGGTCGCCGGAAATCGGTTCAGGTGACCGGCAAAGTCCGCCCGGTCACCGGTCAACGGGTTGGATCGGGTCAACGGGTCGGATCGGTCGGGTCAACTCAGAGTCAACTCAGAGTCAACGATTCGGATCGGGTCAGGGTAACCAGTCGGATCGGGTCAGGTGAGTTAGTGGACTAGCTGGCTGACTTGTCTTGGCCTGAGCCATTGCAGGTCTGAACTTCTGCAGCACAATCATTGTGCATCACCACTCTTGGCCAGCCATTATGGCTACTCAAACTGCACCATTCTCTCTGACTCTGCAACTCCAATTCTTGCCTTCTCTATATGCAGCAACGGCACGCCTTCAACCTGCAGTCCAGTCGCAACCATTGCAACACCGCTGTTTCACTGCGAACCATCAACACTACACCCTTTTGGCAATCAGCACTCTCATTCAAACCCAGCATCACAGCATCAGTCGAGCCGCAACATCCATTTCGCTGGCTCTACTCATTCACTACAGCAAAGCCATTCCCTGCAGCTTATGGCTATACCACCACTACCATTACCTGAATTTCAAATGGCAGCAGCACTCCATCACTAATCTTTCATGTGACATCCATTTTACAGCAAACCCAATTCAACAACACCACCTTAACCTAGCAGACTCTTTGAATCCCACCAGCAATACCAGCTGCAACCAACCACTGCAGCTTTTCAGTTCAGCTGAGATTGCCTCAAGCCATTCAATACAACTCATAACACCACTCCTTCCTACCAATTCATGGCCTTTAGCTTTATGCACAACTGTGACTCAACGGAACCAACACTACCACCTGATGCTTACATTAACATCAACAACCACAGCACAATACCAAGGTTGTATTCTCACCTGAGTTTCAACCACCACTGCCACAACCTGAGCTATTCTCCACTGTATTGTCATAGCTATACTAGATCAACTCCTCATGCTAGTACTGCTTCAACAACACTCATCCTACAGCTGCAAAAACCCATTCAATCCCAGGCCAGCACCAGCTTGCACATTACTAGTACCTGAAACAGCTGTAACTCCACCAGAGCCAGCCTCTGTCACAGCCATCAAATTCCCAGCTTCCCTGCAAACTCACACATTCTGCAGCTTCACATGCCTGCAATATTATTCATCACCACTGAGCCATCACAGCCTTCAATCACTCGCTTTCTTACCATTGCCATTACTCTTTGTAAAGCTGCAGTGCATGGCCACATCATTTCCATCTACCCGTAATGCCATACATTCACCATTCCCCTGTCATTGGCAACACACAGCCCCATCTCCTGAGTTCAAGAACAGACACAGCGCCAACTCCATTACATCCATCTCATGCATAACAGGCTCAACTCAAGTCCTTTGCATCTGCTACACAGCCTTAGCACCTGAGTTCATCTTCTTCTACTCTTGAGCTAGACAACACCATCTCCTGAGTCTTCCACTCCATCTCAGGCCACTGCTCCAGCTAAATTGCAGACTCCATTCATTCCAGTCCCTTAAGTCAAAATCTCAGCATCAACATCTTCTCCACCAGAACTCAGGCCATATCTAGACCAGCTTCACCACCAGAACCCTAAACTGCCAAATCTTCACAACACTGTCTCATTCGATCTTGGCTTCAGAAACCCTAGCTTTCCTTCCCAAGTTTCTTCACAACTCAATCAAAGCCATCTCTGATTTTGCATCAGCACCATCCTTCGATCCGAGTTCAAATCTGAGATCCACTTTCCGTTCATAGGCTGACATAACCAGGACTTGAATTCACCCGAGACCCATTCTCTGATTCCTCTCTTCAAATTACAGGACCGTCCCATCTTTGATTCTCACATCAATTTCTTCACAGCAAGAACCCTAACCTAAATTCCATATGAAACCCAGCTCTCATCCAACTTCATGCCATTAATCATTTCTTCTTCTCTCGTCTCTGAACTCCAGGACAACCGCCATAATTCTCATTCTACCTCTCCATTTTCACCGAGCTACCACCCAGATTAAGCGCCCTGTTTCTCTCGAGTTGAAAAACGATAATGATTGAGAATTTATTTTCTCTCTAAATTTTGGTTACTGTTGTAATAAAATGATGGTGGATATAGCCACCACCAGGAGTGGCGGATAAGGGTTATGAGAGTAGGGTTATATCCAGTGTCAGTCACCTTGATAAGGGCTACCCAGCTGGCAGCCCCTTAACATTTGCTGGCTGTCATTTTATATTTCTCCAAGAGGGTTGTCCCTTTAACCTTGGGTCAGCTCCATATATCATTTGCCTTTGAGATGACAACCCTTTTTGCTCAAATTGGACAATTTCTTCTTCTTTTCCTCCGTGCGACTCCAGAGTACTAATAACACAAAAACACACGTAAAGTACATAATTCACAAGAAAAATAGCAAAGAAAGCGTAACTACTAGATAGTAAATACGGTGTATTCTACACCTATCACTAACTAACCTCAAATTTCGGACTTATGCAACCAGAAGTGCGGCCTAGATTATTATTCACCTCACAACTACGAAATTTGTGGAATCAACAAAGTTTGAGACGTAGAGATCTTTGATGATTTCTATCTATCTTGATCGGGTGAACAACTCAACAATTGATCATGATCAGGATACAATACTCGAGTTATCAAGAAAAGATAATTGGGCATGGCTTCACGAATCCCTATAAAGTCTTTGTAGTCGCTAAAACCCAAAATGGTTAAGAAGAGGACGACTCTTGTTACAACTAGGACACACCAAAAAGTAGTGTCGGGATTCAAAGATCGCAGTTGCTTGAAGTTACTCTTTTATAAACATTCAAAGCATAGGTTACTTTAGGTTTAAGCTAATATAACTTTGAAACCAAGCAATCAATATCAACCGTTAGATGAATCTTTGAATGTGATTTACATAAACAAGATACACACCATGGTTAGGTGAAACCGTAACCGAACCGTGTATAAAGACTTTGTTTAAGGTGGTTAGCCGAAACTAGCTTATTTGATCTTAAAAGCTTAATATTTATTTTCATGAACACTTAAGACATTAACATTGAGTCACAATCATGTGATCAAATAAGTCTAGTGCTTTTTATAGAATTAATCAAATGCTAATTATCTCGGAGAAATAATTTAATCGCACTTGAAAATGATGACATGGTTAGTAGGTGTACAAGGTACAAATACCGTTGACGTTTGTGAGTCGGTTCAGTCACGGTACATTTACCGGTTTGTAAGCTAACGAGCCAAACCAAGTTCCGTGGTTCACAAAACTATTTAGGTATGCGTACCGATATGGATACCTTAAGACTATCACTTGTTCCGGAGTCCACATAACTATTTTGGTTTGCGTACCAGTTTGGATACACAACCGAGTTTTGAAACACATAACTATTTTAGTACGTGTACCGGTTTAGATACTAACCCGGTTCCGTGACCATAGTTTCTTATGCACATGCACCATGTAAATATATAGCTACTCTGCTACGTGTACGAGTACATGTAATAAATGCTCAGACTTATAACAGTTTTCCTAGTTTGTAAGACTAATAACACTATCTTGTATCCGAATCTATAGTAGTTCTATATTTCTCTCTACATCGATTCCAAACATTCCCGAATAACATCAATGACACATATCACAGTTCGAGGCTATTTTTGATTGATAAAACTTGAATCATGCTTTTGATTTCGAACAATAAATTATCCTCAACATAAATTCATCAAGTATGAACAAATGTTCATTAAGCTTAGTCATTATATTTCGAGGACTAATTACCAAGATAACTTGACTCGAAATTCTTGTATATGGATAATAGTCTAATTAGTTATGCGACATCGTCCCAATGATAGAAAAGTGAATATAACATGAGAAATAAGTGGTTCAGTCTTCACCTACCTTTTGTTGATAAAGTTCTCCAAAAACTTCGGTTGATCTTCGCCTTCAAATGGTGAAACGCAATGATGACTGTCATGATCCACTATTTCTCAACTAAATTTCTATCTTAGTCCGATACTTAACTAATTGTAGACTAGAAATCAAGATATAGTTTTGACAACTAAATTTGACAACAAGCTTGAGATACCAACACTTGTGAGTTCGACCGAGCAGTGCTCTAACAACCCCGACCTTCGACATTGCGATTGAAAAAACCGCACCAATACCTCCTTCTGATGTATGACAAGTAAATACACTTGATTCTCCATGACCACGATCTTTGTTGGTAACATTTTGGAGTTGTAAAGATAAAAGAGTAAATTGTTCCTTCATATCTGCTCGAAGATCAGAAAAATCTTGGCTCAAATTATCTATATGAATCTGTTGTTTCTTCTGTGTATCTGTTAATTCCTTTATAATTTGGGTACCTTGTCCTCCCATGGTGACAAGAAGGAACAACTCTGATGCCAATTATTCTATATTGAACAAATTGAGACAACAAATTAGACGGAATGAGAAACTCTGATCAGAAAATCGGCCAAATAATCGAAAGTTCCATTAAGTTTAGATAATAATTGATAACTGCTAAGAGAAGCTTCTTACACATTTAAAGTAGCCGAAATGAGTAACTCTGATCAAAGAATTAGCCAAAGAATAAAAGTTCTATTAAGTTTAGATAATAATTGATAATTGCTGAGAGTAGCTTCTTACACGTTTAAAGTAGTAACTCTATCTCAAGAATAACTCACTCACAGGTGGACACATGTCTATATCTTAGCAGCTAAAATAGACTAAACACCCATTTTTATAAAAGCACCCTCAAGTTAACTAACAACACCCATTTTGATATAAGGGAAGCCACGTGACAATTGACCCAATGAAAGCAAATTATGTCTAGGTTTGGTAATGCTTTATTTTTTTTCAAAAGCACTTTAAAAACCTATATATGTCAATAATTTTTGAAATTGGTGTTTGGTAAAAAAAAGTCAAAGTGCTTTTTGCCCAAAGCACTTCCCAAATTCCTCCATTTTTAAAAGTTGGGAGGAGGACCTTTTAAAAGCTACAAAAGCATAAGCTTTGGTCCTACCAAAATTTAATGCTTGGTTTGTCCTTTTTGTCCCTATTTTATTTTGTAAATGACAAAAATTACCCTTAAATATATATATACAGGGTTGCACGTACACGGCTAAAAAAAATGTAGCGTCTGTGCAACCCTGTATATATACAATCAATTTTTTATTTCTTATATTTTTTTCTTTAAATATTGGGGTCTGGATCATGAGACTCATAACTTTGACGCATGGTTTAGACAACGGTTGTTGAAGTTTAATGAGGTGGTATTTTTTTAGCCTAAATAAGTTATACGGCTCCAGCCAAGCCGATTCAAACATGGATACTCTCTACCCATGTTTTGTTTTTCTAATGTTGTTCATCTTCTTCGTGTATTTGTAACTCTTTCAAACCCTAAAAATATCAATATAGTGTGATGTAGCTCGAAGATCTGAAATTCATTCACGATTTAGAAGTGCAAGTCTACCATCGGCTGCTTTATTGGAATTTTCGTGATTGCAGCAAGTAATTCGGGTAACCAAATACTAACACAAGTCTGATCTTTGTGTTTTCAAAACTTTAATTTGGCTAAATTTTTTTATGTACCGCCTAAATACAAATACTTTTAATAAGGTGATGGTCGTTCTTCGGCTTTATCTTCTTCATTTGAGTTTGCAAAATTTATTTTTTTCATTCATTGCACATTTTTGATGCTGCTTGTACATCGAAAATTGTTATAAGAAACTCTTCACCAAAATTGTGATTAATTTTATTTGTTGTTATGAATTCATACTATGAAATGTCTAGAAGATGATCTTTCTTAATATCATGTATTCTAATTGGCATATTGTTTCTTAGGTTCCTTAATTTAGTGGAAATTAGTTGAGCCATATTTTTGATCTTGATTACCTTATTGGGTCTAAAATCGGAATTCATAATTATAATTTTAACTGGCAGAATCGTAATTGATTTGAACTGGCATGATTTAGTAACCAGTTCAGTAAACAATTCACCTGGTATTGGCTATATTTGCTTTGCAATAGATTTCTTGAGTTCAATAAGACGCAGTAGATGAATTTTTGTCAACAACTATCGGTTTATCACTGTAATGAAAGAAGTGAGGAAGAAGACGACTAAACGATTTCTTCGGAGAAGCGCAGGAAGAAATATATTTGGATGGAGCCGTGTAGTTTATTTTGGCTAAACAGGTGCCACCTCATTAAACTTCGACAGCCGTTAGATGAAGTGTGATGGACGGTTCAATTTTTATGTCTAAACAAGCGTCAAATTACGAGTCCGTGATCCGGACCCTAAATATTATTATATTTTATTTTCAAACTATTTTATGATACCATCTCATTTAATTTGTCAAAAAAATAAAATAAAAACAAATATTAAATAATTACTTAATTTTAATTTGTTTTTTTGTTTGAATGCTATTGTGATTATGTATGGGTATGAGGTGAAGATTTCATCCTAGGAAACAATGTTTTACATTCGTTTAAAGTAAATTCATGAACTTATTTTATGAATCGAAAGGGAAATCGCTAGGCTTATTGGTATTGTGATTCATTGCATCTTTTGAACTACCAATATGTGTGATTAGTATAACCGCTCATGAATTGTTTATTTTCTTGGTAAAACTATTCACAAGGCCTGACTTTTGTATTGGTATGACTTTTATTAGTGAAACCGATCTTAAGTAATCACCTGAGATGGTATGATCGATTTAGTGTTATTGGTATGACCAACTCTAGGCAAAGGGGAACCGATCCTATGAAGAGGTGTAACCAATCACAAAGGGGAATCGATCCTTGTAAGAGGTGCAACACGTTTTAGCAGATGGGGTGACCGATCCTATGAACATGTGCAACACGTTTTTAGTGAAAGGGGAACCGATCCTATGAACATGTGCAGCAAATACAAGTAGTTACCATAAGTATGTGGGAAACCGATCCTAGTACCTAGTCAACCGAATTTTTGGAAAGCTAGTGTGACTATGCACAATACTCACATGGAGGTAGAACCGTTAAACCCATGATTGGTGATTGAGTGTCCTTAATCAATCACATAATTCTTGAAAGTCATATGAACCAATTCTAAACTTGTTTGGAAGTGTGGCACATAGGTTTCAAGATTGTAAGTATGAAAGAGGACTTACAAATTAATGATGTAGATATTCTTTGAACATGTGCAGTAATGCCTATCTTTTATTGTTCAAAGGTACTCCTTAAAAGCTTAAGGAAAATCCCGGATCGAAATATAAGTTGAGAATATTTTAATTAAGGTTTTTAATTTTATTTTGGAAAATGAAAATTGGTAATGTGCATTTACTAATTGGAGATTTTCTAAGAGATTTTCTTTCAATGTTTGGACAAAGCATTTCCAGGAATCATGGAAACCGAATCTGGAATATATTGCATATCTTGAGAATATTTTTGGTTTTGGAAATTCTTTGGTGTCCAAACTTCCTTGGTCTATAAATACCAAAGTTTGCATTTCTAGCAAACTAATCCTCATAACCGACAAAACTACCTAGTTGTGTTATTCTTGGTGGAACCGCCTATTCGGAGAGGAAAGTAACCTAATTAGGTGAAATCTCTTACGGCCGTTCAGTTTAAGGACTCATTTGGGATTGAGAATCTCTATTAGTACCGTTGGTGAGAAACTAGATAATTACGATTTATTATTAGTTTTCGATTGATTTGATTGACTAACGGTTGTTGAACTTTGATTGCACCTAGTTTGTTTATGCTTGAGAATATTCTCTTATGATATAAGATTCACTCAAACTAGATCGAAGTTTCGACGGGGATCTTTAGGCCCGGTTGTAGATCTAAAGACATCTTGTGATAATCCATTGTTAACGAGACTCCGTTTTGTGCGTGATTGATCACAAGAGATTCAAGTTGATTGTGTGCAGGTGTTTATTGAAGACCTAAGAAGATTTGAAGACAATGAAGACTTTGAAGATTTCTGATTTGGGTTCATAATCTTTGGAGTGCACAATACTTGTTTCGGTTAAAGAGGATCCAACTATAATCAGTTTATCCTTGTGATATATTGGATTGATTAGTTGAGTAGATCGGCATCAATACGATTCTTTGTGATTCAAAGTATTGATTGCAAAATTTTAAGCAATTACTTTGGTAGTTGTTGTTAGATATATCTAAGGACCTGCAAAGAAGTTTATTGGGATAAACGGAAGAGCCTTTTGTCGAACTCACATCACTTGGTTGAAAAGAGTTGATACCAAACAGATTTTTGTTCCTTTCTTGTTTGGAATACGAACCAAAGGAATTGTTCCAAGTACGTGCCTTATTCATAAGTTGGAGGCATGGGAATACAGACGGAACTAGGTGAACTATAGGTTTAGTTGCTTGGTCTCAACTATACGAAGTTGGTTTGATTTTGTATAGCGGCTTAATCCTGAGAGTATTCAGTTCTGGACAAGGTCCCGTGGTTTTTCTGCATTTGCGGTTTCCTCGTTAACAAAATATTGTTGTGTCTTTTACTTTT
Source organism: Papaver armeniacum (assembly GCA_023531295.1). Classification (NCBI taxonomy): domain Eukaryota; kingdom Viridiplantae; phylum Streptophyta; class Magnoliopsida; order Ranunculales; family Papaveraceae; genus Papaver; species Papaver armeniacum. The sequence continues at coordinate 1,062,790 of JAJJWW010006060.1, read as the reverse complement.
CTATTTCCACAAAGTAAAATACACAAACGTTAATTCCTATTTACTTGATATTAATCCTATTGTGTTTGGTTAAGTCCGGCCCTCTTATCAAGTAAACATACTTCGTTGTTGTATTGTCTCGATCTCGTATCCATAGACGAGCACATGAAGTGTGAACCGATTAGTTGTATTGTCTCGACTCAGTCCATGGACAATCACTTTCGGAGAAATGACTTATAGTTGGAAAAGTTTTAGATTGAGGTATATTTGGGTACCCTTGTCTTTTCACCCCGCGCACACCAAGTTGAAAGGAAAAAAATAAATAAAATATGCATATATTTTCCACCTATTGAATGTATTTTCCCCAACACACACATCAAAAATACGTCTCCGCGGGGCGGAGCAAAGCCCCGCGAACACCAAATCAAAAATGCATCGCTACGGGGCGGGCGAAGCCTCGCGCACACCAAATCATACATCGCCACAAGGCGGGGCGAAGCCCCGCGCACACCAAATGAAAAATACATCGCCACGGGTGGGGCAAAGCCCCGTGCACACCAAGCTAAAAAAAAGAATGCCCGATGCGCAGCACGGGCACGAACCTAGTGCAACTCGTATTCATGTTGCTAAAGTTACGACAAAGATTCATTCCCAACAAGTTAGCAACACAATATCAGTTCCAGATTTGACACACTAAAAAAAGCAGCAAGGTAACCGACATTTTTACTTTTTGTAGCTTTGCCTGGCACTATCTCTTTCTCCTACAACAACTCTTCTTGTGATCTTCTTGTTGTTTTACTGTATAACCAAGACTCATAAGTCCGAACTACTACTAAAAAGCAAAGTATGTGCTAAAAAGTAAAAACCCAAGAAACAAAGACTTGAGATGACAAGCACCCGGTGAATAATTTCAACCAAGGCCAATCAAGTAATAAAACAGATAGGGAGACAAAAATATCATAGAAAAATTCAAACTTCTCAGGAATATGAACTTATTTGGGAGTATTTGGAAAAGATCACATTTTATTTATTTTTAGCTCTGTGAACGATTACAAACAGCCCACTAATGATACAAACCATTACAAACGGATAAATTAATGCGTTTCACTCATCTCTGCTGAGTCTCCCGTTACCAAGTCACAAGAAAAACACACACATTGCCACCAACACCAAGTACTCACAACTTAAAGTAGTTTAGGGAGGAAATGCCATCGAGCCCTCTGGAATGGGCATAATCGATATACTCTTTGAATGTGATATCTTTGTATACTGGGGGATTACTTTTAGAAATTAGCTCTCTTATTGGATAAAGCAATGTAGGTTTGTCCAAACTTGCTCTGTAAAAGCACCCTACCGAAACTCTTGGCCCGACATGGTTTGCGACTACTCTATGCTCAGAGCTTTTGAACTTGTCATTGCTTATTAGCTGCATGACATGTACACAAACAAGTAAGTAAGAAATAATCACTCTAGTTCTGTAAATCTTAAAAAAAAAAAAAAAAATCCACTTGCTAGGGACATAATTTACCTGAATAAGATCGCCAATGTTTATAGTTAAGGCTCCGGGTATGGGTTTGACGGTAACCCATTGATTCTGATAAAGAAATTGTAGTCCAGCAACCTGATCTTGGAGAAGAATCGTGAAGAAACTTTGGTCTGAATGCTTTGTTGTGCCCATGGTCAGTTCCGGCTCAGGGCATGCTGGATAGTAGTGACCCAAGAGTGTCAAGTACTGAGTACAATCCATGCTTTTAAGGTGGTCCTTTTTTAGTCCTAGAGCCTCTGATAATAACTCAGCAAGAGTATCTCCAAGATTCATAATATGCTTCCAGTACTTAACTATTATATCTCTGCTTGAGAATCAGAAGTGTTAAGGCTAGCCAATAGGTTAAATATTTCAGTCACTAAAAAGAAAATTTTTGAACTTACCGGCAAGTGTCGGGCAATAGTTGAGGATCAATAGGATCTGGATTTAACAAACGACAACGAAAGGTGTCCCTCCAATTAGCAGATCTTGATTTATAAAGATCGTAGTTGCTATCATACTGTACTTTTTGGCTTAGGTCTCTCACGTAAAGCTGTTTCTTCACCTCTATATCTCCCTCATGAAACCTACGTATGCCTTGGATCATTTCGTTGGTCACACTTATAGGTATTTCATGATTCACCAGCTGAAAGAATCCCCAAGTCATCGATGCACGTCTAATCTCATCGATAATCTCGTTGCGTCGATGATCAATGCCTTGGAGATCAATAACCGGAGTCTGAAACTGATCCCTTGTAGCATCTGTATATGCCAAGTCCTCGGTGAACTCATCTTGTGTCCGGACAAACATTCGAGGGATCTTTTTGATTCCCAAATCAACTATACCTTTGACACCAGCTTTTGATTCATCAAAGGCCTTCAACTCTTTGTTCCGATCATAAAGGGGGACTTCTCCAGGTTGGACACTCCCCATTTTTTTTGATGATTGTAGAATGATATGCAGTAAAAACTTTGGAGATACACAGAGATTTTATATCCTCAGGACTTGTCCTAATGCACGAGTACTTGTAAACTACTGGTTGCTTTGGTTGTACACTTTTTTTGAAAAGTCGTCTCCGTGTTCTAATTTTTTGTTTCTTTAGAGTTTACTACTTCAGAAGGAGACTTGCTAGTCGTGAAGTGCGTAACTACACCTATCCACCCTCACGTATAAATTCGCTGTAAACTTCCGCTCTAACCTCATCTCTCCCGGTTGTACAATTAATTGTTCTTAATTAAATTTGGATTAGGATTATCTAATTACATTAGTGGAGCCGCCATACGTGTATCAGAGTGTTTGTTTTGCACTCACCAGCTTCATACTCAGGTTCCTTTTTTTAGATTTAGAGGATTTCATCTATCTGATTCTTCGCTTTGCGACGAGGTATCAGCAGCCATCAGGTGTGTGTTTGCCGCCTATTATAAATTAAAAAAAAAAATTATCTTTTTTTTTTTGTTTTTTTTGAAGCATCATTTAACGAACAATTTGATTTATTTTTAAATAATTGTGTTATGAATCTTGATTACAGATCAATCTAAAGAATAAAATATGATATAATTTGTTGATGTCTGGCTGCACATTTTAATTTTTCTTTAATTTGGAGCTACAACAACCATTGACTGCTGAACTTATATACTCCCTCCGTTTCTGGAAAAAAGATACTTTCACTTTTTCAATTTGGCTTATTTTTAGGCTTAAATGAAAAAGTGAAAGCATCTCTTTTCCAAAAACAGAGGGAGTATTATTGTGCAGTGTAATTGGTTCTGCTTATTCTGTTGGTGAAGTGTGCTAAATAATAAATATAGGTTCACATACACGCAAGTGTCAGCTGCTTTATCTTGCATGACCCAAATTCGCAGTCTTTTCTATACTACTTGACTTGATCTAGAGTTCAAAGGCCGTCGAGATATTTATTTTTGTATCCCAAAATACCCCCGAGGAAAATGGTAAACCCTATCGTGGAGGGGAGGGTGGGTTCCACTTGATTGTCATGTTATCGGAGGGGTAATATTTGCGAAATTGCTATATAGCCAGCTGAATAACAATGTTTTTTTTTACGTGACCACTTATGTGGCAGAAAGAGATTGTCTCTATTTCTGCCACGTCACTTAAACAAACGAAAATACTTCTAAGTTTTTTGTCTCTTTCTTCTCTTTCGACGTTAGTGTTTGCAGTAAAAATCACATTCACGTAGTCAGCTGTGATCTATCTAGAAAACCTATGTTATTGTCTTATTGAATAGTAAATGAAAATTCTTCTTACTTGATATACAGATCAAGTTCAATATCGTGAATAAGCAAGCCTTTTTTGAGTCATTTGTTTTACTCACAAAATTTTTCCGTTTCCACTACTTTTCATGTTGTCCGCCTTTGATGGTTGATTGAGAGAGTACTATCTATAAAAATAAAAACCAATTCATAAAAACTACTTTAATTAATCCTATAATCAAAATACAAGCCCGAATCAGAATGACTGATCGCTAATACGATTTTGATCACAAGTATTTCTAAACCTAATTAGTGATTTAGTTTTCATCGCTAACATTAATTCCCAAAAAATTAGAAATCTATGACAAGGAATCTCAAAGATTACGTGAAACTTTTGATATTACTAAACTAGGGTTATAGAAATCAAATCTAGGATGTCTGATTTCGTTGTGAACAAGAGCATAAGAAGGAAAAGAGGAGTATGAAGAATCTAAACTATATATAACGGTTGGTATTCATCTTGACCGTGAAGGAAATCAATGGCAAATTACTTTTTTTTAATTATTGTGACGTGTTTATAGCAATAGATTCCTCTCTCTACCACGGCGTTGCCACATCATCATCATCTGTTCAAGTAGCAGAATCGCAATCTTTGCTGCTTTCTTCATGGTTTGTTTATTTTCTTTTGATTCCCATAGTATCATAGTGCTACTTCATGTCAAGGATATTTCTTTTTACGGGTAAATTTCGGACCACATCTCGCTGTTTTTTTTGTTTTGCCAAGGTGTAAATTTTAGGCCGTAAATGTACATTTTCAGTGATAATACAGGATATTGGTTTATGCGACACCGCAATTAGGTGATATTTTGGATCATGTGCTTTGTTACTCAATCCAAACAGTAGTCGTTATTATCGACTCTTTAACCCATACCTGGAACCACGATAAGATAAACCTCATTCCTCCCGTTGTAGTCAACGAATCGTGAATATTCACCTCCCCAAAATAATCCCACTAACAGAATCGTTTGGATTTTCACCAAATTTGGATGATACACCACGGCTTCTGGATACAAATGCTTAATCAGCACATCAGAAAGTGATTAAAACTCCTTACCAACAACTAAGTTCCTCTGAACACTTCTATGTCCCCCAAAAGTATAAGTAATCAACAAAGGCCTCCCTACCCTTGACTTTCTAAACCATATACACCTCGCATACTCCAACATATTCCCAAAATGCAACTCAGATCCGGAAACTGCTGGTCACATATTCTTTCAAAGTCAAGTTGTTGAAGCTTCATGAGACATTCTCTTAACGAGGCTTCCAAATCTTTCAAACACTGATTAAAAACTCCCTAACTTTCTCACCCCTTAGACGACAATCTCACAAATCCTGCAAATAAAGTTGCATTCCACTATCAATACTATGTTTTATTTCATTTTATGGTCCTCATGGTTAGCCAAGAATGATTTCATGTATCGGCAAAGCAGTCTGACCTAGGAAACGTAGCACAAATGGCTCTCAGTCTTAAACATGAATTTTTTCTGTGCAAGAAAACCTACCAACTGTTTTACCTGGAATACTAGTTTAAATAAATCCTGCAAATGGAACGCAAATATCTACAATAATTTATGTAGGCTAGAACACCTTTATTTAGCTGGATCAAGATCACACGGAAGGAGCAGCGTGAAGCATCCGGGAATATCAATAGCAGGCTTCATATGCAGAGATGTGACATCTAGAACCATTTAGTGATGGCACAACCGCTGGGAATAACCATTTTAGATGCTAGTTAAAATAAATCCTGAAAAATGGAACGCGAACATCTATAATAATTTATATAGGCTGGACCAAACCTAGATTGAGTTGTATCAAGATCAACACGGACGGAGCAGCCCGAAGCACCCGGAAATAGCAATAACATGCTTCATATGCATAAATTGACAGCTAGAACCATTTTAGTGGTGACACAACCGTTGGGAATAGCCAATGCATTAACTACTGAATCATGGGTCATGCTCATGCGGAAAAAATAACAATTAATCGGAGCTGATCAAGAGTACAATTTGAAACTGACTCAGAAAATACTTTGATCCCAACCTCGGATGCTGAACTACCACTGTACATTTTCGGAATTCTTGCAGAAATCAAATTGAACACGAGACAGATCCCCCAATGCACCATCCATCGTAACTATATGGAAGGAAATCAAGCAGCCAATGAGTTAGCGAATATCGCGATGGATGCCAGCCTGTTAGGAAACCTCTCAACAACGATATGACACCACACAACCCCATCTAGCATTAATCAAATTGTAATGAATGATTCCCTAGGTAAAACTTACCCCATGTGTAACCGCTTCTTAGTTTTTAATAACTTTCATGTTTCAAAAGAAAAGTATTCTAAATCCAGAATAGTACCGATTTACTTGGGATATACCAAATTTTATATAAGACAAACTAATTTTCACCTATAAAATTGTACACCTCCAAGCAAATAAGTACTTTATTAACACCCAGCCTATTTTTTTTTTTTTTGAAGGTTAGCTGTCATAATATTTGGCAATATTCTCATTCGAAGAGTATGTGTACCGTTATGCATCAGTAGTTCTATTACTCTCTTCTAATCAATTCGAAACATTCCCAAATGACATCAATGACAAATATCGTCGCTCGAGATATTTTCAAATGATTAACTTGAATCATAACTTTGTTCATAAACAATTAAATTTTTTTAACTATATTCATCAAGTATATGAATGACTATTGCTTTGAATCATATTTCGAGATGTTTAACAAGACAAGCTTGACTCGAAACTTCTTTTATGCAATGTTTAAAGTCCATGTAGTCATACAACTTATCTCAAAGATATGAAAGTGAATACTTGAGGAATGAGATGGTTCAGTCTTCACACACCTTTTGTTGATGAATTTCTCCAAATATCTTTGGTTGTCCCCCGTTATCAATAGGTGATTCGGTGATATCTGATACTCAACTACACACTCCTAATCCTACTACGAGACCTGACTAATATGTAGACTAGAAACCAAGATATAGTTTTGTGCAACTAAATTTGACAACAAGCTTGAGATAGAAAAACTTGCGGGTTCGACTGAGCAGTGCTCTAACAGTGTATCATGGCTTGGAATTGTCAAGGGATTCACAACCCTTTGACAGCTCGGGTTCGATATAACTCACACATAAACATAAACCTTATGTCTTTTTCTTATTTGAAACCATTGCCTCTGCTACTTTCATGTTACAATTAGCTTCCACTCTCCATTTGCCTTACTGTTTTTCCCTGCCACCAGTCAGTCATAGAGGTGGTTTGTCTTTGTAATGGACAAACCAAGTAAACATCCAAATTAATTTTTCCAAATAATCTATTATACATTCAATTGTATCTTAAATTATTGTTCCTCCCTGGTTCCTTGAACATAATGCACCTCATCTCATGGTGAGGGACTTCAATGATATTCTCTCCCAAGATGAGAAGCAGGGAGGCAGACCTGTGACTCATACCCAAATGCTGAAACTTCAAAGTTTTTTGGAAGATTGCACTTGCTTGATCTCAGTTTTATAGGTATAATCTTCACGTGGTTGAATAGACAACAAAGATCGAATCTAATTCAAGATAGACTTGACAGAGCATGTGCAACCCCCTCTTGGAGAATTTTATTTACATATGCTATCATGTTATCAAGTTCGCTATGGTTCAATTATGATACAACTCAAAGCTTTATGCTTTACTCCTAATAAGCCATACATATTTGAACATATATGGATGCTTCATCAGACTGTTTGGCAACTATCCAAGTGGCTTTGAACAAACCAATCCAATGGGTCTAATGCGTTATTTTACAGCAACCCCCTCTTAGAGAGACTTGAAATAGCATGTGCAACCCCCTTTTGGAGAATTTTCTTTTCACATGATATCGTATTCAATCAAGCTCGCCATGCTTCTAACCATTTTCCAATTGTGCTGAAACTCAAAGATTTATGCTTTGCTCCTAATAAGCCATACAAATTTAAACATATGTGACTGCTTCATCCAGGATGTTTGGCAACTATTCAAGTGGATTTGGACAAGCCAGCCAATGGATCTAATGCGTTTATTCTACAGCAAAAGCTCATAACACTAGAAAAGAGCTTTGCCGCTGGAGTAAGGAGATTTTATGGAATCTAAAAGAGCAAATCAAGTTGTCAGAAATAAATTTAGAATGGGCAAAGGCCAATTACGCCAATGCTTCTTCCCAACAGTTACTTCATGCCACTCAAGATGCTGAGAAGGTGCTCTAGCACCGTCCCTTCTTACTCAACTACAAGAATGAGTAATGGAAAGCAAGATCAAGAATCCAGCGGCTTAAATATGGTGACCGCAATACATGTTTTTTTCACACAATGGCCACAATTCATAGAAGCCATAATCTGATTCACCAAATTAAAAACAATCAAAGTTTATGAATTGATGAAAGTTCAAAGATAATTTCCACTTTTGTGTCATATTTTAAAGAGTTGTACGCTCAACCATCAACTACCATTGACGATGATTTGTTCACCAATGTGCATTCTAGGCTTTCTGTAGATCAGCAAAAACATCTTGAAACCCTTGTGACACAGAAGGAGGTAAACCATGTTCTATTCTCCATTAGCAAAGATAGTATGGCTGGACCAGATGGTTACTCGAGCAAATTTTACATTGAAGCCTGGGATATTGTTGGACCAAAAATCTCAAACTTGGTAATAGATTTTTCGCAAATGGTTCCTTCTTTTTTTTCTCAAATCGACCATATCCATTCACTCTAATTCCCAAAATTGAGAATTCTGGAAATCCTTCTCAATTTCGACCTATTGGTCTTTCTAATGTAAGTTATAAAGTCATATCAAAAATCTTAGTGGCTAGACTGCGACCACTACTCCCTCTCATCATAAATCCTCATCAGAATGCTTTCATGCCATAAAGATCCATACATGATAGCATTAGTTTGGCTATGAAGGTGTTCCACTGGAACCTCTAAACTAGGATGACACTCTAAGTTTTCCTTGAAGCTTGACATTCACAAAGGGTATAAAAATATTGATTGGAAATCATTCATAGAGCGATGACATCGTAAGGCCTACCAAAATGGATTGTATGTCGAATAATGTTCTGCATTAGGAGTGTTACTTTGGTTGTGAAGATCAATGGTGCACCTCGAGGTTTTATCCAACCAAAATGTGGCATTCTCCAAGGAGACCGAATATCCTCATACGTCTTCAACATGTATGTTGAAATGCTCCCCATACACAAGTGTCAGCTGCTTTATCTAGCATGACCCAAATTCGCCCAGTCTTTTGTGTACTACTTGACTTAATCTAGAGTTCAAAAGCGGTGGAGATATCTTGTTGTAGCAAAAATGTTCCTACAACACTCCTCGAGATTCGTAATAAAAGATACGATCTTATCCGTTGGATGAGTCAAGATTTATACTTGATGGATGAATTGTAGACCGTTTAGATGATCCACAATTTTCCTCGTGATATGTTCTTGATGATGATGATAAATTTTCCAACTCAGCTCTCCAATGCTCCTGGCTTCCTAAATACTTTTGATGAATGAGGAAAGGGAGGGTACCTGCAAGGTCACTCCAATGCCTCAATGAGTAAGGAACTCTAAACAGGTTTTAGTGGAGAGAAAAGGATTATAAAATGTGCACCTTTCTAGTTGAAATACCTCCTCTATTTATAGGTTATAGAGGGTATGCATCCAGTCAATTATCTGTCTGCATTCATTTTGAGGATGTACCAAGACTAGATGCTTTCCAGGTTCATCCTCATATAAAATCAGAATTATGTATCTAGACATTCTAAATGCACATGGTCCCATTAATAATCTATATTCATCCCCTCCTTTTAGGACGACCAGATTATTAATGTATTTGGACTAAATACATATCTAGATTAATTCTAACTTCCTCGTTTGAATTAATGCCTGGTCTTACCATCAACAAATTCATCCACTTTTTAGGATACAATGAATGTAGTCACCTTTAATAAAGGCCAACATATTTGAACCCTTAATGGACTTAGGCTTCGACCCTTGACTCAATGTTTAAGGTTAATGGGCTGAAGATCCTATAAAGCCCATTTCATATTTATGTGGTCCAAACATGTCTATTTTTTTATGCCAAAATAGTGAACCCTTCCGGGGAGGGGTGGGTTCCACTTGATTGCCGTATTATTCGAGGGGCGATTTTTCTTTTTAACAGTTTATTTTGATTCCCATGTATCTTAGTTTTATAGTGTTATACCTGTTGCACCATTAGTATTGTTTACGCGGGTAAACAAGGCCCACTTGGAGAATTTCGTAATTGTTAGAATTCATTCCAATCTAAGGAGTTTGGAAGTGGTCCATGGTATCACAAAAAATAAAAAATAAGTCTGTCTTACGGGGTAGGCGAAGGGTAGGAGAACTAGGCCCCGGAAAAAATTTGTTTCTTCAATTATAAGTCAATTAGTGACGGTCATAAGTGTCACTAAATAATTTTGTTACATTTATTAACGTGATAGACACTTGTTACAGTTATAATTGTTACAAAATGTTTTATAACAGCTATAAGCATCATCAAGTGTCTGTTAGCAGTCAATATTGCAACATTTGATGCCAAATATAAAGTATACAACCCAAACTCTAGCCTACTGAAAAGGCGAGGGTACCCAAATATACCTCAAGATAAAACTTTTCCTACCTATAAGTCCTTTCTCCGAAAGTGATTGTCTATGGACTGAGTCGAGACAATGCAACTAATCGGTTCACACTTCGTGTGATCGTCTATGGATACGAGATCGAGACAATACAACAACGAAGTATGTTTACTTGATAAAAAAGGTTCGGACTTAACCAAACACAATACGATTGCTTATCAAGTAAATAAGAATTAACGTTTGTGTAATTTACTTTAATTATAATAAACAATTATAATGCGGAAATATAAAGTAAATAACATAGCAAGATTTTGTTAACGAGGAAACCGCAAATGTAGAAAAACCCCGGGACCTTGTCCAGAATTGAATACTCTCGGGATTAAGCCGGTACACAAAATTAAAACTAACTACGAATATTTGAGACCAAGCAACTAAACCTATAGTTCACCTAGTTCCGTCTGTATTCCCATGCCTCCGACCTATGAATAAGTCACGTACTTCGAATAATTCCTTTGGTTCGTATTCCAAATAGTAAAGGAACAACAATCTGTTTGGTATCAACTCTCTTCAACCAAGTGATGTGAGTTCGATAAAGGCTCTTCTGTTTATCTTAACATAAACTCCTTCGTCAGGTTCTTAGATCTATCTTATTCTCAACTACCGAAGTAATTTTTAAGATTTTGCAATCAATACTTTTAATCACAAAGAATTGTATTGATGTCGATCTACACAATTAATCAATCCAATCTACCACAAGGATAAACTGATTATAGTTGGATCCTCTTATACCGAAACAAGTATTGTGCACACCAAAGATTATGAACCCCAAATCAGAAATCTTCAATATATTCTTTGTCTTTAAATCTTCTTAGATCTTCAATAAACACCTGCACACAACAACTTGAATCTCTTGTGATCAATCGCGCACCAAATGGAGTATGTTAACAATGGATTATCACAAGATCGTCTTTAGCACTAACAAAAGTCTAAAGATCCCTGTCGAAACTTCAATCTAGTTTGAGTGAATCTTATATCATAAGAGAAGATTCTCAAGCATAAACAAACTAGGTGCAATCACAGTTCAACCACCGTTAGTAAATCAAATCAATCGAAAACAAAAGATAAACCGCAATTATGTAGTTTCCCACCAACGGTATTCGTAGAGATTCTCAATCCCAAAGAAGACTTTAAAGATGACACCAAACGAGATTTCGCCTAATTAGGTTACTCTCCTCTCTGAATAGGCGGCTACACCAGTAACAACACAACCGAGGAAGTTTGCTGTCACGAAGGATTAGTTTGCTTGAAATGCAAACTTCAAGTATTTATAGACAAGGAAGTTTGGACACCAAAGAATTTCCAAAACCGAAAATGTTCTCAAAGATATTCAATACATTCCAAATTCAGTTTTCATAATTCCTGGAAATGCTCTTTCCAAAATATTGATCGAAAATCTCTCTGGAAAATCTCAACTAGTAAAAGCACATTACTAATTGTCATTTTCCTAAAATAAAATTAACAACCTTAAATAAACATTCTTAACTTATTTATTTCGATCCGTGATTTTCTTCCTGTAGCTATTTGTTTATGGGTGAAAACTACTCCTGCAGAATTTGGTAATTTGGGGTGTGGATGAGGAATGAATTTAAACCTTTAAACAAATGCACTGCGCGGTGAGTGCTTGTAGATTCGAGAGATCAATGCATTGCAAGTCCGGCCTAAACCAAGAAATGGCCGTTCCGGACTTGTTTCGGTCACAAAGTGAAGGAGATGGGGTTGATCTTAGGGAGGAAAGCGAAGAAGGTGTTGAGATTGTGAAGGTGTTGGCTTGCTTAGGACTTGTAACAGAAAAGTGAGCAGGCTTGCGGTTGATGCAAGCGAGGCCACGGGTGTTTGAATACGATTTTTGTATTAACACTTGATTTTAAATCGTGCGAACTTGTGTTGTTGTTTGAAATAGGGCGGAGAACCTATTTATACAAGTCATTGAGCCTCATTCACGTCTCTAGAGTGGGAAGTGGAGGAAGTAGAGTGATGGAGTAGTGGAGTTGTGCGTCGACCGGTCTTGCCCACTTCTCTGTTCATCTCTAACCGTCCATGACTTCGACACGTTCTTGTGATGGCGCGTTGCACGCTGCGCTGTAAACCGCCAGACCAATACCCCGAGTATGTATCCCACAGTTTGTGACATGATTGATGTCGGAATGTGTGGATCGTGGATCCACGAAAGATAGCATGTAATCTTTGAATTGAATAACTGCGTTATTCGGGAAGTCGATACTTGTGAAGTATCGTGTGTATTTTATCGCGAGTGCTGCATTATGGTGTGGTAAAGTGATGGGTAATGACGCCTCACGACCAAATAACTCTTGACCAGGGTTGTATAACCAAGGCTGGTGAAGTTGGACGGATGAGATGATCTTTGAGACACTCATCTGCGGCCGTTAATGAATATTAGGGTTTTTGAAGAGGTGCGCAAGCATCACTCTTGACTTGGTCGAAACCAAGCATGGAAAGGGATTTGGAGAGGCCGACTGGGCATGTGTGTAGACGGCATGCCGGTGTGCACGCCCATACCTAACCGTCCCATGAAGGCGCGATCTAGGCCACTCAATTTGACCGGTAAAGTTGAGTGGTTGAGATCGGTTGCGGCAGGAAATTGATGCGCAAAGGCCGCGCATCACGCTTTTCCGTCGCGCGTTCCAAGACGACCTAATTTGGTCGGTCTTGGTCGATGGGTTTGACGTGAAGATGGCAGGCTGGTGTTCATGCCTATACGAATATCCCATGAAAACGTGATCTAAGCCATTCAAATCATCAGGTGAAGTTGAGTGGTCGAGATCGGTTGCAATTTGGGAAGTATAACCACGCATGTTTGGGCGGGCGTTTTGGATTAGCCGGGCATGATATGCCTTGGCCGATCACATGAGGAGGTAGATGGGCCCACGGTGGTCATCTTTGGTATGGCCAGGCCCTTGTTTAATCTAATCTGTGACCCTCCATTTGTGCCGGAGAAGATGGACGCGCGTGATGGCTTGAAACCTAATTTTGGCTTTCAAAGCCGTGCGCCATCTCTTGTTTGGGTGACGATTACATCACGGCCAAACATTGTTGTTCTTGACCAGATTGGTCAAGTGTGTAGGCGGGCCCACGGTGATCGTATTGACATGCTGCAGGCCCTTTGAATCTACATCTACACCCTCCATCTATACTGCGAAGATGGATGGTTGAGATTGTTTTGCGACACATGTAATATGCCGCAAACCTTATTTAGGGTTTTAGTCCATAATTCTTGGTATGAACGTCTTTTGGCAAGCAAGGCCAATGGCCGACCATGCGGGTCGGCGTGGGTATTCCATACACGCAGGGGGTGATGGAATTGATGCGGGGTCATCCAATCATGCTTATGGAGTTGGATGATCTGCGATGAGATCATATCCAGGACCGATACGGTCGGTCAGAATGCTCAATCGGGCTAGTATAACACACCGAGAGGGGGCTCAATCGGGCTAGTATAACACACCGAGAGGGGCTCGGGCTAGTATAACACAGAGAATCGGCCTGTACGGGTATTTCGTACATGGTTTCATTATAGTGCTTGGAGGTTCGTGTTATTTTGTAAGAGTAACACTCAGTCGTCATGCCACACTGATAATGAGTACTGGAAATACAAGGCTGATATGAAATTCACAGGAAGGGATTGTTGCCACATGCTCCAACACTGGAGGAATTTCATGTATTCACGAGAATGGGATTGTTGCTACATGCTCCATTCTTGGTGAATTAAGTGAGGAGTATCCAACACTTATAAATGGCTTTATCTTTTACAAGATGTCGAGGCGCATGATTTTTACGGTTTTTACAAATTTAACCTTGAACGAAAATCCACCATCAACATTAAGTCCCACAGCTTAGCACATAATTGTTACACTATTGTGTGGTAGGCATGAGATTGTGACAGTTAAAGATAAAACTTATGAGGCAAAGTTAGATGTTACCAGGAGAGACGGGTTATCCTATCCTTGGAGTATGTTACGTTTAAAAGGCATATAGGAGAGCGTTCCCCTAGTATGATGTCGGTCTTGCCTGCTTCGATCGACCTTTCTATGCCTGCGCCGGTCGAGGGCCCTCTCCGTGCTTGCTCCGCTCGATCGTGGGGTTGTGCCTAATCGACGGACTGCTGTGCACTCTTCGTTGGTGGGGCTCTCTGCGCTGCTTGATCGAACGTGGGCTTGAATTTCGTGAACATGATTCCCATGACATGAGAGAACCGTGTTGTGCAAATAAATGTGGTCATTCATATATGCTTGATTGAACGTGGGTCCCATATCGTGTATGCACAGAGAATGTCAACTTTATACCAGACCTCATGCCCTTGACCAACACCGGTCTTGAAACTTGAGCAATACCGAACTTGACTTGATCAATACGGACTTGAATATTAAGCAATACCAGGACTTGAAACTTGAGTGATCTGGGACTCGTCACTTGATCAATACTGGACTTGAAGCTTGAGCAATCTGGGACTTGAAACTTATCTGGGACTTGAAACTTGAGTGATCTGGGACTCGTCACTTGATCAATCTGGGACTTGAATCTTGAGCAATACCGGACTTGAAACTTATCTGGGACTTGAAATCAATACCAGACGAAACTTGCACGACTTGAAATCAATACCAGACCGAAACTTGTACGACTTGAAATCAATACCCATGAAACTTGCACTGACTTGAAATCAATACAGTCTTGAAATCCGTCACCGAATTTGAGCGACCGGTTTTGTGTGCTCCGATGTGAGTTGTGTCTTGCGGTGTGTGACTACATCTATCATGTGCTTTCATACAAGTTCTAACTCCTGCCTTTTATTTCATTGTGGAAGAAAAGAATCCCCGTTGAGATGTCTTACGGAGATATCTTTTGGTACCAAGTCGGAAGTGTTGGCGAAGCTTCAAGGAT
This sequence comes from Papaver armeniacum, assembly GCA_023531295.1. Taxonomy (NCBI): domain Eukaryota; kingdom Viridiplantae; phylum Streptophyta; class Magnoliopsida; order Ranunculales; family Papaveraceae; genus Papaver; species Papaver armeniacum. The sequence continues at coordinate 1,047,438 of JAJJWW010006060.1, read as the reverse complement.
ATGCCGAACATTGATGATGAGTTGTTCACCGCGCCCTTCCAACTATATGAAAATATCCGTTCCACGAATATCCCTCCTCCTATCGACTTGAGGGTTTTCATGCTCAGATGGGTCCTCATGAAGGATGGATGAGGCGTATGTTGAGCAATGAGTACATCAAAGATAACTTGACCGGAGGCGCAGATTGTTGATGTAGCTTGAGTGTTGAAAACGACTTGAGAGGATGTTAAAGTGGCTTCACGGTGCAAGCGTTGAGGTGGATCCTAGAGAGTGTGTTGAAGTAGGATTATGAAGCGAAAAGGGTCCGGAGAGAGCATTGAGGCGGCTCTTGAATAGACCATTGAAGCGACCTTTCTTAGAGGGAGTGTTGAAGTGTTTCCCTCTTGATTCAATTTACCCTTGCGAATTCCATGTTTCTTGGTGACCACATCTCTCATGTTGAAGAATTCCTTGGTGACGGTGAAGGAACTTCATGCTGAGCCTCGATCCCCAAGTATGGTTTGTTATCTTCTTGAGGCTGCTCCCTTGAGGTATCGGCTCCAGTGGAAGATTACCGTCATAGAGCGTTGATACGTTGCACGGTATTCCTTAAACCAAATGGCGATCTGGTATAATAAAATTTTCCGAGAGGAGTTCGAAAAGATATCTTACTTGCATCATGCTCATACATTCTTATCTGGTTGTATCCGCTGCATCCATCCATGGAGGAGAACATGTTGTGTCCGATGTTTGCATCTACTAACATGTCGATGTCAGGTAGAGGAGGATTGTTTTTTGGAGCAGCATCTGTTCAAGTTTCTGAAGTCTATGCATCACTTGATCTATCCATTTTCCTCGTGTCTGAACTGCAACTGTTTAACCGACTTGGATCCAGGTATGACATGTAGATGATGGATGACCAATTTTCATCTAAATCCGGCATTTCTTCATATCTCCAAGCGAACATGTCTGATACTCTTTGAGAAGTTCCACGAGCTTCGTGCGTTTATCCGTACACAAGGTTGGTGATGGAGATAGGCCTAGGAGATTCCTCAGCGATTTCAATCTCATCGGTTGTGGGGTTGGTGCCCTCTTGCGGTTGTTGTGGAGCATCTAGCACTTGTTGTTGTGGTTCGTTGTTGTCGTAGCATTCCATTGGGTGGAGAGGCGGGTAGCAGTATCCCAGCTAATTGATAATGGCGATGTCGGTATACCGTTTTCCCTTTACGGTCACGACTACGCCACAAAAGTGCGTTCCCTCTTCGTGTGAACGTGGGTCGTGGCTTTATAGGATGGAGAAGAATGCTTCCGTCGGCAAAGATGCATTGTGGGTTTTAGCTCTCAATGATGCAAGCCGGTCTTCTTCTGAATTGACGCCCACGTGGGAGTGGGATGCAACGAACTTGTGCGATTTTTTCGAGCGGAGCTCCTCCAGTATGTCTTTGGTTTGGTTTCCCTTGAAGTCCGTCACCGTGGTAGGATTCCGTACGACCTTGCACAGGAGAACCTTGGATGTCTGAGAGTCTTGATAGTAATCACATTCGAAGAAGCTCCTGTGTAGATAAGGGCGTCTTGAACTCGAATCCTTGATGCGTGCGGTGACATGTAGGTCACGGTCGTGACCTTCCTCTCAGTTGATTGCGGCAAAACGTCTCCGCGCGCTGATTCTTCGAGAGGTGTAAAAGTTTGCATAAACTTTCCACTAGAGAAACCGCTTCCCGATCCACCGGCCTCTGGTTCATAGTGAAACTATTGACTTTAGGAAGATCGTTGTGAGGATCAGTCCCCAGTATAGGAGCCTCCACGACAGGACCGCTCATATCGATGTCGCTTCTTTGATCGGTCCATGTAGGTCCGTGCCATTGAAGTACCTTCTCCTGTGCGTTGAATTCATTCCTTGTTGGCTCCGGGGGCTGTTGCGGGTCATGTGGAAATCGATCGGTTAATGTCTTAAGAAAAGTGAGTACCTCTTTCCGAGTTACTGACCATATCCGTTTGAGTCTTGACAAGAACTTCACCTTTTCCATCAAGTCTGCAATGGTAATGGGAAATGGTCCTCCTCTCGCCCCTCCGGTTCCTCGTCTGATGAAGGAGTGGAAGTTGTTGCTCGGTGACTACGGAGGTGTTACACTGATGAGATGCCGGGACTTGCACCGTGCTCTGCGCTCAGTGATGGGAGGTGTTGTAATATCACCTGCCGAGTGATCGAATTGAACGTTCCCATCCTCTGTACTCACGTGTTCCTTGATTGATCTCTCCTTCCTCAAGCATTTCTTCACGGCTTCGACAAGGGTCTTGAGATATAAATCTTCCGGCGAGGATCCGTAAGGCTGCAGGCTCCATTTCTTTATTCGGTAGACGTTGTAGTACTCCGGACAAGTCCTCTCCTCGTGGAGTTGCCTCGGTTCTTCATTGTTGACTCGGACCATGTTGTTCATCTTTCTGAGTCACTGCGATTACGTGCTCTTTTTGCCTCTCCACCGTAAGGTGTGACTCTGACTAAGGATTCGGCATTTCTTGCACCGCTTGAGTAGATGCCTGCCGATCCTTCTTGTAATTGTCTTTATGTCATTCAAAAGGCGAAATGTCTCGCTCTGTCTTACGGTGATACCAGCTTGATTTGCCAAGACAGCCTCCAGCATTCTATCTACACTTCCCATGGTATCTGAACACTTTGTTGTTTCTGATGAGGATGCATCGTGAGCCGAAAACCGAAAAATTGAGAATTCAATTTTTTGCAACCGATAGATCAACCTCCCACTTTGTGGTCGCCAATTGTTTATGGGTGAAAACTACTCCTGCGAGAATTTGGTAATTTGGGGTGTGGATGAGGAATGAATTTAAACCTTTAAACAAATGCCTTTGTGCGGTGAGTGCTTGTAGATTCAAGAGATCAATCTCGTGCAAGTCGGCCTAAACCAAGAAATGGTCGTTCCGGACTTGTTTCGGTCACAAAGTGAAGGAGATGGGGTTGATCTTAGGGAGGGAAGCAAAGAAGGTGTTGAGATTGTGAAGGTGTTGGCTTGCTTAGGACTTGTAACGAGAAAAGTGAGCGGGCTTGCGGTTGATGCAAGCGGGCCCTGGGTGTTTGAATACGATTTTTGTATTAACACTTGATTTTCTGCATCTCGTCGTCGAACTTGTGTTGTTGTTTGAAATAGGGCGGAGAACCTATTTATACAAGTCATTGAGCCTCATTCACGTCTCTCGTGGGAAGTGGAGGAAGTGGGTGATGGAGTAGTGGAGTTGTGCGTCGACCGTCTTGCCCACTTCTCCTGTTCATCTCTAACCGTCCATGACTTCCCGACACGTTCTTGTGATGGCGCGTTGCCGCCGCATCTTTAAAACCGCCGAGACCAATACTCTAGTATGTATCCCCGGTTTGTGACATGATTGATGTCTGGAATGTGTGGATCGTGGATCCACGAAAGATAGCATGTAATCTTTGAATTGAATAACCGTGTTATTCGGGAAGTCGATACTTGTGAAGTATCGTGTGTATTTTTATGCAGTCTTGCATTATGGTGTGGTAAAGTGATGGGTAATGACGCATCACCGACCAAATAACTCTGACCGGGGTTGTATAACCAAGTCGGGTGAAGTTGGGCGGATGAGATGATCTTTGAGACACTCATCTGCGGCCCAGATTAATGAATATTAGGGTTTTTGAAGAGGTGCGCAAGCATCACTCTTGACTTGGTCGAAACCAAGCATGGAAAGGGATTTGGAGAGGGCCGACCGGGCATGTGTGTAGACGGCATGCCGGTTTGCACGCCCATACCTCACCCCGTCCCATGAAGGCGCGATCTAGGCCACTCAATTTGGCCAGGTAAAGTTGAGTGGTTGAGATCGGTTTGCGGCAGAAATTGATGCCGCAAAGGCCGCGCATCATGCTTTTCCGTCGCGCGTTCCAAGACGACCTAATTTGGTCGGTCTTGGTCGATGGGTTTGACGTGAAGATGGCGGTGGTGTTCATGCCTATACAGAATATCCCATGAACACGTGATCTAAGCCATTCAAATCATCCGGTGAAGTTGAGTGGTCGAGATCGGTTTGCAATTTGGGAAGTATAACCACGCATGTTTGGGCGGGCGTTTTGGATTAGCCGGGCATGATATGCCTTGGCCGATCACATGAGGAGGTAGATGGGCCCACGGTGGTCATGCTTTGGTATGGCCGGCCCTTGTTTAATCTAATCGTGACCCTCCTTTTTTGCCGGAGAAGATGGACGCGCGTGATGGCTTGAAACCTAATTTTGGCTTTCAAAGCCGTATCCATCTCTTGTTTGGGTGACGATCTGTCACGGCCAAACATTGTTGTTCTTGACCGATTGGTCAAGTGTGTAGCAGGGCCACGGTGATCGTATTGACATGCTCGGGCCCTTTGAATCTACATCTACACCCTCCATCTATACTGCGAAGATGGATGGTTGAGATTGTTTTGCGACACATGTAATATGCCGCAAACCCTTATTTAGGGTTTTCCGTCCATAATTCTTGGTATGAACGTATTTTGGCAAGCAAAGGCCAATGGCCGACCATGCGGGGTCGGCCGTGGGTATTCCATACCTGCTTGGGGGTGATGGAATTGATCTGTGGTCATCCAATCATGCTTATGGAGTTGGATGACTGCGATCAGATCATATCCGGACTGATACGGTCAGTGCCGGATGCTCAATCGGGCTAGTATAACACACCGAGAGGGCTCAATCGGGCTAGTATAACACACCGAGGGCCTCGGCTAGTATAACACACCGAGAATCGGCCTGTACGGGTATTTCGTACATGGTTTCATTATAGTGCTTGGAGGTTCGTGTTATTCGCAAGAGTAACACTCGATCGTCATGCCACACCGATAATGAGTGCTTGGAAATACAAGGCCGATATGAAATTCACGGGAAGGGATTGTTGCCACATGCTCCAACCTGGAGGAATTTCATGTATTCACAGAATGGGATTGTTGCTACATGCTCCATTCTTGGTGAATTAAGTGAGGGAGTATCCAACACTTATAAATGGCTTTATCTTTTACAAGATGTCAGCGCATGATTTTTCTGGTTTTTTACAAATTTAACCTTGAACGAAAATCCACCATCAACACTATTAAGGAATAACTTTGAACAATAAAATATAAACATTACTGCACGTGTTCAAAGTATGCCGACATCCTTACTTTGTAAGTCCTCTTTCATACTTAAAACCTTGAAACCGATTTGCCACACTTCCAAACAAGTTTAGAATTGGTTCATCTGACTTTCAAGAACTATGTGATTGATTAAGAAACACTCAATCACAAATCATGGGTTTCACGGTTCTACCAAAATAAGTTTCGGTTCTACCTCTATGTGAGTATTGTGCATAGTCACGCTAGCTTCCCAAAATTTGGTTGACTAGGTACTAGGATCGGTTCCCCACATATATATGGTATCTAACTTATATGTGTTGCACATGTCCATAGGATCGGTTCCCCTTTGCCTAAAAACGTGTTGCACATTTTCATAGGATCGATTCCCCTTTCTGCTATACACCTTGCTGCACCTCATACAAGGATCGATTCCCCTTTGTGATGTGTTGAACCTCTTCATAGGATCGGTCCCTTTACCCAGATTCGATGCAACAAAACACAAACTCGATCATACCATCTCAGGTGATTAGTTAAGATCGGTTTCACTAATAAAAGTCATAATAATACATAAGTCAGGCCTTTGTGAATAGTTTTACCAAGAACACAAACAAGTCGTGAGAGGTTATACTAAATCACACATATTGGGTGTTCACAAGATATGCAATGAATAACAATCCAATAACGTCTGGCGATTTCCTTTTCGATTCATAAACATGTTTATGAACTTACTTCCTTAAAACACATGTAAAACATTGTTTCCTAGGATGAAATCCTCACCTCATACCCATACATAATTACAATAGCATTCAAACGATTATGTCAATGTCTTATCAACAAAGTTTAATGGTTAAGCAATAAACTTCATATTGTATTCCTTAATACTATGTCTATCTAGAGTGTTCATGCTTTACAATTTTGTTTTCAATATGCACGACTTGAAAGATATGTTAGGGAATGAAACAGTTCAAGTCAAATATCACTAACCTCAAGCGGAAGGATGATGTTGTCGTTGTAGCTTCTTACTTCTTCACTTCTTCAAGTCTTCGCAATACTTGTAATGTCTCATATCCTAATACTTTCAAGCTAACCTATACAAAGTTGACTCTAGTGCATAATCAAGCGACTCTTAAAATGAGTTTTGGTTCACTAAAATATGACAACCAAACTTGACATACCAACGCTTGGTGGGTTCAACTCAGTTATGCTCTAACAATGTCCCCCTTTGTCAATTTTAGTGACAAAACTCTTACAATCATATGGATAAACAAATTACAAGAATTCATTACACATATGCTTGATTCCCGATTTCAACAACACAATAACCTGCATTCATTCAATCCTTAAATGCCATTGTTTGCATTATAATAACAAATATAATACTCCCCCTAAAGGTAAGATAGGTAGATTTCATCAATCCGCACGTCTTTGTTATACCAATCAATATGATATGCTATTCCCCCTTAGTATATGCTTTCACTCTTTCGTTAGATAAATATTTAAGCACAATTGTTCTTTTCCTTAGTGATACCAATCAATATAAAATTAATACCAGTATCACTTGTTTACTCCATATATTTCTCCCCCCCCTTTTTGTCACAAAATGACAAAGAAACAAAAAAATAAAGGACAACATGAAAAGAATATTACAAATCTCAAAATAGACTTGCAAACCTATCGAGTTAAGCACGAGGGTTCCACACACCATTTTTGATAACCAATATGAAAACCGAAACTAAAAAGTAATTTTTTTTTATATGTTATCAAGGAAACAATGCCCGAAGCAATTTTTCCAATTTAGTTTAGCAAACCAAAAATCAACTAAGCACCTTAGTTCCTTTGCTAAACCGATTGTACAAATACAATCGCTTCATTTGATAAGACCAAAATAAAGATAACTCTATTTTTCTCATCAGGTTCTAATTATCCATATAACTTAGACCTTTCAATTTTAAACAAGACAAGTATTATGTTAGTTAACTAGCATTTCTTGTTAAGGCATTCGATTAGACTTGAATAACCGAAACCTCCACTTTGATAAGTCTAACTAAGATAAACTTAGTTTCTCTTATCCGGAATCGAATTGGACTAAACAACTCATCCCGTAAACCTTTTCTTTCATTAAGCCATAAATAATTCATACAAACCAAATAAATCATCTTGCATAATTATTCACCTCAAACGGAAGCAATTGAATCAACCACACATCCCATCATGGAATAAAACATCAATTGTACCGAAATTTTGTTAAGTAAAAGCAAAATATATATGAAATAAAATAAGGCTTTTCTTAAACAGGAAAACAATTAACTAACGACATTGTTACCTCAAATTTCGCATCCACTTCTCCAATATGTTTGCATCTTCTTCCAGGGAGAATTGATATCGAAATATCATTATGTTGTCATCCTTATGCAAAACAAAATAATAACAACAACCAACCTTTACCAGAGAAAGGTTGAAAATCGGTTTTAACAATTGCAAGCAAAAGTTGAAAACCATCGAAACACATATGCTTTTTATGCTAAACCAAAACCGATTCAACATATTATGACTTTTTCACATATTGTTTCTACCAGAACCCCTCATGATCCTTTGATAAAGCCTACCAACATGGGCTAGAACTTAATCCTGCTAAATCAAAAATTCACCCAAACCATAAGGGTTCACGATATTATGAGATCGAATATCAAGGTAGTAAAACCGAAATCAAACATCCCATAAACATCCATAGCAATAATAAAGCATTCAAGCACAGGCTATGTAAATCAAAAACCATCACAAGAAAAATTATAAATCAAATAATTTTATTCATAATAGACCTAATACAATCATTGAAAGAAATCAAAAATTGATGTCTATTCTCCTTAGGGTTTAGAACCCTTCATAATCTTGAGATCTCTTGCGCTTGATAGGGATGACTCTCCTAATTTCCTGAAGCGATCCTTGATTGAAGACTAGTTCCTCAACCTGGTGAAAATTAGATTCCTCCTCGTTTACCCTTTTTGAGAGTAAATCTAGTTGCTTGAGAATTTGAGCTTGGACTAGTAAGGATTTTTCAAGACCACGTTTTAGCATCAAAACTTCCAACTTGGTTTTGGCACAAGTTCGAGCCATCTTGTAAAACTCTTTTTCATAATCGATCATACATGATGAAGGATTCATATTCATATAGGAAGCAGATCTGTTTCCATTGAAATTGAGGTGACCAAAAGAGTCACTAGCCATTTTTTCAGCATACCTTTCTGAAACTTTTGAAGAGAGTTTTGCATAAACATCTGATTTGTCCATGATTCCTAGTTTCAGACAGAAGACCGAAATACTCATACAAACCGAAACTTATACATATCAATAGTTACTAAAAACTTGTTCATTGATTATGGAAATCAAATATTCTCCCTTAATAGAAAAACCAATAATTTTAATATTAAAGGTTTTTTAGAAAGTGCGTTCCTTTGAATATCTTCATAATTCTCGCAAGTTTTGAACTATTCCAAAATATACACTGAACTCATCAAACGAAAATTTGATCACTCCATGAGTCAGTGTATTTCTCCCTGATACTAAGTATCTGAATAGGACAGATTAAGTTCTTCACGGCTAGCAGAGAATTTCTTCTTATCTGACTTATTAAGGACCCTAATTTTTTCTGACCGAAAGCCAAACTTATCGTAGAAATTACTATCATCAAGATATTTAGGGATTACCTTTAGTGTATATGATCTGGAATCGTTGTCAGCTTTTTCTATGTTCATTTATATAGTCTTCTTTGGGATCCACTTCTTAGTTTTCTGATCCTTCTTCATTTTGTGATGAACTGCACTTGATGAGTTCTTTTGAGAATCCTTTGATTTAGGAGGATCAGATTTATATATTTTTTCTTTACAAGATGATCTCATATTGTACTTTAGACCAGAGAAAGTCCTTTTAGAATTCAAATAAGAAAGCTATTGACAATTCTTAACAACATGACCTTTGTTTCCATAATGAAAACATCTATTACAATGTCCCTAAAGAAATGAAGAACTCTGATGTGAGTGGTTCATCTTGTGATTTCCTACAAATTTTCTTTTACAAGAAGAGAACTCCTTTTTAGTGTTCTTATTGTCGACATTCTTCTTTTCTTTCAAAGAACATATTGAACCGGATTTTTTGTACCTTCCTGGACGGTATGTGTCCATCTGATGTTCGGACATTAAAGAACACATATCATTCTTCAGTCTTTTGACATGTTCGGAAACTGTCTTTATCTCAGACTCACATGAGATTTTTAAGACGTTGTAATCATCAGTTGCAGTTTTTCTTAGCTGCTCAGTTTTCTTTTCTTGATCAATACTTTTACTTAGTTTTGATTCTAAGGATTGGATCTTCGAGGAAGAAATGATCTTGAAGGAGTCTAGATCAGTTTTACATGATGAAAGATCACGTTTGAGTTGATCATTTTCAGCTTTCATATGACATAAGTCTTCAAGGAGCTTTCCTTATCTTTTAAGTGCAAGTTTAAGCTCAGTTGCACAAGTGAGGAATTCTTTGCTTAATTAATCAAGTTGAGAAGTTACATAATCAACATCCTCAATGTCATTAAGTGATTCAGAATCAAAATCATTGATTGTGAGCACAAGGCTTAACTTAACCTCTCTTGAGAACACTGAGATATGTTGTCAGAAGAGTAGGTATAGCTTGTAGAAGACATTCCTTCTAAGCATTTTTGAAAGTTAAACCTTGGACGGGTTTTACTCAAATCTTGAGATACGTTAACCGAGTCTATATTAGGACTCATTTCTTATAGGTTGGATCGCACCAAACACAGATTGTTAGATCTTTTCGTGTTTGCCTGCTCTGATACCAATTGAAAAGGCGAGGGTACCCAAATATACCTCAAGCTAAAACTTTTCCTACCTATAAGTCCTTTCTCCGAAAGTGATTGTCTATGGACTGAGTCGAGACAATGCAACTAATCGCTTCACTTCGTCTGATCATATATGGATACGAGATCGAGACAATACAACAACGAAGTATGTTTACTTGATAAAAAGGTTCGGACTTAACCAAACACAATAGGATTGCTTATCAAGTAAATAAGAATTAACATTTGTGTAATTTACTTTAATTATAATAAAACAATTATAATGCGGAAATATAAAGTAAATGACATAGCAAGATTTTGTTAACGAGGAAACCGCAAATGTAGAAAAACCCCGGGACCTTGTCCAGAATTGAATACTCTCAGGATTAAGCCGCTACACAAAATTAAAAATAACTACGTATATTTGAGACCAAGCAACTAAACCTATAGTTCACCTAGTTCCGTCTGTATTCCCATGCCTCCGACCTATGAATAAGTCACGTACTTGGAACAATTCCTTTGGTTCGTATTCCAAATAGTAAAGGAACAACAAATCTGTTTGGTATCAACTCTCTTCAACCAAGTGATGTGAGTTCGACAAAGCAGAAGCTGTGGACCCACTCAATTTTAATTAATTGATTCTCTATTTTAACCTTGTTATTATATTAAAAAGATAAAATCTACCCTTAAATATTTATTTATGTACAATTATTTCACTTTTTTTTAACCAAATAAATTGGTTTAGATTCAGAATAAATTTACAAACTTTTGGTTGGAAAAATAGAGTGATTGAGATACCAAAATAGACAAAAATTGATGTTATTTTGAAAGCGATAAGTAAAGTTGGTTCAACTCGGGCTTGTAAAGGTTTGATTTAAGAAAATACTAAAAATAAAAAAAATATATTCAAAAGTTTGTCACAAATATCGAGAGGTATTGAGACTCGGGGTTCCACCAAACTCATAACATAAGGTTCAAATATTAATTCCTTTAACAATTATAGCTCAATAAATAAAGACATGGACTCTTGTTTTTGCCAAGGCAGATTCTCAAAATATTAGTTGTAAATCATAAGCATGGGACATCAAAACATCTAAGCAAGCATGACCCATCAGATAAGATGACAACTAATTAATCAAAATCATAATTCAATTTTAATTAGTGCAAAAGTCATATAAGAATTAAATATAATTACCCACGTATGATATTAGGCTTCCTCCGTCATCCCAACGTTTGGATTTAGCTCTTCATGGTGAAAACACGCTCCAAAGATATAAACATGGCTCAAAAGGTGTATTATTGAAGAAAAATAGTATTACAGCGAATCTGTAACATATATAATTGTTACAGAGTCAACTGTTACAGAAAATTGTTGCAAACTGGAGATAATAGTTACTAATGGACTGTTACAGGATTTTGAAATTTAAGACCCTAGGAAACGACTTTTCTGCACAGCTTTATGTTCTTCAGCTTCGTTTTCTTCCTACTGCTGCTGCAACTCCTCCTGCAGCTTGAATTTTAGCTCTGCGGCGTACCACAAACCCTCGACACCCTCTCTGTGGAAGAATTCCAAACTATTTATACGCAACAGGCTTTAAATATTCCAAAGATATCACGAGAAATCTTTCCATGAGAGTCACGGATATTCCCTTTTTTTCTCTCTTCCTCTACGCATCTGCTGATGAATCCAATGGTCACAGAGGATTTTAGGATCGAATATCTTCTCTTAATCTTCACGTTCCTTCCCAAATATGACATAATCAAATCTCGGACGAATATATTCTTCGTATATCTCACGTAACTATCCTCCAACAGAATCCGAGAATATCATCTCTTCCCTGTTCAGCCGTGATCTTCCTTTTTTATGTGAATAAACCTATTACCTTCCCTGTTTCGATGTACTGGATCATTCCCAGTCCATATCCAATAGAAATTCCACTAAATTCTCGTCCAAACCTCTTCCCAAATCTTCCAACGAAGCTCCGAGTATATTGCTCCCCTGTTTAATCGAAAAACAATCAATATCCTTCCTTTTGCAATTCTGAAATATATAGCGCTCCTGTTTTGCAGTAACATATTGTTACTACTCCAAATCAACGAAAGAAACACCAAACAGAACTCATAAGATCAATCTTGCAACTTCGGTGCTTAAGTGAATGTTTTCCCGCCAAAAGTTTATGTTCAAAAGCTAAGGATAGAGTGCCCCTTAGCCAGACGAGGGGTGTCATTAGTAACTAGGGTGGAAATAGTAACGAGGTGCCCCTTAGCCAAGACTCCTTGTAGTAATTCCTCTGGGGACTCAAAAATCACTTTTCGAGCCGATTTCTCCGCAAAAGCTTATTTCTCCAAAACACCTACAAAAACATAAAATAATCAAATAACTACAAAATCGAGCACTAACAATACACATAATTGAGATCAAAATAGACACATAAATGCGTCTATCAAATACCCCCATACTTATTATTTGCTAGTCCTCGAGCAAATCAAATCTAGAAAATAAAATCCCAACTCAGTGTTGCAGGCAACGTCGGTTGCATTTAGCCTATGCAACAAGCCTTTAAACCCCTAGGTGGCCCTAGTGGCCGAGTTATAGTCTCGGGAGGGCTTACAAGAGATATACCCACAAAACCTTTACCTGGACCCTAACTATCTACGCAGAACCTTGGAAGGCACTAAAGAATCTCCTTGGTTGGCATACTTATTGACTACAGGAGGAAGTACCATGATGCGAAATTCCAATTGTTGTACACGAGTTTGCACTCAAGCATACTAAAATTCATATATAAGTGACAAAGCTCTACTCAGATAGTTTCTAGACATCATAACCGGAGTCAACCAATCACATGGATAGATTAAGAAGATGGATGTAGAGAAAAACGGTGTTTCCCATATCTGTCTGAAGGCCACTGCAAAAATAAACCTATCCTAATGGACTGAGATACTGGTCTGGACTAATATCAACACACTGGCATATACAAGGGAACCAGCGGTCGATTTTATTGAACACTTTATTCCGTTTGGTCTGATGGTCTGGTCTCAAATTTTTTTTTCTCAACTTGGTATCAAATAACGAGACAAGAAAATATTTATGAACTATCCAATTACGCACAAAGGTTTATAAAACCAGTAACGCAACAACCCATACTTCAATTAATCGATAAACAATAATCAAAAATTAATCAATCCAAATCATAATGGTCTATTGCTTCATAATTCAATTCAACTAAAAGTAGCCTAAAACCCCAAGTAGCTTCAGTCACAAACCCTAGTTACAAATATCTAGTGAAACATGGCTTTCTCAAAAGCCATAAAAAAATATATTAGAGATTCACTAGCTAATTGAAAATGGAATTGGAAAAACGAAAGAACGCAAACTCAAACGCAAACCCTTGTCCGTCTCTCCTTCACGGCTCTTTAGCCGCCTCCCTTCTGTTTGTCTCCCAAAACCGGCCCTTTTTTTTTCAACTTTTTTAGTGTGACTTATATATGAATTTTAGTATGCTTGAGTGCAAACTGATAAGTGCATATTTCACATATATTTAGTGTCAATTCCATGCTAGTATTTGTTGGTTTTCTTGCAAATTATTGTATATTACGCTTGTTTTCTTTTATTTGTGTTTTGTTAGGTAAATCATCCAAAAGAAGTGAATTTGTGCTTAATTGTGCAAGGAAATAAGCTAGCTATAAGTGGAGAAAGGCCAAAGACCAATTGGAACTCGTTCAAATGCAAGATTTCTACTATTTATTGTGTAGAGGACGAGAAGATGAAGACAATGGCGAAATAACGGAGTCATTCTGAGTTCGTATGAAGAAGTTATGAGCAAAACAAGAACTTGGAAGACTAAGGGCTAAATGGTCATTTCAAAGAGAAGTGTTATTGGCATCCTCACTGATCGTTAAGGGGCACTTCCTGTTAAGGGGCAGTCAAGTTCAAGAGAAGTGCTAAAGGGAGTCCAGTCTTGTACAAAGGGGGAAGCCAGAATTCAAACATTACTAAAGGCACCTGCCTTAGTACTAACGGCACTTCATCTTCACTGTTCTTAAACAGAAAACAAGCAATGGCAGATAGAGTTTGATGATCATGATTTTGATGGATTTCAGAAGAAGGTATTTCGGGATTTTATAGACATCATTGGGTAATTGAAGGCGAAACAAAACATGGGTTGTCGCCTGATTTCGAGTTTTCACCGAGAAACGGTTTCGTTGCTGATGATCAAAATCCCGGTGATTAAGAGCTCGAGTGTGGAGTTATATGAGCAATGGTTGCTCGCTGGAACAACACAGAGATGGAGGAGTTCGAATGGGCTAGCTGTTGTTGCCAGTGATGGTCGGCAGGGAGATGATATTCGAGCTGTGAAACATGGCAGCAATGCAGAGAATGATGGTTTTGAGTTGTTGCTGCCATTGATATCTATCGAAGGAAATGATGGAGACTAAAGGAGACGGGTTTTGAGCTCATGTTGACAGTGATGAGAAGGATGATTCATGAAGCCGAGAAGACTTCGAGTATGAATAAAGAAAGGTGATGACGATGGAGCAATGATAATACAGGCAGTGATGATGCTGGTGGCTGCTGAGAATGAAGGCAGTCGAGCTTGGTAGTGCTGCCATGGATGACGGTGAAGATGGAAACTCCGGTGATTGGTCGGAGAAATAGCTCGAGTTGGTGATGCTCGTGATCAATAGAAGATGAGAAGAATAGGAGGGACCCACTTGTGTGTATGATAGAAGTTTAAGAAAAAAAAGGCGAGCACGTGGTGGAGCCTGGCTGTAGTACTTCTGCAAGCTATGACGCGTTTGGAAGATGAGTGATGATCGTGTGTGCGGCAGATCATCGAAGCTGGATAAATATACGGTGTAGATGAAGACATATGAGGTCCCCAGGAGATCGAATGGATGAGGAGGCATGTAGACATTTCCAACGTGCGACTTGCCTGCACCGAATCAGCATCTTTTACTCTTAGATAAACTACACCGACTTTGAATCTCTATCTTGTACGACTTTTGTGGATCAGCTAGGGTATTTGATGCCTATAAATAGCTACCTAAACAAAAATAGAAATATGAACTTCTTCTTTTATTATTTCTTTTGTAGTTATATAACTTTTTGGGAGAGAAAAATACAGAGAATAGAAGAGAGGAAAGGTTTTATTTCATATCTAGGGTTAACCCCATTAGGGGGAAACCAAGCTATTTTCTTCTTCTTCTATATATATTTTTATGGGTTTTAGTAAATCCATGTGTAGCTGAATTTCTACTGATTAAGGTATGATTTCAAAGTCCTGGTTTATGAAACTTTAGTTCTTTTTACAAATTTATTTTGAGTTTAATTTTCTTGTCGATTGTCTTTATTATTTTTAGTGTCTAAGATTACTATTGGGTTATTCAACTGGCCATTTGAATTAACCTGGTAGTAATTCTTCTACTAGTATTGGGATTGGTGATACGTGTAATAGTCACTCAGTTCCTTACATAAGTAGTACATCGCAAAAGGCGACGGAGAGGATTCTGTTAAGCAATTGTGTATAGAGATGACACTAGTAAAGCTAGACAGAGTTTATGCGTCGATACTAGGATCAACCTAATTCACAAAACGTAATGCATCCGGTGGGTTACATCTTTAGAGCTTATTCATGGTGGCTCGGATGGATAGAATCTGGTAGTCGAGCGCTTCGTATCCGGTGTGGCAACAGAATTCCCGGGATAGCAGAGCTTATTGCTATTCTACGGTTGGTGATAATAAAATTCTACAAGAAATAAACAAGTACTTTCATTAAGTTTCTTTCCAGGTGACGGCGAATGATTCCTTAATCATCTTTCTTTTATTTGTTATTCTTTTCGTTTTACTTTAAACCAATCCCCTTGTCTTTTACTTTATTTTGCTGATCAAATAACCTATCAATTACACAAATACTGGGAACGATCTCTTACTACCGCTATATTACCAGTTTATTAGTGGGAAATATCTTGAATAATTTGTTGTGTAAACGACGCGCATCACAAACTCATGTACAACAATTGGAATTTCGCATCAGGGTACTTCCTCCAATAAGTATGCCAACCAAGGAGATTCTTTAGTGCCTTCCAAGGTTCTGCGTAAATAGCTAGGGTCTGGAATAAAGGTTTTGTGGGTATATCTCTTGTAAGCCCTCCCGAGACTATAACTCGGCCACTAGGGCCACCTAGGGGTTTAAAGGCTTGTTGCATACGCTAAATGCAACCGACGATGCCTGCGACAGTGAGTTAGGATTTTATTTTTTAGATTTGATTTGCTCGGTACTAGCAAATAATAAGTTTGGGGGTTTTTTATAGACACATTTATGTGTCTATTTTGTTCTCAATTATGTGTATTGTTAGTGCTCGATTTTGTATTTATTTGATTATTTTATGTTTTTGGAGAAATAAACTCTTATGGAGAAATTGGCTCGAAAAGTGGCATATGGACCTTCGACAGAAAGTACTAAAAACATCCCGGAAGTATGTTGGAGACGCCCCAGAAAAGTTATATTGACACCCCGAAAGAATTGCTAAAGGGACCCCAACTGTGGATAAGGGGTAACCAAATTACTAAGGGGCAACCACCTTCTGCTCGCACCCCTGGTCTGGATAAGGGGCACTCATCCCCTAGCTTTTGAAAATTCAATTTGGCGGGAAACTTTATTTTTCACGCTGCAAATTTAGGGATCGGAAGTTGGACGTGATTTAACGAGATTCAATCGTTGATTCTCATGGATTGGACATGTTAGAGCATAACGGGGATGGTAAGAGTGTTCCATTGAAGCGAAATTGGCTGCATAATCAGATTTTCGATCAAACAGGGAGAAGATTCACGGAATTATCAGAATTGGGTTTGGGAGATTTTCTCTCGGATTTGTTCGAGTATTTGGACTGGATTTGGTTGGTTGAATCAAGACAGGAATATTAGGAGTTTTGTTAGCATCAAAAGGGAAGTTTTCATCAAATCTCGATAAAACAGGTGGATATTATTCTCGGTTTTCTGGATTTGATTTGGAGGAGTTTTGGTCGGACTTTTTCAAGGTAATGATATGGTATTACCCTGTTACATCAAAAAAGGGTAGGTAGTAGTTTCGGGATCGGAAAGAATGGAAGTTTCCATACTTATTTCATTAGACAGGGAGAGTAAGCTATTCTTGGAGATTTTCCGAGTTACGCATGGCAATAACGTGAGGAAAAAGGAATATCCACTCTGAAGATTTGTTTCTATCAATACGAAGAGAATTTGTGGAGTGTTTCACAGAGAAGACGCGTACAGGGAGATAAAAAAGAGAACAAAACATCGAGACTTGGGATTTTTTTTTATTTTTATTTTTTTGTATCTCAATCACTCTATTTCACCCTAGCAGTGGTAACAACTTGAATCGTGAGACCCACCTAATCACTTAGAGAAACATATTTTTAAAAGAAAACAAAATAAAAAAAAGAAGTGAAAATGATTCAACGAGATATGGCGAAACTACCATGTTTTTTTTTCTCTAACACCTGAGCTCTGTGCTTTTATGAATAGAATCTTTAGATATTTCCATCTAATCATATTGGTTCCTCAACTCCTACAACCAAGATGCTTCCATCCACTTAGATTGGTTAGTGCCATCCTTAATAATCATAAATTTCTAGGCTCTGGAGTTTAACAATGCAACTAAAAAGTTTCTCTCATACCCCCAAACTTAAATCTAACATTGTCCTCAATGTTCTAAAAATGAAATTAAAAGTGAACAAGGAGAAACTGTTACCATTTATAGCAAAAGAGATAAGGAGAGATATTACCGTGTCGCATGGATGTTGGGTTACCTCCCAAGAAGTGCTAAGTTTAAAGTCTTCATCTAGACGTTAAATACCACAAATGGCTAATAACCTTTTCAAATCATATATCAATAGTCGAAACAATTGTGGGTCAACCAAATCAAATAAAGCGCCACAATTATGAGACAAGCGCACCAAATCGGAAAAATGAACAGACAGAGCACATCCCCATCCAAGGTTTCCTGCAAGATAACTGGGTTTTTCTGTGGTGCCCACTTGGGCTTCATATGAGTGTATTGACAAACAGATTCTTCTGAACTATGGGTTTCTAATTCCTGGATTTCCTCCTGGACAATATCAGGAGGATCGGGTTGTGGAGTCGGAAGAGACTCAACTAATACCTCAGGCACACTAGGCTCAAGTCTCAAGTTAGGGACTTCAAATAGGGATACTTGACGATTGCTACCCCCAAACTTAGAATTTTGGGTGTCTCTAGATATACTAGTCACAATATTCCTAATTTCTAGACCATTAGGTTCCTGAAAAAGGTCAATTGCTTTCTCTAAGTTATAATAAGGTGGTTCATCCTCGAAATGCATTTGAGGCACACAAACTGTAGGACTTATATGTTTCATATCCTCTATGGGCAACCCTAAAGTTTCCTTATTGCCTTGAAGTACGGTCACTGGCCTACTCTCATGATCACTATCCAAATCGGAAGCTATAGGCAAAATCTCAGATGGGCCTAAAAATGCATAATTAGGGTCCAACTTAGGAGGATCTTTAGGCTCTTCGAAATAAGGGCTTAAGGTAGATTCGATAGATAGTAATGGTTCGAACCTAGCTTTCCATCTATCGGTATCTAACATAGGAATAGAATCCAACAAATCATTTACTTGTTCAATGTTGCTATCATCGTTGAAATCCATGCTAAAATGGGCTAGACAATTCTCTAATGGATCTTCCGATAAGGTGTTTGGTAATGACTCCTGAACTAAGGTTCCTATCATGTTCACCTCTTAAATGCATGTGTCATCTAGCTCAGAATGTAGCTTATTGACATTAAAAATATTCAACTCAATATTCATATTACCGAAAGATAGATTCATAATACCATTTCGATAGGTTCATGATCGCATTAGGACGTAGCTAAAAATGGGCGACCTAAAATCACAGGTATCCGGTTCTCTGGTCGGGGATAGGTTGGGTATCTAAGACAACGAAATCCATATGATAAATAAACTTGTCGACCTCAATAAGAACATCTTCTATCACACCACGAGGAATTTTAATGCACCTATCAGCTAACTCAGGTGTTATCTTGGTAGGCTTCAATTCACCAAGTCCTAGCGCTAAGTACACATGGTACGGAAGTAAGTTCACACTAGCTCCCAAGTCCAAGAAAGCTTTTTCTACCCGATGTTTTCCTATCGTGCAAGGAAAGGTAGGTGCACATGGGTCTTTATAATTAGGAGTTGTGGGGTTCTGAATGATCGAACTTACATGACTAGCTAAAAACGCTTTTTTAGGGACACTAAGCTTTCGCTTTCGCATACACATATCTTCAAGAAACTTGGCATATGACGGCAGTTGCCTAATTGCTTCTAGTAATGGAAGGTTTATGGTAACTTTCTAAAAAACCTCCATTATGTCATTAAAATTGGATTCACTCTTTGTTGGTACTAATAGCTGGGGAAATGGGGATCTAGGCATAAAATAGGGCCTCTCAGGAACCGAATTGGCATCATCGAGATTCTATCGGTCCCTCGCCTATGGATGGTCCCGAGGGTGAACTACAGTATGCTCACTATCGGGCATGGTTACCTGATTGTCTACTAATCTGCCAATCCTAAGGGTTCTAACTGAATTCAACTGATGTGATGGTTTTGCACCTACTTCATGAACTCCTCTAGGTTTGGGTTGTGTTTGACTAGGTAACCTACCTTTTTCTCTCAAGGACTCATTTATCAGACTAACCTGCGTTTTTAACTCGGCAATAGCTTGACTATTTTCTTGTCCTATCCTGTTACTAGCTTATATGCTTTGTGAAAGCGATTGGTGCATCGTTTCAGTGTTTCGAATAAATGAGGCAAGAGTTTCTTATAGACTTAAAATTTTCTTATCGGACTGATTTTGAAACAGAGCTGGTCCTGAAGGATTCTTAGTATAGCCAAAACCCGGGGGAGCATTCGAATTACTAAACTGACCTTGATTCTGGTCCTTAGACCATGAGAGGTTCAGATGGTTTCTCCAACTAGGATTATAGGTTTCTGAATATGGGTCAAACTTTTGACGGTTATCAAATCTAGTGTTATTATTATAAAGAGCATTGGCTTGCTCTTCAATAGTATGGCCTTCCCAAAAAGGCTCCACTCTACCGCTAGTGTGACCCAATTCTAAAGCTTCTAACCTTTTAGCTATTAATGCAATTTTGGCATCTGATTCAAAGCCTCCTTCTAGCCTATTAACGTTTCCTCTTCCTAGAAGAATTGTTTTCATGGGTTCCCTACTATTTTCCCATTGTTGGGTCTTTTCGGCGATTTCACTCAAATATGTCATCGCATCATCAACTGTTTGGTTTTCAAACCCACCTGTACACATAGATTCTATTGTGGTTGTAGTGGAATAATCTAAACCCTCATAAAGGATCTAAACTAACCTAACCTTTTCTAAACCATGATGAGGACATTGGGCTAATAGATCATTGAACCTTTCCAATACCTATACAAAGATTCTACCTCCTGTTGAGAAAATGTGCATATTTGCGTCCTAATAGATGATGTTTTGTGCCTAGGGAAAAACTTGTTCAAAAAGGCAAATGTAAGTTGTTCATATGTTTCAATGGACCCGGAAGCCAAACTATATAGCCACGATTTAGCTTTATCTTTCAGGGAAAAGGGAATAACCTAAGTTTCAAAGCATCATCATCAAGGTTTCTAATCTTTAGGGTACTACAAATTTCCTCAAAGTCCCTAACATGGAAATAGGGGTTCTCATTTTCTTTCCCTAAAAATATTGGGAGCATCTGTAACATCCCAGGTTTAAGTTCATAATTTTCTTCCGTGTCAGCTAACCTGATACATGAGGGACGAGTAGTCCTAGTCGGATTCAACAAAGTTTTCAAAGTTGTCATTTCTGGCTCTACCTGAGTTATATGGATTCTCTCCTCAGTAAAAGATGGATGTTCAAAACTAGACTTTCCAAAATCAGAGGTCTCTAGATTAAGGTAATCAAGATTCTTGTTTCCTAAAATATCACTTATAGGTTTTTCGCGCATAAACCGTCCTAGAGCGTCTCTTTTTCGTCCAGGCATACACAAGAATTCAACAAAAATTTGTGCACATGCAAATGCTGGGCTCACTAATTTAGGTAAGCTTGGGTTACCACAGCAAAATATACCCAAAGGTACGAGGATGAGGTTTGTGGACTTTCAGCTGGTAACTCCC
Source organism: Papaver armeniacum (assembly GCA_023531295.1). Lineage (NCBI taxonomy): Eukaryota > Viridiplantae > Streptophyta > Magnoliopsida > Ranunculales > Papaveraceae > Papaver > Papaver armeniacum. The sequence goes on along the minus strand of JAJJWW010006060.1, from coordinate 1,026,282 downwards.
AAAAGGCCCAAGGCACGGGTTCAGCTTACTAATCCACGAGTTTTCCTAAACTCGGTGATCTGACGAGGGATGCAATTGGTGTGTGCAACTGTGTTTTTTTTATAATAATTAAGCAACCAAATAAATAAAAATTACAAGTCCAAAAGGAAAAAAAAAAAAAAACTAATAAATAAAAGTTCAAAAATAATATCTCTGGTTTCTCCTTTTTTTTGACAAGTTCAACTTTCCACTTATAGCTTCGAGTCAATCCTGCACAACAAAAACAAAAATACCAAAGAGATAAAATAGAACAAAAAATATAAAAAATATAATAAAAATACAAAACCTAAAACCTAAACCTAAATACAAGTCCGCGTCGGCGGCGTCAAAAAATTGATGTTGTTTTTACAGTGTAGAAAAAGTGGTAAGAAAGATGTCGTTCACTCAGACTTGTAAAGGATGATTTTTAGATTCAAATAAAACTAGAAAACTCAAAGAAGGTTGTATCAAGATTTTAAAAGCACTGAGACTCGGGATTCCACCAATCACCAATTTTTACGTGATTTAATCTAATCAATATTCATGCAACTCTTTACGTTTAAAGTGATTCTAATATTTTTGCCTAGACAAGTAGATTCTCAAAACAATAGTTGTAAATCGAAAGCATGGACCATCAAAAGACTTAACCTAAGCATGACCCATCAATTGAGAACACAACCACTTAATCAGATTCATATATTCGATTTCAGTTCAGTGCAAATAATCATAAAAGAAATTGCAAAAATCATTAAAAATAGAGATTACCACATAATAATTGGAAAAATGGCTTCCTCCGTCGCCACTGCCAAAATAAACCTATCCTAATGGACTGAGATATTGGTCTGGACTTAAATCAACACACTGGCATATACAAGGGTACCAGTGGTCGATAATCCTAACTCTAGGTCAACACAACTGGCATATACAAGAACACGCAATTGGGGGATATAGAAACTAATTGAGGGATATGAATTACTTCCCCAACCCATGGTGTGTGCTAAGGGGTGACTTTTGGGGGCGAAAATACTAAATTACCCTTCCCACAAAATAAAAATCAAAAACTTAAAATCAAAAAACAAAATCATATCCCCCATTTCCATCTCCACTTCTTATTAATCTTATTTAGGGGAGCTTTGAAACCCAAATATTTCCCATTCCCTTTCAAATTCTAAACTCTCCCCACTCTATATCAAATTCTCTTCTCCTCACTTTGAAACCAATTTTTTTATTCTAAGTGATGAAGATCATGCTTGAAAGTGATGATGACCTTTCAAATTCTAAACTCTCCCCACTCTATATCAAATTCTCTTCTCCTCAATTTGGAAACCAATTTTTTTTTATTCTAAGTGATGAAGATCATGCTAAAAGTGATGAAGATCATGCTTGAAAGTCATGATGACCATCATTAATTGATGAAGACCATGCCGGTATCATGTTCCCGGCATATGGTCTTCATCAATTCCGGCATGGTCTTCATCACTTCCGTTTTGAATTTTTTCTGGTATTAATCAGTCCACTTCCGGCATAGAAAATAAAGCAACATGGTATGCCGGAAGTGGACTGATTAATACCAGAAAAAATTCAAAACGGAAGTGATGAAGACCATGCCGGAATTGATGAAGACCATATGCCGGAACATGATACCGGCATGCTCGAGAATTTCCTATCAATGCCGACGGTAGTCAAGTGAAAAAAAACCAACATTCTCGGATACTTTTCATCCCGTCTAAGATAGAAATTTAAGCAAAATACTATGCCTAACATGTACCTAAGATGCTCGAAAACCAGATTACCATGCCGGTACATGTTCAAAACCAGAAAAAAATCAACTTATGAAGATCAAAAAAATCGTAACCCCCCTGGATAGTGGCAAACAATTTATGAACATTTCCAACAATTGCCCGCATGGGTTTTTGGTTGAATACCATGCCGGCACCAAGCTTTTTCAGCTGCAACAATGGTGGATTCAAAGAAGAAAAATCAATTTTTCAACCTCTTATTAGCAGTAATTCTCTCATCACAATCATCTTCCATTTTCAAAAAAAAAATTCCACTCAATTGTGAGTTGTTATCATTAATCGAAGATTGAAGATATGATTGTTATTGTAATTGAGTTAAAGATTCAGCAGCTGCAAGTCTCTCATCACAATCATCTTCCATTTTCAAAAAAAAAAAAAAATTCTACTCAAAATTTTTTTCCCTCACAAATTATATCCCCCAAATCATTAATATTTTACTAATCAGGATTAATTACTAATTATGATTAGGGAGGGTTAGATTAGGAATTAATAATTTAATTATATAAAGGGTAACCCAGCTAGGATATTTGGATCCCTATTTTGTCATTTAGCTATATCCCCCAATTAGATTCTATATCCCCCAATTACTCGTTCATATACAAGGGTTCCAGTGGTCGACTTTATTGAATTTATTCCGGTTAGTCTGATGGTCTGGTCTCAATTTCCTTTTTTTTTTTTCAACTTTTTAGTATGAATTTTACATCTGTATGCAAGTGCACAGTGTATTCATAAATATTTTCTTGTCTCGTTATTTGTTTTTACAGAGAAAATATAATAGTTTAATTTTTATAAAATAATGTTGAAATTTGATTATTTCACTAATCAAATTTTATTAATTTTTGTTATAAAATAATAATTGCAACAACAATAATAATAATAGTATTTAAAGGTAAAAATTAAAAATTAAAATATGAATAAGAATTATTATTATTTTTTATCTTTATTTAAATAATATTCAAAATAATAAAAAATATTTTATTATTAATAGATGTAATTTAAAAAGAATTTTTGAACCATGTCTATTTTCATCATTAGCCACATCATAAGCACTTCAACATGATAATTTACCAAACACAATTTACAGTTTGTTGGTTCCACAGCACTTTACATATTATAGTTTACCAAACGTCTGACTACTTTATTTTAAAGGCACAGCACAACAACGCACAACACAACACAACATAAAAGCACTTTTGTAAAACTCACAGCAATACCAAACTAGGCTTAAGGTTTCTGTGAGAGGAAGAGAAGACAGGCGGAGCAGAAAAGAGAAAAAGAAAGAAAAAAGAAAAATAGAAAAGATCAAGTCGATATATGGGTTGAAAACCCTTACGTAGGGGAGGAAATATCCTCTAGTATTACCCATTTTGGGTGGAAAAAAACTGCACGCATGTGAATTGCACACGCACCAAATGCATCTGTTACGACCCTGGTGTGACCAAGCGTGTGACTGGCACGCCTATAAAAAAAATCGTAACAGCTTGGCTCTGTTACGAATTTTTTAAAATTTAGTAACGGGTTCAGCCTGTTAAAAATTTTTTGTAACGGCCCATAAGCCGTTACGAATCCTGGAATTTGGTATAGTGTTAATATAAACTCCTTCGTCAGGTTCTTAGATTTATCTTATTCTCGACTACCGAAGTAATTGTTAAGATTTTGCAATCAATACTTTTAATCACAAAGAATTGTATTGATGCCGATCTACACAACTAATCAATCCAATCTACCACAAGGATAAACTGATTATAGTTGGATCCTCTTATACCGAAACAAGTATTGTGCACACCAAAGATTATGAACCCCAAATCAGAAATCTTCAATATATTCTTTGTCTTCAAATCTTCTTAGATCTTCAATAAACACATGCACACAATAACTTGAATCTCTTGTGATCAATCACGCACATAACGGAGTCTGTTAACAATGGATTATCACAAGATCGTCTTTAGCACTAACAACAGTCTAAAGATCCCTGTCGAAATTTCGATCTAGTTTGAGTGAATCTTATATCAGAGGAGAAGATTCTCAAGCATAAACAAACTAGGTGCAATCAAAGTTCAATCAAATCAATCGAAAACAAAAAGATAAACCGTAATTATCTAGTTTCCCACCAATGGTACTCGTAGAGCTTCTCAATCCCAAAGAAGACTTTAAACCGAGCGGCTAGTAAGAGATTTCGCCTAATTAGGTTACTCTCCTCTCCGAATAGGCGGCTACACCAGAATAACAACACAACCGAGGAAGTTTGTCATCATGGAGGATTAGTTTGCTAGAAATGCAAACTTCAAGTATTTATAGACAAGGAAGTTTGGACACCAAGAAATTTCCAAAACCGAAAATATTCTCAAAGATATTCAATATATTCCAAATTCGGTTTTCATAATTCCCGAAATGCTCATTCAAAATAATGATCGAAAATCTCTCGAAAATCTCAACTAGTAAATGCACATTACTAATTCTCATTTTCCTAAAATAAAATTAACAACCTTAAATAAAAGATTCTTAACTTATTTATTTCGATCCTGGGATTTTCTTCCTGTAGCTATTAAAGAATAACTTTGAACAATAAAATATAAACATTATTGCATGTGTTCAAAGTATGCTGACATCCTTACTTTCTAAGTCCTTTTTCATACTTACAACCTTGAAACTGATTTGCCACGCTTCAAACAAGTTTATAATTGGTTCATATGACTTTCAAGAACTATGTGATTGATTAAGAAACACTCAATCACAAATTATGAGTTTCATGGTTCTACCAAAACAAGTTTCGGTTCTACCTCTATGTGAGTACTTTGCATAGTCACACTAGCTTCCCAAAAATCGGTTGACTAGGTACTAGGATCGGTTCCCTACATATATATGGTATCTAACTTATATGTGTTGCACATGTCCATAGGATCGGTTCCCCTTTTTTCTATAAACCTTGTTGCACCTCATACAAGGATCGATTCCCCTTTGTGATGTGTTGCACCTCTTCATAGGATCGGTTCCCCTTTACCCAGATTCGGTTTAACAAAACACAAACTCGATCATACCATCTCGGGTGATTACTTAAGATCGGTTTCACTAATAAAAGTCATACCAATACATAAGTCAGGCCTTTGTGAATAGTTTTACCAAGAACACAAACAAGTCGTGAGTGATTATACTAAATCACACATATTGGATGTTCACAAGATATGCAATTAATAACAATCCCAATAACGCCTTGCGATTTCCTTTTCAATTCATAAACAAGTTTATGAACTTACTTCCTTAAAACACATGTAAAACATTGTTTCCTAGGATGAAATCCTCACCTCATACCCATACATAATCACAATAGCGTTCAAACGATTATGTCGATGTCTTATCTACAAAGTTAAATGGTTAAGCAATAAACTTCATATTGTATTCCTTAATACTATGTCTATCTAGAGTGTTCATGCTTCGTAGTTTTGTTTTCAATATGCACGACTTGAAAGATATGTTAGGGAATGAAACCGTTCAAGTCAAATATCACTAACCTCAAGTGGAAGGATGATGTTGTCGTTGTAGCTTCTTACTTCTTCACTTTTTCAAGTCTTCGCAATACTTGTAATGTCTCATATCATAATACTTTCTAGCTAACATATACGAAGTTGACTCTAGTACATAATCAAGCGACTCTTAAAATGAGTTTTTGTTCACTAAAATATGACAACCAAACTTGACATACCAACGCTTGGTGGGTTCAACCGAGCTATGCTCTAACACCTACGAAACCGGGGGGAAATTTGTTGCTTTGATAGTACATAAATTTATCTTTCCTAAACTAAAATTTTGCCTCCATAAAAAAGTCTCATAAATTAAGCTAGCCCAAAACACTCTTAATCTATGAGATATTCCTTTGGATAAATTTCAGACCACATACGGTGTATTTTTTTGGCCAAGGTGTAAATTTTAGGCCATAAATGTAAATTTTCAATGACAATATAGGATGCTGGTTCATGGGATACCGCAGTTCCATGACATTTTAGATCCCGCGCTTTGTTACTCAATCCAGATACTAGCCGACATCATCGACTTTTTAACCCATACCTGAAACCACAATAAGATAAATCTCATTTCCCCGTGGTAGTCCAACGAATCGTGAATTATCCACCTCTTCCAAAATAACCCCACCAACGTAATTATTTGGCTTTTCACCAAATCTAGAAGATACACCACAATTTCTGTACAAATGCTTAATCAGCACATCGGATCAATCGAATCAAAACTCCTTACCAACAACTAAGTTCCTATAGACACTTTTATGTCCCCCAAAAGTAAACCTTTTTTATTGTGGAAAGTAATCAACAAAAGCCTCTCGACCCTTGACTTTCTAAACCATATCCACCTCGCAAGCTCCAACATCTGCCCACATTAAAACTCAGATCCGGAAATTGTTGGTCACATATTCCTTCAATGTAAAGTTACTGAAGCTTCATGAAAGGATCTATTAACAAGGCTTCATTATCTTTCAAATACTGGTTAAAACCTCCCCAACTTTCTCACCCCTTAGACGACAATCTCACAAATCCTGCAAATAAGGCCACATTCCACCAACTTATGGTCCTCATTGGTAAGCCAGGATTGATTTTATATATCGCCAAAGCAGTCTAACCCAGGAACCGTAACACAGATGGCTCTCAGTCTTCAACATGAATTTTCTTCGGCACCGGAAAACCTACCGCTTGTTTTACCTGGAATGCTAGTTCAAATAAATCCTGGAACTAGAACACGAACATCTACAATATTTTATGTAGGCTAAACCAAACCTAGATTGAGATGGATCAAGATGAACACGGACGGAGCATCGCGAAGCACCCGAGAATAGCAGTAGCAGGCTTCATATGCAAGAGAAGTGACAGCTAGAACCATTTTAGTGGTGGCACAACCGCTGGTAATAATCACTGCACTAACTGGTGAATCATGGGTCATGCTTATCAGGGTCGTCTCTGAAATTCAGACGACCTTGTGCAAAAGATCTCAGAACGCCCTTTTACGTAGAGAAAAATTCTCTTCCACACACAAAGATTATTTGGTTTTTAAATAAAATCTACTTTATCACGTTGAAATGAAGTAATTTGTGCAGCACAACTTAATAACAACATTGATAAGCTGGGAACTTTCCGTCATAAATGAAAACAAACACATTATAACAACTATTTAAAGAGAAAAACTGGAGGTCTAAGCTATGTCCATAAAAAGATTGACACCGATAGCCACTTTCACCCAGTATAACTGTAAACCAAGTCTATACACGGAACAAAATAGTCATATTTAGAGCGGGCAATTTAAAAGGATATAATTACTTAAAAGAAGCAAATTTTACAGTAAAAAAAAGCACAAATATAAGATTATTAGATATCACATTAAAAATATCTCGTAAGATATCCAAAAAAAACAATTACATTCGTAAATTAAAATATCAAATCTTGGATTATTTCAACGGCTACTCTTTTTGTTTAACCCTATAACTAACCGTATAGACAGGAAATCAAATACTGAACTACAACAAATTGAAATCAACCTAACCCTATAACCCAAGCCGCAACTAGCCAATGTGTTGTTTGCAAGTGACTAAAACTATATAAGAGATTAAAAGCTACGAAACTACCCGAGCACATGTGATTTAAATGGACTTTTTGCTTCTCGGCATTCTCGCCTAGGGTGGGTGATCTTCGCTTGGTAGTTGTACGGTTCTAGTTTAAGGCAAAAGTTTTAATTACATTTTAAGATGTGATAAATATATAGGGCAACCTAAAATGTAGCCCATCAAAGCTTAACCAAAAATTCCCGCCCTGTGCTAGAGCCCAAGATGCCCCCCGAACCGGGCCTGATGCTTATAGCGGCAAAAACAACAATTCATCGGAGCTGGCCAAGAGTACAATTCGAAACTAGCACGAAAAATCTACTTCGATTCCCAACCTCATATGCTGAACCACCATGGTACATTTCAGGAATGATTGCAGAAATCAAACTGAACATGGGACAAGTCCCCCAATGCACAATCCATCATAACTATATGGAAGGAAATCAAGCAGTCGATGAGTAAGTGAATATTGCGACGGATGCTAGCATGTTAGGATTCTTAGGGAACCTCTCAACAACGATATGAGACCACACAACCCCATCCAGCATTAATCAAATTGTAATGAATGATTCCCTGGGTAAAAATTACCCTTGTATAATCGCTTCTTAGTTTTCAAGAAAACTTCATGCTTCAAAATAAAAATATTCTACATACCTAATAGGGGTACAAATTTACTTCGGATATACTAAAAAAAAATCACCTCTAAAATGGTACACACCTCTAAGCAAATTGGTACCCTATTAACAACCATCCTTATTTTTTTTATTTTTTTTTGAAGGTTATTCATCCTAATATTAAAGTACAGGCTACTTAGTGAATAGTTGGCAATGTTCTCATTCGAAGTTTGTCCAAGTTTACGAAAAAAATAAAAATCTTATCTCCTCTCTCTTCTCATTCTTCTAAAAGTTCCTCTCTCCTCTTTATATTTACAAAAACAACCTGAAGTTTTCAAAATAGCCACCATAATGGACTGATTGTTATGCTATAATCACCACAAACGATCTTCTTCTGCCAAAAAACATTGTTGTCGAAGTAAAATCCCATCAGCTTCTTTAAATCCCTTATGCTTTCTTGTCTATTGAGATACTAATCTTCAGGGTACATCTCCATTTATGTTATGATCATTACATATCCTAAAGACACCAGCTTCTATAACCCTCAATCTCTGATTATCGAAGGCATCATCTGTTACTTGAGACATTGAAGACTCTATTTTATTTGTTTTAGACACTAAAGACCCCCCACCCCCATCTTTTTTTCTATCCAGATTCTCATAGACACTAAGATTCAAGCCTCAACTTTGTTTCTGGTTACTAAAACCCTAACCGTTTGTGTTTCTAGATCTCAATTTTTTTGATTTAATTGATAAAATCCAATCAATTGGTTTCGAAGCTTTAAGACTTGGCTGGATACATGGAGAAAGAGATAAGGTGTTTTCAAAGAAGATTAGAATCCCCTTATTTCCTGTGATATATATCATAGCTTGGAATTGTCAGGGAATTCACAACCCTTTAATAGCCTGGGGTCTTTAGGGGCAACCCCGAAAGAATTAGGGGCGACACAAAACGACAAAAACTGTTATGATCGGTAGGTTATTTCACAATCGGTAGGTTATTTTCGGGACGTTTTTTTTAATCCCAAACTACCCTTTATAATCGGTAGATAACTATACAATCGGTAGTTAATCAACAATCGGGAGTAAATTTAGTTTGTATAACTTCCGAATATAAAGTATCCCCAAAATAAAATCCTCTATCTTTTGAATTTTGACTATCCTATAATCGTTAGTAAATAAAGTTATCTTGACTCCCGATTAAAGTAGACCTTTGGAAAATATCCTACCATAATCGGTAGGGAATTTAGGTTATTTAACTCCCGAATATAGAGTAGCCCCAAAATGAGATTTTGCGAAAATCCTTTTTTTTGGAATTTTGGTTGAGCCTATAATCGGTAAGAAAGGAAGAGTTATCATGACTTCCGATTATACAGTGGCTCTCTTTGCAAATATCCTACCATAATCGGTAGTCAAAATAGTTCATATAACTACCGAATATAGAGTAGCCCCAAAATCAGATTTTGCAAAAATACTTTTTTTTTTTTGAAATTTTGGTTGAGCCTATAATCGGTAGTAAATGAAGTTATCTTGACTTCCGATTATCCTTGCTCTCTTTGCAAATATCCAACCATATTCGGTAGTCTAAATAGTTCATATAACTACCGAATGTGAAGTAGCCCAAAATTAGATTTTGCAAAAATCCTTTTTTTTTGGAATTTTGGTTGAGCCTATAATCGGTAAGAAAGGAAGAGTTATCATGACTTCCGATTATACAGTGACTCTCTTTGCAAATATCCAACCATATTCGGTAGTCAAGATAGTTCATATAACTACCGAATATAGAGTAGCCCCAAAATCAGATTTTGCAAAAATCCTACTGAAATTCATTTTTCTCGTAGAAATTTTACGCCCCCTCAGACTCCCCTGACCCCCGTATAGCATACGGCATTGTATTCATACCACGTCCATGCCCGCACCGAGCTTTTTCAACTACATTGGTTGAGCCTACAATCGGTAGTAAATGAAGGTATCCTGACTTCCGAATACAGAGTTGCCCCAAAATGAGATTTTGCAAAAATCCTCTATTTTTCTAATTTGGTTGAGCCTATATTCGGTTGTCAAAATAGTTTATATAACTACCGAATATAGAGTTTCCCCAAAATGAGATTTGCAATCGGTAGCTAAAAAAACCTAAACTACCGATTATGAAGGGGTATACAAGTATTTTCAACCTATTTTGTCTTTTGTGTCGCCCCTAATTCTTTCTGGGGTTGCCCCTAAAGACGCTGTGTTTAATAGTTCAGCGGTTGAGAGAACTCACACACAAACATAAACCTTTTATCCTTTTCTTATCTGAAACCATTGCCTACGCTGCTTTCATGTTACAATTAGCTTTCACTCTCCATTTTTCTCACTACTTTTCCTTACCACCAGTCAGTCATCGAGGTGGTTTGTCTATGTTTTTGACAAACCAAGTAAACATCCAAATCATTTTTCCAATCAATCTATTATAAATTCAATTTTATCTCATCTATCGTTGCTAATTTATGGACCTCCGCGTCTAGATCCTCGAGAACATCTACGGGACTCTCTCCTTGAATTTTCTAAACCTTGAACATAATGCACCCATCTCATGGTGGGGGAATTCAATGACATTCTCTCCCAAGATGATAAGCAGGGAGGAAGACCTGCGACTCATACCCAAATGCCAAAATTTCAAAAAAAAATTGGATGATTGCACTTTGCTCGATCTCGGTTTTGTAGGTACAATCTCCACGTGGTCCAATAGACAACAAGGATCAAATCTGATTCAAGTGAGACTTGACAGAGCATGTGCAACCCCTCTTGGAGAATTTTCTTTCCACATGTTGTCATGTTCAATCAAGCTCGTTATGCTTCTGACCATGGTCCAATTATGTTGTAACTCAAAGCATCATGCTTTACTCCTAATAAGCCATACATATTTGAACATATGTAGCTTCTTCATTCAGACTGTTTGGCAACCATTCAAGTGGCTTGGGACAAACCAGCTAATGCATCTAGTACGTTTATTTTACAGCAAAACCCCATTAACACTATAAAAGAGATTTTTCGCTAGAGTAAAGAGATTTTTGGAAAGCTAGAAGAGAAAATCAAGTTATCAAAAATACATTTAGAATGGGCACAAGACAATTGCACAAATACTTCTGCCCAACAATTACTTCAGGCCACTCAAGATGTTGAGAGGGTGCTTCATCACTATCTCTTCTTACTCAACTGCAAGAATGAGTACTGGAAAGCAAGATCAAGAATCTAATGGCTTAAAGATGGTAATCGAAATATGGTTTTGTTTATATAAGCCATAATCTGATTCACCAAATTAAAACATAATTTACGGATTGATGAAAATCTAGATATAACTTCCACTTTTATTTCTTACTTTGAAGAGATGTACTCACAACCGTCAACTACCATTGAAGATATTTGTTCACCAATATGCATTCTCAGCTTTCTATAGACCATCAGAAACATCTTGAAACCCTTGTGATACATGAGAAGATAAAGCGTGCGCTATTCTCCATTAGCAAAGACAGTGCGCCTGGACCAAATGGTTACTCGAGCAATTATACATTGAAGCCTGGGATATTGTTGGACCAACAATCTCAAACTTGGTAATGGATTTTTTTGCAAATGGTTCTATTTTTTATCAAATCAACCATACCCATATCACTCTAATTCCCAAAATTAAGAATCCTGAAAATCCTTCTCAATTTCGGCGTGTTGGTATTTGTAATTTAAGCTATAAAGTCATATCAAAAATATTAGTGGCTAGACTGTGGACACTACTCCCTCTACTCATGAATCCTCATCATAATTCTTTCATAGAAAAAACATCTATAGATGATAACATCTCTTTAGTTATGGAGGCGCTCCACTCTATTGGAACCTCTAAACTAGGACAACACCCTAAGTTTTCCCAGAAGCTTGACATTCACAAAGCGTATGAAAACATTGATTGTAAATTCATTGATAGAGCGATGACAGCATTAGGCCTACCAAAATGGATTGTATCTCGAATAATGTCTGCATTAGGAGTGTTACTTTGGTTGTGAAGATCAACGGTGCTTCTCGAGGTTCCATCCAACCAAAATGTGGCATTCGTCAAGGAGACCCACTATCCACATACGTCTTCATCATGTGTGTGAAATCCTTTCCACAGACCCACTATCCACATACGTCTTCATCATGTTTCTGGGGCAGCAACACCAAATTAGAGGTATCAAAGTCTCTTATAATTCGGCCCCGTATCCTATCTCATGTATGCTGATGGTCTACTTATTTCTTGTCACGCCAACCCCACACAATGCTACAACTTCATAAATAATCCAAGGGAATATAAATAAAGTACCCCAACTATATATCCCAGTTTCATAAAATAGCCCCATTTTTTTGAAATATATAAAATGAGCTCACCGTTAACAAACTTCTTGCCCCATTATTTTGGTAAACTGTCACTGACTTGGTCAATTTATCCTATTGGAATGACTAAGCTACCCATAATTTATAAAATAGTATTGTTGGTCAATGAACAAAACCCTAAGCTAACATCTTCACATCTTCTTTCCGCAACCACTTCCGCTCCTCTTCTTCTTCCTTATTTTTTCTTCATCTTTTTTAGCTTACCGATATCACCAGAGACTACCTTCCCCTTCTCATAATTCTAATTTAAACACAAATATTTTAATTATGATCAATCTAATAAACAAAGGTGATAGTCATCAAACCCCATTCTGATTTCAGTTTTTTATTTTGCGCAACTTCATTGATCTTGATTAGTTTTTTTTTTCTTTTGTTTCATTTTTGTTTATTTTTTACATTTTGCAATAACAACAGTTCAATTATGCCTGTGGGATTAGACAAAGAAAGATAAGAAGAGCATTGTCCGGCCTCAATAGTAATAGCAGTGGCTGGAAAACTTGAGAAGAAGGAGAGAAGTAATTAATTTGGGCTTTAATCAGTTTATATGAATCGATGGTAATCATATATAAATTTAGGTAAAGCAACAACATCAAAATGATACTCTTATTGTTGTTTCTAGTGATGATTCTGGTGGGAGAATAAACTAGTCTTGATCTTGTTATTATTGGAACCAGAAGTTTTTTGTTAGCAGTTTCACAAACTATATTTCAGTTTGATATAATTTTAGTTTTCAATTGATTCAACTTATCCTAATGGACTGAGATATTGGTCTGGACTTAGTTAAGTACGCATATAAACTTTTCATCGACAAATCACCCCAACCCAAAATACTAACAGCCGTCACTTAATTTGTACTCTCCCATGTACAAATTTTTGCATGTAAAACCCTAAAAAATGGGCTACCTACTAAAGAGTTGCTTCATCATCGACAAATCCTAAATACCCCCATGTGCCCAAGCCATAATGAATATTCAGAAACCATTTCTAACTTGTTATTCTCGGGTCCTCAAGCTAAATTAGTGTGGGACCTAATAGGGAATTTTTGCGCCATAAATATCTTACCATTCCTCTGACCATTACCCTTATAACCAACATGCAAAACCTTTTACACCCGGTGTACCCATAAACAAAACTACCACCGGAATACACAACTCATCCGTGAAATACCTTATGGTACATATAGATTCGCAGAAACAAATTCTGCTTCCAGCATACCTATGAACCACCAAACATCACCAAGCTTGTAATTTCTAAAGGATCCATGGAATACCAATGGGATCAACTCCATCACCCACCTTTTGCCCCAGGACTTTCTCCAAAAGATCACAACAAAAACATTAGTGTTACTAACTATACTGCTTCAGCGGGATGGAACCCACCTCTTACAGGTACTACTAAACTTAATTGCAGCGGGGCTTCGAGAAACAATCAAGGCATTGCCGGAGCAAGAGACGTGCTTCAAATTGGAGATAGCATGGTGCTTTGTGTGATAGCAGAACCACTAGAGTATACTTCCATAATTATAACTGAGACGAGATGAATGATAATTGGACCCGAGCAAGCTTGTATCATGAGCACCAAATCTCTACTCATCGAATCTGACTCATTGTCTCTCGTATGCTGCCTCACCACCAACACCTCTCTGACATTGCACATCCAACCGCTCATTCACAAAATCAAGTTTTTACTACAACAAATATCAAACTCGGAGATATTCCATGTTTATATCGAAGCAAACCAATTAGCTGATGTGTTAGCAAACTTTGGGACTGACAAGACCTATGACATATTGATATACACCCTGAATTTCCCGATGACTATGTAATTCTGGATCAACTTGGCATGACATTCCAACGTGTACTCGTATGGGCAAAAATAAAAATAAATGGAGGTGGCAATGTCCAACAGCCCAAGAGCACCTACGAACTTTAACATTAGGCTCAGATAACAATCTTGGTAAAGGGGCGGCATGAATTGGTAGAGGGGCGGCAAGTGTGATAGCAATGTCCCTCTTATTGGTTAGGGGGTGTCCTATAGGCGTGTAGATTGACTAGATTACCCATTCACCTTAAATTAACCAAAATTAAATCAATTTTTTTTTAATTAACCAAAATCAAATCGCTTTTTTTTCATCTTTTCTTTCATCTTCTCTTCTCCTCCATCAACACTAACCTCCATTAAAACCGAAAATGTCATCGTCTTCGATTAATCTGGGATTTGAAAAATGTTTGGAAAAACCCGCTTAGGGTTTAGTTTATCGTGTTGGATTTAAGTTAATTTTGTATTAAAAATTAGGGTTTTGAATGAAAATTGAAATTGAAATTTCGGGTTTATGCTAGTTACTATTGGTAATAACTCAAATACCAACCGTAAGTTCTTAGTTTTGAGAATATGTTCGATTCACTTGTTTTCATTTGCATCATATTTATCAACCAAACTAATTGAGTTACTGGTTTGAAACTCAATTAAACTAACCAACCGTAAATCATCCCGAATGTTAACAACTTATCAAATAGTTATGTACGGTTCAAAAGTTAAGATGACTTACCAACCGTAGGTTAGTTACTTGGTTTCGATTCATTAGTTACCAACCGTAGGTTAGTTACTATTGGTTTATAATCATTAGTTACCAACCGTAGTGAACTTAGCTCCATACACAGACTCATTTGAAAATGGTATTCCTAGTCTCATGACACGATATCAAGATACAGCAACGGTGTCAAGAAGAGAAATGATATGCCTAAAGTTTGGTTGAAACTAAATGTCCACCTACTTGTTAGTTTGAAGGGCCACTTTTTGATTCTTCTACTGTTGGTATTGTTTACCCAAGTTACGAACCGTAAGTTCCCTACGGTTCGTAAGGGAACAAATTATACCAACCGTAAATCGGTTTTTTTCTCGGGTTTTCCCAACATGTAGTTACGGTTGGTAACGAGCTCCATTCCAACCGTATGTTCTTCCTCAAATTTTGGGTTTTCCCAAAATTGAACCGCCAGCATCTGATTAGTAATTGATACATTACGAACCGTAATATATAGTTACTGGTTGGTAACGAGCTCAATTCCAACCGTATGTTCTTCCAAATTTTAAAAAATTTGATTTGTTACGTACTTTAGAAGTATACCTAGTCATTTTCAATGCCGGGTTCTTCACTTTGTTGGTTAATTTTTTCAATTGGTTGAGATCGACCTTCACAAATATCACAAAAGTTTCTTTTTTTTCTTCTCTAATTTTTTTTTTTAATAACCTATTTTAGAGTTATGAATCATATGATAAGTGAAAATTAATTATCATTACTAATCTTGATTATCAACACTAATCTTGATTATCATTACTAATCTTGATTATCAACAATAAGGGCTAATTAGTCATTTCCAGATTCTATTTGATAAGGGACACTTGAAAATTACTTGTAATGACCTTTTTGTCTTATTAGGGTGCCGCCCCTCTACCATTTCATGCCGCCCCTTTACCAAGTACCTCAGATAAGGGAAGACGTGGCTGATTATGGGATACAACTTTGATGACCGCTCCACACGTTTAAGTCGTTGATTTGGTCCAACTAAAGAAAAAAAAATCTTTTTTTCGTTGGACATAACGAAATTCTTTGACAGAAATGGCTACTTCTACTTCCACTCTACAGTTCCAACTTTTGAGAAAACCCTCAAATTTGTTTCTAAGAAAACCCTCCTTATTAATTTCTTCCACGCCCAAAACTCATCTATCCCAATATCTGAGCCACATTCATTCTCCAACAAAATCTACTTATTCTCGATTTGGATCTTTATCAACATCATCAAAACCTAGATTCTCAGTCTCTTCTGAGAGTAATTTTGGTGGGTTTTTGAACAATCATACAAAAAGAAGAAGAGGGTTTTGTAGTGAAAGAAGAGGAGTAGTAGCTATGGCTGGAGGACCTGTTCAGAAATCAGAGGATGAATGGAGGGCTATTCTGTCTCCTGAACAGTTTAGAATTCTAAGACAGAAAGGAACTGAGTAAGTTTTTCCTGACAAAAGTTCTGATTCTTTTAAGGTTTTGAATTATTATCTTTACAATAAAGGGTTGCTTAAAAATTGTATCTTTTGTGATGAATTCATACCTGAATTTCTTTAGCTGTATGCATGGGTTTGGTTGCATTAGGCTTAGTGCAAAATGCTGAATTTTCTTATGCTAAATGTCTTGATATGGATATTGATTTAGGGATTTTCCCTTAGACTTAGCTGAATGATAATCTGATATGACTATTAGCTGCTTATTTGTGCTTTACATGTTTCGTGGTATTTTCCTTGTTTTTATATAAAAATCAGTAGGATAAAATTAGGATAATACATGCACAATGCTTCACATAGGATGGAGAGGAGATCAAGCACCATAAGTACCTCTGCTGCCGAGGCCACCAACTACAGAAGCATGCGATGACCTAGTCAGAGTACCAATAAGCACAATCCCCTAGTCAGGCATCATAGTAAAAATTAATTGCGAATTTCCGATATTTTCTTTAGGACAATTTTCATAGGCCAGTGGGTAGCACTGAGGAGTCCAACTAATGCCCCATTAAAACTTTTTTAAACCCAGCACTAATGCGTTAGTTGGTGTGCAGTGCTGTGTTTGATAAGTTTTGATGGGCACTGATAAACTATTGCTTTGAAAGGGCTCCAGATCCTCTGTCCCGTTTTTTTCCATGTACCTCGTGTACCAGCCAGTCGTAAGATGACACATGTTTACTATTTAGCTGCCTACTTACATTTGGTTAACAGCGGTTAAAATGGAAGAAGAAAAAGAATTAACATATCGGAAAAAATTAAGTCGAAACTCTTCTCTTCTTCTTAGCAGAAGTTAAAATAATAAAATCTAAAAACTTTTCTTCGAATTAGACAGAATTACATTTGTAATGAAAGAAACTTTCTCCCCTGATCTGATAAAATCCAAAGAGATTCAAACAACATTCTTGATATTCTTAATTTCTAAAATATCTTTTTTTTTTCAGATGACGGATTGAAACAACATTCTTCATATTCTTAATTTCTAAAATATCTTATTTTTTCGGATGACCTAAAACTTTGTTTCGTTACAAGATACTGCTGAAACAATCCCTTCTTGTTGAGAAATTGGTACGATAGACATACAATCAGTATTAGGGGCTTCTAACATCTCATCTTCCATAATTTTTGGAAAGAAGCAAAACAAAGAGTAGAAAAATAAATCTGAGTACCGGACAATGGATTCATCTCCAAAGCAAACTAAGTTAAATCCAAGTTCAAATCCTACTACAGGAGATTTCGACCACAAATATTCTTTAAGGGTTTTAATATTTAGTTTTGGTATTTGTATAGGCTTGAAACATGATTAAAAAAGTAGTAAGTAGTAAAGAACACGTGTCATGTTGTGAATGGCTGGGACAGGGGCACAGGCAAAAAATGGACAGTGAATGCGGAGCCCTTTGAGAGTATTGAGTTGTGACAATCAGTTCCATTTATGATCATATTTATATTTATAGAAGGAAAGAATAGTGTAGTTTCAGTCTAGACCAAGTATATGAAGTAGCAACCAAGTATACGAAGTGGCAACAGTCCGTATTACTAAGTGCTAGCTGGCACAATTCATGATGTATATTGTGGACGAAAGTTTACATCTAAATTTAGTTTCAGCTTATATCAAAGTTTGTTGATCTCTTAAAAATTTCATTCATTTGATAATGTCACAACAGGTAGACATACCTTTGCTGGTATCTTAAATTTCTTTATTTTAATTGAAAGGCGAGTGAAGTTTTTAAGAGATCAACAAATTCTGATATTAGTGGGGATTGAGTCCTAGTCTAGGTTGTCATCCACGCTGATAATGCTTAGTTTAAGAACCTCCATTTTTTTCAACAGTTTCCAAATGTGAATGTGAATGTATTGTTGTCATCACTGAATCTTCTAAGTCACTTTTGTTAATTTAGTTTGTTGAAGGACTTGGGATGAATCTTTGGATGACATTCTTTCTGTTGAAGTGTTTATCCTTTTATCAGGGAACACACTCTGATGAATTTATTGGAAGCGATAGAGCTTCATAATCAAACTTTCTTTGTGGAAGAACTAGAAAATCTGCCATCAACATTTAGTTGGATAAGGGGTGTTTGTCTAGGTAGATTAGCTTGTTGCCTTTGAATCTGTGTTCTTTGTAGAAAATGCAAGAGACGTGGTCTCAAGTTTAGCTTGTTTGTTCTTTTGAAAACTCTTTATAGCTGGATTAGACTGTAGTGTGTGTATGCCTGTGGGTTCTCAAACATACAAGGCAAGGCGACCTACTTCAATACTGGTTTCCAAGGTGACCCTTATTATCGAAGTGAGACAAGCAACTATTTCGAGAGGCCTTGATAGGTAGAGATGTGGCTGAATATGGATACTGCGTTCCTCATGATTTGGTCTGGAAGACTCTTTGTTTTTGTTGTTAGACATAATAGCACGTCTTACTAGATAGGAAACCCTTCTCCCAAAGTTGCTGCCACATTAGAATTTGAATTGGAAGAGCAAGAGCAAACCTTAGAGAGTTTAGAATTTGAATTGATGAATGGAAGAGTAAGGGCAAATCTTAAAGAGTTTATGGTTGTGATTCACTACCTAGTCCACGTCATTGTTGTGAAGGGACTAGTTCTTATGGATGTGAAGGTGCGAAGACAAAAGCGCTGAAGCATTATGCGTTTGGAAAATGTAATCTAAGAAAAAGGAAAATTGGGACCCACAACTTCAAAGATACATTAAAAAATTGAAAAAGTAGGAAAACGCGTAATGATTTCGCACTAAAACTTGAATAACATTATTATTTTGGTGTGATTTTCACAAGGGGACTTTCTCTAGACGTTTTAATGCGAAATCATTACGCGTTTTTCTATTTTTTTGATTTTTTATTATATCTATTAAGCTTTGGATTTTTCTTTTTTCATCTTGGATAAATTCTTCCTGCGCGTAAAGCTTTTGCACTTTGCTCTTTCTTCCTTCACAACCACAAGACTTAGTCCCTTCTTCACAAAGATGTGTTAGAGGTTGTGAACTCTGTGAGTAGCAACTCTGTCCTTGAGAAAAGTACAGAATGTCAATTGTCAAAAGGCTTGCCGGTCAATTTCAGTTAGGGCATCAAGTCACTTGTCGTATGAATATTTGTATACTGACAATGATGTCTTCTGCCTTACTTTTTAACTTTCATCTTCTTCTCTCAAAACCTAAATACCCCCCTTTGATTTGATGGATCTATGGCTCTGAATGTCGCTGCAAAGTTCAGAAGGTTTTTACTTTTTGATCTTGTGGATCTCTACATACTTCTTGATGTAAATTCCAACTACGGATGAACCAAAGGTGAGTAAATTTTGGTTGATTTATTTATATTGTTAACTTTCATGATTCAATCATACAGTTAATGGTTTGCTCTAAAGAGTGCTTCAGATAGTTAAATTTGATTTTTGACCAAATAAATTTTTATGCAACCCTGTAAAATTTTGGAGCTTTTGATAGTAATTAACAAACCATTAATTATTGAAAACATACTGTTTGGTCAAATAATTAAAGCTAGCAAAAACAAAACAAAAAAAAATTGAAATTTTAAAATTTATCTACCTGTGCTTTGTTTATAGTTTGAATTTAAATCATGAAAGTTATCCATAAAACTGGCTCATCCATTTTTCATTCCAAATTCTGATGTGGTAGCAACTTTGGAAGATTGAACATCCATCCCATAGAGTTGCTTTAGAATTGATATAGCTGCTGCTTTACAACAAAATTTTGAGCGATGTTCTTTTAGGTAAACCCTTGTCAATTTCTTAACACCCAAAACTCATCCAACAAAATGCGTGGCCCACATTCATTCTCCATTAGAATCTAGTTGTTTGTCAATTAAGATCTAAATCATTTTCATAAGAACACCTAGATTTGCTGTCAATTCTGTCGGTAATTTTTATGGGATGTATTAATCAGAAAAGAAGAATTAGTAGTGAAAAATCCATAGTAGCTCTGGTTGGACATATTCAGATTTAGAGGATGAACAGAGAGCTATTCTATCTCCTGAATAATTTGGAACTCAGACAGGAAGAACCCGAGTTAGTTCGTCTAGTTCATGCTTTACACTTTTAGCAATCCTATCCAAATTGATTAATGAATTATGAAGTATCTTTTGCTGTACGCCTGTACCAAATTAAAAAGATCTATGTTAGTTCGATCATTTTGTTGCTGTTATGGATATCTTGCGGGTTCTTGTTGAAATGACTTTTGGAGTCAGTGCTCCTATTTTGAATATGTGTACAAATAGGGTTCCTTGAGAATTGAACCACGTGTTGACTTTTTTGGCTTCTGCTCTTAAGAAGCCTTGGATAATCTGTGCCTTGCAAGCCAGTTTCAAGGAGAGTTAGGTTCATTGAGAAACGATAATTTGATTATATGACTGTTAACTGCTTTTATTCGCATTATTCTATCTGTTTAGTTGTAAGTAATTTCAACAAGGTTCAAAGGATTAATTTCTCAATAGCAACGAAAACGGCTACTACTAGGACATTACACCATTGTTTCTTCCCATTAAAGATGAAAATGAAGCTCGAAGTTCTTCGTTTGATATTTCAATTTTGAACAATGACCGACTGACATTTTGTAGAGAAGGTGTTTGAAATTTACTGTCTTTGAACTATTAAAATGTGTCCGTCTGTTTCTTCCACTGAGAGGTTTAGAGTTTAGATAATGTTTAGAGGTAGCAGTAAATGAAGCTCAATTTTAAATGATGCCCATGTTGATATTTAATGTACAGGTATCCAGGTACTGGTGAATACAACAAGTTTTATGGTGATGGGGTTTATACCTGTGCTGGTTGTAACACACCACTATATAAATCAACCACTAAATTTGACTCTGGTTGTGGTTGGCCAGCTTTTTTTGAGGGTCTTCCTGGAGCCATTACACGCACTGTAAGTTTCTCTCTCTCACTCTCTCTCTAGACATCTAATCTTACTCAAACATTTTGTTTTTCTCTTGTTCATTTCTGTCCTGCTTCTTTCTTCGGTCATTAATATCATGTTAACAAGATGATCAATGTTATTTCAGGCGGACCCTGATGGAAGGAGAATTGAGATAACTTGCACTGCTTGTGGGGGTCACCTGGGACACGTTTTTAAAGGCGAAGGGTTTAAGACACCTACAGATGAACGTCACTGTGTTAATAGTGTTTCTCTCAAGTTTAGCCCTGGTTCTTAGTTCCAAGTTTACTATACATGTTGTCTCTGTAAGTGACCAGCATAAAAGTCCTGATGCTTTGAACTATATCAGTCTTTTCTATTACCTTGAATAATAATATTTCATGTTCGTCTCCGAGTATGTTAACAGTTGAATCTTGAATGTCATAATGCAAAATGAGGTTGTTTTCTTTGACCCCTGGCTTGTATTCATCTGCTGGGAGTTGTTCTATTCAAGATCTGATTGTAGATTGTTGCTAAAAACCCAAATGACCGACCAACATCGATCTAACTCAGCTTTCTCAGTTTCAACAGCTTGCCTGAGATGCTGGTTTGATTTTTCAATTATTTGTGTATCATACGAGGATGTGTATCGCATTAAAATAAACAAAATAAGTGTTTATGGTGCTAATTATATCGGTAATAAACAAAATAAGTGTTTATGGTGCTAATTATATCGGTTTCTAGCGATTTCATTTTTTTTCATGTTGTAGTTGTGTTCATGTATTCTGAAGATTGTTCTTTTTAGCTCTCGGAATTGGTTATACATCTCTGTAATTTTTTTCACATTGTTTGTCGAGTTCCTGGCCTTCTCCTGCCATTGTTGATGTTGTTATTCTTGTTGCTTCTGCTCTTCATCTTGCACTTGTTGTTTGGTCATATTCATTGTGGTTCTTGTTGTCCAGTTCTTTTTGCCACTTGTGACATTCTTGCACCTGGATGTTGCATTTCTGGTTATGATCTCTTTCATTTTTGGTTACAGAAGTGCATCAGCATTAAGTATTTTTGTCCTTGTATCATCAATGAATTCAAAATCTTTTGATTATATCTTGCCAAAGCAGAAATTCATCTCGACTGTGATGGCTTTTATCAACAAGTTTGTTTTTGTTTGAAATTGGTTAAGCTAAATATTTTGCTGGGAATCGAAGAGTCTCATAGGGTTGCACCTTGCAAAATCATAAAACCAACTTTGCTAATCCAGTAAAACCAAATTGGCAGACCAAGTAGAAACTAATACAAATTGCAACAACCTCAATTTTTTCTCTTTGTTGCATCTTCATTTGCACCTTCTACACTTCTGCTTACAACTATCAAAGAAATTCCCAAGCTTTGAAAGAAAACCTCGGCAGAAAGAGTCCATGCATAAAAACAAAATTATTCTTCAATTTTACAAGAACAGGGAACAAAAAACAATAAAAATGATGGCTTAATTAACCAAATGATAATGTGTGTGCCTGACAACTGGCAAAGTAAAACTGAATTCAACTTTTTCGTAATTTTTTCAAGTTTTTAGAGCTACTAGTATTTGGTGAATAGCATACAGCAGCAAGAACAATTAACACTGTGGATAAGAAGGCTGCGGTAAAAGTAACATAAGATACTACTTGAGAGTGTGCCTTGTTTCCAGAAGGGATTCTCCAAAGAACGGCATCAGCTAGGGATTTAATGTGTTCGGCTCTTTTCACCCAAAAACATCTTTCGCATACCGCATTACGTTCAGTGGAGCAACGAATAAACAAATCTGGAATACCCATTTCCACGTTTGAGTAACCACTTCCATCAAGAGGCTACAAAAGAATAGTATCCTTTCAGAATCCATGCATTTTCAAATAACTCATACTACTAATATCCGTATCCATATCAATCAGTACAATCTAACATAATGGATATAGTTCTATTATATTCATGTGGTTCTTGCAAGCTAAGAATCTCCCCAAACAAATGCATTTTACAGAGACAAGGTTATCACCGAATTTTTCATATGGTAACCAACTCACCGGATATCGTGCATGCAATGGAAGCTCTAGGTTGATTTCCAATTCATCGGTGTGCTTCGATAGAATGTTGTGACCTATATCCATGTGAACTTCGACAACTGATCTGTTGGAAAGAGCCGAAGGTAATTCCAAATTTGTATCACCAAAAACAGCAGCGTCTACAAAGACTGAAACATAAAACCTCTCGTCTTTAGAAAGTTTAAACTATAAGAGAAGACTTACTAATTTGCTTCACATGAAGAAGAGGCAGATTAGTACCGCCACGTTGGACGAGATGTTGTAACTCAAATGGGTCTGCAAAGACTCCAGATGGTAGTCTTTCAATAACCACTGCTTCACAGAAGTGCTCTGGTAGCTCTGATATGGTCGTATGAGGCTGGATACTGACCCTTAAGGAAGAAAACAAGCGACGATGAGAGCCTTCACCAATCAGATCCCTGTGCAAAACTGGTACTTTAATCACTGTTTTTAGACTTTCGATCGATTTACAGGGGCGAAGGGGAAAGCCATGCTTCAAGAAACTTTGGAAGTTAGAATCAATTAAGATGTCGTGTTTGTTAAAGTAAAATTCCGAAAGATATTTATCTGAGCACGGCAATGAGCTGGGTTGTTGTAGGTTGCTACACTTGCCAACCTGGAAATTAAGGTAGGAAGATGTAGACAAAATAAGAACTTGTTCATAAATATGAGTAATTCTTCCAACTTAAGACAGCATTCTAACATCGAACTGAAACACATAAA
Organism: Papaver armeniacum; assembly: GCA_023531295.1. Lineage (NCBI taxonomy): Eukaryota > Viridiplantae > Streptophyta > Magnoliopsida > Ranunculales > Papaveraceae > Papaver > Papaver armeniacum. The sequence continues at coordinate 1,002,142 of JAJJWW010006060.1, read as the reverse complement.
TCACCATACAGGTAAAGTAAATATGTTAACCAGCAAAAAATCTCAGGTACAAGGTATGACTCACTGATCTTGTTGGAAGATAGATGAGTAAGAATGCAAGCAACAAGTACACGTTCAGTGGGGCCCCGATATCCATAGAGTACCTGAAACACATGCCAATATAACTGTAAGACTATAGATGTATCCGGCTGCAAGTTCAGGATTAGAAATAACCTAAAACTGTGAAGGATTACAGTTGGAAGTCACGAACTAGCCAAATATCAATACAAATTATAGAGGATAATGAAAATGAAGATGTGGGAGAGGAAAGTGCAGTTTTATTAGATACAAAGACACCTAAATGTGTTTATATCAGACAATATGTTAGTGCATCAATTTCAAAGACTGAATTTAAAAGAGAGACAAAATGGTAAGTAGCCATTTTGTTCAAACACATTCAAGAATTTCCATCATCATTTTGTGATAGCTCTCAATGAAGGAAATCAATGCACTCCATTCAAAGCCAGTCTTCTCGTGGAATTTGATTATCCGCAAGGGACTTTGAGATCAGTTAAATGGGTTTTACAGGTGAATTAAATTTCAATAGTGAATAGCAAAGCTATCAGATCTTTCTTAATTAAACAATGCATTTCAGGCTAGAAAATAGCTAGAAATCTGAGATACAACACACCATTGGTAAGCTCTAGATTTGCTACTTAGGCAGAGAAAGAGAAACATGTACAAAGTGACATTATTAAGTCAATGAACGGTTAACATTCTAGCTTCTTAAAATTATCTACGTCGAGTCAAATTTTGCAACTTCTTGATGGTTCAGAAGAAACATCTATGCTGTTATCATGAATGACAATTTAACTCTCCTTTAGTCCGAAACAAGTACTACGCTATCATGCTCACGGTCATTGAACAAATAAGGAAGCCCCAAATCAGCATTAAAATTTCAGTGTCATGCATTAGAAAATCAGAAGAAACATCATTTGTGAAAGTCTTTATGGTGGGGTCTGATGTCTTTGAGACACACGACTCCGAAACTGAATTTCTAGACTCAAAAAAATCTTCTAGCATCAAAGTAACATGGATAACTTACCTCATCAAAAACATTAGTCTCTGCTACCCCTACATGTTCTTCTAAGATAGGTGAATTTTCATCAACATTTGCTACAGTGTGACTAGAAACACTATCAAATAAAATTCAAATAGCAAGCACTCTCATTGACAGAACGCTTTTCCCTTCATTCATCTTTCTCATGTGAAGTAATTGACAGAACGCTTTTCCCTTCATTCATCTTTCTCATGTGAAGTAATTCGTTTAAAAGTCTGTCTGTTTCTTTGGTGACTTCACTAAGAAGGATTAAGACATCCATTAACAATCAAATTATGGTTCATTTCTAAGTTGTCATGGGGATCTCTATATTGTGGCAGCTCATAACCATTGTATGATTGATAGATACTCCGACAACTATCAAAATGGTGGTCTGCCATGGTCACTTTTTAAGTATAACCTACCCACGATTTTCAAGAACAATGCAATATTAAAAGTGCTTTCAGCAAACTCAAACATTATGCTGCGTAAGAGAACAAAGAGACAAGCACACAGTACTAAATAGAAAGAAACATGCTCACTATTTAGAAAACAAAAAAGATTAGCATAGAAAGCAAAAGAAAAACGGGATGCTCTAGATTTCTCTTAGAGTTGGTTTGACCTTGGCTAGCTAAGATACTCTACAATCCATCTCAGTGCTGACTAGGCTTGCCGTAACCTTAAAAGAGTCTGTCCCAAGAGTGTGCCTTATCCTAAGCGGGGTTTTAATTTGATTTTAGCACTAAACCAAGTGGTTACCTAGCGAGAGGCCAGCTCGTATTCGTTAACAAAATAGAGTACGTCACTAAATCAAAATTTAAAGTGGAAACCCATTTAAGCAATGTGGCAGACAAAGGAAGAATTCAGCTCAAAATGTTTTTTTCAAGAAACTTACCTCCGGTATGCAAAATGAGAAGGCCAAACAAATCTGGTCAGTTTCTCCTTCTTTCTTTCTTTGGCCTGTGTAGTAATCTACTCTCTCACAAACCTAATAAACACTAGAAATATCAGCACCAAAGAAAATGAACGAAACCCTTATGGACTACACAGTGCAGACAGTAAAGAAAATCTAGCACAAAAAATAAAGGCAACACAAAACCAAACCTAACAGTACTAGGAGTAACGAAATTTCAGAAACAAAAAGAAGTGCCATAAACTATACAACAAAGAAAGGAAAAGAAAGCACATGGACATGTAATACAGCTACTAGCTTTCTAAAGGAAACTATAACCTTACACAAACTAAAAATAAAAAGTCAGCACAAAAGCAAATATGGTACTATAAAATTCCAAAACTATAGTGCATCTACGATGACAAAATCAGCACCTACTTACTCACCCTAGAATGATGCACATTAAGAAGAAGAATAAGAATCCAAAAAGCTACAACAAACAATATGCAAAAGTTAACTAACTTACACAACCAAATACTGAATACCGGCTAAAAGCATTACAGTACAGAGAAAACAAACAACACTTCCATCAATTTAAGCAAATATATATACTTCCTAAACAACAAATCAGTAAAGTAAAACCTATAAACCAAACTACACCATCTGCCAACTCTCTTGAATAGACTATCGATGATACAAAAAATACTTCAAAAGGTGCTAATCTCTGGCATTACCTATCTTCTGTTTTAGGGCATAGATAATCACATATTAATCTAGGTCAGTTGAAAAAGACTTGAATAATACCAAGGATGCATGAAATACAAGGCCAGGGAAGTATCTTTCTATTCCGAAATTGAACCATACTTATACATATACATATACATATAGATTTTATATGTATCCAGAGTTTCATCTCATCCCTATAACTAAAACAGAACTCAATATAAATCCTAATTACTAAGTATTACAGCTAATTGCACCTCCCAATCTATCCAAGTATTTTCTCCCCAAATCAATGCTCTGATTGTAAGCAATAGCCATCAACTACAAATTACAACAACAACTCACCATAAATGTCAGACCCTCTCCATTTGATACATCCTTGCCCTCAAAAGCCAACTTGTACACAAATTGTGCTGTAAATTAACGTGTCGTCTTTTCACATTGGTTTATCCATAAGATTTGTAATCAACTGATTGTGTAAATTCAACATATATACCTATGAGTTTTTCGAACTAGGTTACTGTTGGTGATAGAAATGATTATGTATAAGTATGGTTTGGTGGAAGTCTATAGAACTAGAAGATTTTATATATGTGACCAAGTAAACTTCAACCACATCAACAACTGACACTTTGGCCGAGTGGTTAAGGCGTGTGCCTGCTAAGTGCATGGGGTCTCCCCGCGAGAGTTCGAACCTCTCAGGTGTCGTTTTTTTCATTTTTTTTTTTTTTTATTATTATGTTATACGTGGGCCGGGCAGGTTTTTCAAGAACGCGCAATTGGGGGATAAAAAAAGTAATTGGGGGATACAAGAAAAGGACAAAAAAAAAGTCCAAATATCAATTCGGGGTCACCCCTTATCTAAGTATTTTTTTAAATCCTAATCTACCCTCACTAATCGGGTTTAGTGGTTAATAATAATTAGTAAAAATCTTAAGTATTTGTTAAATGATTAGTGTGTATTTGTATTTGGGTGAATGAGATGAGAGTAGAAAGATGGAAAAAAAATTTGAGAGGGAACTTTTTTTGGTGGAAGTGGAGGATGATTGTGAAGAGAGAATTGTTGCTAAGAGGATGATTCTAATCGAGCATGCCGGCGTGGTTCTTCACCAATTCCGGCATGGTCTTCATCACTTCCGGCGATGTAAAAAAATATTCCGTTTTGAGTTTTTTCTGGTTTTAATCAGTCCATTTCCTAGACAAGTAGTTAATTCTCGAGCATGCTTAAAGACTGCTTCCAGATAGTATGTTGCTTAAATTTCTATGCCTAAGACATGATGAAAAGTATCCAGAAACTTCAATTTTTTTTCACTTGACTACCCGCATTGATAAATTTCTATCGAGCATGCCTAAGACTCGATTCTGACATTGAATGTTAGTTACCAACCATGCCGAAAACAAACTCCTAAGTTTTGGAAGAACAAACTCCTAAGTTTTGTGGTTCCAAACCGAAACAAATCAAGCAAACAAATTGTTCAAGACTCACAAACAAACATAAACCAACACTAGATTGTTCAAACCAAACTAATACTCTTCATCTTGCTCATCTTGCTCATTGTGATCATTGTGCTCACGGATTGCAAGTCGACTACGGTCAACACCACTCTCCCAAATTATCCCTCTTGTACCAAATTTCCAAACGAATCTTACGACCTTCATCTTTCCCTCGAGGAGGCGGGACGAGGAGTATCAAGACCGTCCCTCCTTCTTCTCTTAGTGACAACATCTTTATTTTTTCTTTTGTTGGCTTCCTTTGCTTTTGACCTATATCGTAAGCACACTGGAAAGCAATGAATATGAGACAACTCAACTTCGCTTTTAGTACCGGTGACAAATTCATAAACTCTCCCGTGTGTTTAAGAGTACTACCGCATGCTCGAAATATTAGAAATGCATGCCTAAGACTCAAAACTTCGGCATGGAATGAATCCAAAAACAATGACTAGATCTTGTTGGCAAATTCATAAACTCTCCCGTATGTTTTAAGTCCACTACCGCATACACGAATTATTATCAAACACCGGCGCAGGTACTACAAACCTAAGACCGTATTCATCCTAGATTGAATGCCTGGGTGAAAATTCAGTCTCTCGGTTATTCTCAAGACTTGTAAACCCAAGACTTGTATTCATCATAGATTGAATGCTGGAACTCAAAACCCAAGACCGTATTCATACGAATTTCAATGCAGGTACTCTCGAAACTCAACCTGTTCATTTGCTTAGGGTTTCGCGATTCTAACCTAAACCCATTGCCATGAAACGATTTAAACACCTACAAAGTAGTTTTAAATGACTTACCTTCTCACGAAGCCATATATTTGTGTAGTTGATCGTCGGGATAACGTTGCTTCTTCGTGTTCTTGCTCTTGAGCAATCTTAGCAAGTCTTTCCGCTTTGTTTTTGTTGAGCAATCGATGATGTTGAGTTGGATTGGGCATTTGGTTTCTTTCGTGGAGGCATTGTTAATGATTCGGTTGGTTAATCGACGAAGAAATTTTTGAATCGACGAAGAACGATGAAGAACACTCAAAAATTTTTTCAAAAACTAAACCCCTAACAGTGCCGGTACTGAATTAGAAATGGGGGATATATGTTTGGGTTTTTTTGATTTTATTGTTTTAGTAGAGAGGGTATTATGGTATTTTCATAATGTTTTTAATTAACCAAAGGGTATTTTGGTATTTTCATACCCAAAAATCACCCCTTATCAGACACCATGGGTTGGGAGAAGTAATCTATATCCCCCAATTACTTTTTTTATCCCCCAATTGCGCGTTCTTTTTCAACAACACAACGGATCGGACTTCCCTTTTAAATGCCATTTGGGCGATCGACAAAATGAAATTTTTTTAGTTTTGGGATTTTTAATCTCCTGTTTCTCCAAGTCTGAATCAATCACAACCCTGGCCTGAACAATTTCTTAAGATGATGTTGTTGCAATGCCAACTCCTATTTCTTTTATTTTCAGTTAGCTTATTAGTTAGTCTTTTATTTCTTTACGTACTTAGAACTCAGTTTCCTAGTTTTACAGGTTTCCTTAAATTAGTTTGCTTGTCTACCACGTTTACTCAGCTATATATAGCTTAAAACTAAACTTGTAAGGGCAGTTAATCAGTATTATGAAGTTTGTTACATTAATTCTCAAAGGTAGAGGCTGCTCGCCCCAGATCAAAGGGCTTTGTCCCTGTTTTTGAGTTCTTATTCAATTTTCAATTAGCTTATATTCAGTGTAAAGGTTTAGAACCCTAACACCTGAATCAGAGCAGGTCGATTCACATTCAATTTTCACCCAAATTTTTTTTCTATAATACAATGGGTCATGATTATACAGAGAACCTTAAATCCGTAAACGAGAGCGTGACTAGTCTGGCTCAAAAACGAACTAAGCTGGTTAAAGTTTCAAAAACGACCCCAAGAGTCGATACTGTGTAAAAGTTGTTTCTTGACGACTCTAAACTGTCGTTAATGTTTATAAAAGAGTCGTTATCTTCTTCTTAGAAAGGGTAAGAAATATAATGCAGGTTGAAGCTTTGGTGATGGTTAAAGCTTTGAAATGGGTGAAGGATTTAAAGTTTTCTCGTGTCATCATTGAAAGTGACAGTCTTGTTGTAGTTAAAGGTGTTGAAGGAGATATTTCAATCTTTCAGTGGGAAAACCGGAACCTGATATTAGATTATGAGAACTTATTTAGTAGTTTCTGTTTCAATTTCCTTTCAAAGAAGGTGTTGTAACCAGGATGCAAGTATGCTTGCCAAATCAGCCAGAACTAGTATTCGGTATATTGAGTGGTGGGGTGAAGTGCACCTCCAAGTTTGTTATTTTCTGTTTTGAGTCAAGGTGTCAATGGGGATATGTAATATTTGTTTCGGTTGTTGTCTATTGGACTTTAGGGCTCTGTACTTTGTTTCTCTTTAATGAAATACAGTATTTATCTTTGCTCAACAACAAAAAACTACTAAAAAATGGAATACCTCTCTTATTTTCCTGCAAATATAGCATCAAGAATCTGCAGAATAAACATATTCCTAAATACCTCTGGATACCTTAAGAAATATAAGATCATGTGGAAATTAACAATTTCAATTTTTAGTTAAATCCATATACAACAAATTGATTGAGCCTGGAACTAACCCCTTTAGCCTATCTTTAAACGAAACCTTTTGGGAGTTTTTATGGAATATAGAAGTGTCACAAAGGATAATGATGCTTCTCTGAAAATGTATTCATAATGCTTTAACAACAAACTCCGAACTTAAAGGGATGATAAAAACATTAACCCACGGTATACTTTTTGTAGGATAAAATAAGAGACGATGAAACATCTTTTGCTTAACTTTCCTTATGCTAAATCGATTTGGAAATTTGGTACTAACCCAGTTCAAGTTCATTTCAGTAGCTCTACCAAATTGCTAGACATTTGTAAAGATTGGATACAAAATCCAAGTGATGAAATATCTTTAAAGATGCTACCAAAATGTGGTTTATATGGAAAGCAAGATTCAACAAGGTGTTTCGGGAAATAATATTTCAATCTCCCATTCGACTTTAATTAGAAATGTCAAGACATATCCAATTGTGATTTAATGAAGGTTGTCCTAGGAAAGATATTAAACAAGAGAAAATAAAATAAAACATACCTTGACTACTCGACAAACACAACCTCAAAATAAATGTGGATGCTACATGGATTTCAAGTTACCCAACCCTTTAGTTTTGCCTTAATTATTTGTAATGATGCAGGTGATTTTGAAAGAGGAAGAACATGACCAACAACAAGTTCAGGTCCTCAAGAAGCATAAGATATAGGTTTACTTCAAGCAGCAACATGGGCAAAAAAATTAATTATGAAAAACTTTAGCAGAGTGGGTGATTGTGAAAGATTAATTCAGTCTATGAACAAAACCAACGGTTTTCTCTTGACGTAGTCAACCTCTTTCAGAAAAAGCACATAACATAGTTGATATTTGTCAAAACTTTCTAGGATTTCACTTTGTACTAGAACTGTAAATGCAGTGGCAGATACACTAACAAAGAAAGCAAAATCCTTAATTGTATTATAGATTGCAAATGCACAAACTATTAGTAGATAAATCTAATACTATGAGTGATGCTCTTCATCCCTCCATATTAGATGGCTCTCATCCTGATGTAACACTTGCTCTGGCTAATTCGTAGTTTTTTTTAGTGAATTTCCATTTACAAAAAAAAAAAATATTTAATATCTCTAGACGCATAATACACAATTTAACATAAAAATAGTATGTTAATCTACATCAGCTGTCGTAAGTGCCAATATTGTACAATGGTATGAAATATACAACATTAGGCATTTATCAGCATCCTGGCATAAGAGAGTTCAAAACCCCTATAAATTTTAATTTCACTTGTATAACCCATATAATTAGTCTTGAAATCCCTTTATAATTAAATTTCACAGGAAGATTGGTTTTGAATGCAATCCATTTATTCCCTCATGAGATCTATGACAACAACAATAACGATGAGAAACTTGTTCATTTTTCATTTGTGTAGCATGAGATAAAAGATGATGGAAATTCTTGATGTATTTGGACAAAATGGCTAATTATCATGTTATCTGTCCTTTGTATTCAGTTTTTGTAATTTTCTTTGAGAAATTTGAATTAGTTATCACAGACATGTAAAAATGAGATGTTGAATTCTTGATCATGTCCAAATTAAATTCTTTGAAATTTGTTACTAAGGTATTGTTAAAGCACTACTTGGTCGAACTCGCAAGTTTTGTTATCTCAAGTTTGTTATCAATGTTAGATGCACAAAACTATATCTTGATTTCTAGTCTACTATAGTCAAGTCTCATACTAGGTTTAGAAATTGGTAGCTGAGTATCAGACATCACTGAATAACCCTCTAAGATTGAAGACTGAAGATCAACGAAAACATTTGGAGAACTTCATCAACAAGAGGTATGTGAAGAGTGAACCATTTTATATACTCACATAAATCACCATTCTTTCTATAAGAGACTATGTCGTATGACTTCTAGTAGATTTAATATTACAAAGAATAAATTCAAGCCAAGCTTGTCTTGTTAAACATCTTGAAATATGATTCAAGTAATGGATGTTCATATGTCCTTAAAAATCTTAGTTCGAAACAATTTATTGTTGAAGAATTTTGTGCTTGTGTCATATGGGTCATTTGAAAATTGCCCAAGCAATGATATTTTGTATCTATGGAATTTGAAAATGTTTCAAAACATCCATTGCTTTATGGCATTTGAAACTGTTTCAAAGAAATATGCATTATATCATTTGTATCCATGGAATTTGAAAATGGTGTTGTATTGTCTCGACCTTGTTTATAGACGAAGTAATTAAAATACACCTTCAATGAGACAAATATCCAATACATTGGAAAGATTAGTCATTGCCATTGACTGAAATTTTTTGTCACTGACCGGTAATATTCAATGCCACGTTGAACAGTAACCCAAGTTTAAATAGACAAGTCCCCGGGTTATAAAGAAGTGACAATGTTGTCTGAATGTATCATTCAATTTTCGTATCACCAGTTTTGTTCAACCAGATTTTGAGATGTAAAACTTCTCTTTGTTGAATTTGAAGCCATGTCTTAACTTTTGTGTTTTGTTACTTCTAATTTGTTGCTAGGTAAAGAACTAAAGGGAAGGCTTGTTCTTACATAGATTTTCAGGTTTCAATTTTCTTTCTTTTTCTTCTTCTTTTTTTTTTTTTTTTTTTTTTTTGCTAAACATAAGTTGTTTGTAGTTACAACTTAAAATTTTGCATCTAAATTTTGTTCATAGACGATCACTCAAGGTATTAGACTTATATGTTGATATCGAAAAGATTGTAGTGTACTTGGTACCCTCGTCATTTCAAGAAGGATCCAACTTACGGAAAGGGAAGAAGGAAAGAGTGATGAAATTATAATTTTATTTTATTTTTAGGTTAATAGGACGAAAAGTACCCTAGATATATGTTCACAGCTGAAGCAATAGACAACTCTCAACATGATATCCTCTCTAATAACATTCAACCATGTGCCTCTAAGGATGAGAATTTCATTCCCACTCTTATTCCTTCCAAGGATGAAACTCTCTGAATTTTAAAGAAACGAAACCATACAAATCCTTCGGTCCTGATGGATTTCCAGCAAGTTCAAACAAAACTGGGATACTATGGGGTCAGGTTACTCTAACTATTCAAGACTCTTTTAAGAATGAAGTCCTGCACCCTGAACTTAATAAACCCATCTCTTCCTCATTCCTAAATTTAAACACGTTAAAAAACCTAGTCATTTCAGACCCATTAGACTTTGTAACACTTATATATAAAATATTAGCTATAATCCTAGTTAACAGGCTTAAACCTCACCTTAATAATATAACCTCCCCTTTCCAAGTTGTTTTACTCTCTTCTAGATAAATTTCCGACAACATGATCATAGCTCATGAAATAATGCACATTTAAAAAAAAAAAAAAAAAAAATAGGGGGGGGTCTAGGAGTTAAAATCGATAGTCTAAGGCTTTTGACAGAGAAAATTGGGATTTTCTCCTTTCCTCCCTTGAATCCTTTGGTTTTAATAATATTTTTTTGTAACCTTATTAAAAATGCATCTCGGCTTCTTTCAAAGAAGTCCTTCTAAATGGTTCTCTCGGGGTCAGTTTCAATTCTTATAGGGATTGAGACAGGGAGACCCATTATCTTCCTACATGTTTATCATTTGTACGGAAATTTTCTCTAGGCTTCTTCCTAACCATGAAAAAGATAAAAATCTCCATGAAGTCAAGATGACTCCAAAAAGCAATCTAATTTCTCATCTATTCTTTGATGACTGCCTACTTTTTGCTAAACGAATGTGAAAATTTCTTAAATATTATAGAAAATTTCAGCAAAGCATCTGGTCAATTAATAAACTTTGACAAATCATTATTTTTTAATTTCAGTAAAAAGGTTCATCCGAAACACCAAAGAATGATATCCAAATTGCTTAAATTTTTTAAAAAAACAGACCTAAAAGATTCTTACTTAGGAGCCCCTCTCGTCATAGACAAATCTAAGATCAAAACCTTTGAATAGTAGCGAAAATGGTCTTGAATAAATATGTGCTAGTTAGTATGACAACTTTTCAGACGATTTGTTTTGTTATTACCTAAGAAAATAACTAACATAATTGATGCCCTTCAGCATGACTTCTGATGGGGCAAGGAAACCAATGGTAGAAGCTATTACCCAAAGGCTTGGACATGTCTTTGTAAACCACTTCATAAAGGGGGATTAGGGTTCAGAGATGCTCGCAAAACAAATCTTGCTATGATAGCTAAACTAGCATGAGACTCTTGACTAAAATGGAAATTTATTTGGGAAGTGGGAGATGGAAAAAACATAAATATGGGGAGATAACTGGATACAAGGGCTAATAGGTGATCTACTACAATACCGCAAGTTTGCAACACAAATAACCGATTTCTAACGCTTGTGGTTGATCTTTTGGATCCAGTCACTAAAAGGTGGTGTTAGAGCATAGCTCGGTTGAACCCACCAAGCGTTGGTATGTCAAGTTTGGTTGTCATATTTTAGTGAACCAAAACTCATTTAAAGAGTCGCTTGATTATGTACTAGAGTCAACTTCGTATAGGTTAGCTTGAAAGTATTAGGATACGAGACATTACAAGTATTACGTGAAGACTTGAAGAAGTGAAGAAGTAAGGAGATACAATGACAACATCATTCTTCCACTTGAGTTTAGTAATATTTGACTTGAACTGTTTCATTCCCTAACGTATCTTTTAAGTCGCGCATATTGAAAACATAACTGCGAAGCATGAATGATTATACTCTAGTTAGACGTAGTATTAAGGAATACAATACGAAGTATAACACTTATCTTTTGAACTTCGAATGTAAGACATCAACATAATCGTTTGAATGCTATTGTGATTATGTATGGGTATGAGGTGAAGATTTCATCCTAAGAAACAATGTTTTACATTCGTTTAAAGGAAGTAAATCCATGAACTTGTTTTGTGAATCGAAAGGGGAAATCGCTAGGCTTATTGGTATTGTTATTCATTGCATATCTTTTGAACAACCAATATGTGTGATTAGTATAACCGCTCATGACTTGTTTATGTTATTGGTAAACCTATTCACAAGGCCTGAATTTTGTATTGGTATGACTTTTATTAGTTAAACCGATCTTAAGTAATCACCTGAGATGGTATGATCGATTTGTTGTAATTGGTATGACCACTCTAGGCAAAGGGGAACCGATCCTAGTAAGAGGTGTAACCGATCACAAGAGGGGAATCGATCCTTGTAAAAGGTGCAGCAAGTTTCTAGTTATTGGGAACCGATCCTATGAACATGTGCAACACGTTTTTAGATATTGGGAACCGATCCTATGGACATGTGCAACAAATACAAGTTAGATACCATATATATGTGGGAACCGATCCTAGTACCTAGTCAACCGAATTTTGGAAAACTAGCGTGACTAAATCCAATACCCACATGGGAGGTAGAACCGAAACTTGTGTTGGTAGAACCGTGAAACCCATGTTTGGTGATTTGATAGGATAATCAATCACATAGTTCTTGGAAGTCAGATGAACCAATTCTAAACTTGTTTGGAAGTGTGGCAAATCGATTCCAAGATAGTAAATATGAAAGATGATTTACTAAGTTAAGATGTCGACATACTTTGAACATGTGCAATAACGCTTATCTTTTATTGCTCAAAGATATTCCTTAATAGCTAAAGGAGAATCCCGGATTGAAAAATACATTGAGAATATTTTGATTAAGGTTTTTAATTTTATTTTTGGAAAATAAAAATTAGTAATGTGCATTTACTAGTTGGAGATTTTCTAAGAGATTTTCGGTCATTATTTGGACAAAGCATTTCCAGGAATTATGGAAATCGAATTTGGAAATATATTGCATATCTAGAGAATATTTTCGGTTTTAGAAATTCCTCGGTGTCCAAACTTCCTTGGTTTATAAATATCAAAGTTTACATTCGAGCAAACTAGTCCTCAGAGCCAAAAAACTACCTAGTTGTGTTGTTACTGGTGGAGCCGCCTATTCAGAGAGGAAAGTAACCTAATTAGGCGAAATCTCTTACGGACGCTCGGTTTGAAAACTTCTTTGGGATTGAGAAGCTCTATTAGTACCGTTGGTGGGAAACTAGATAATTGCGGTTTATTATTAGTTTTCTATTGATTGATTGACTAACGGTTGTTGAACTTTGATTGCACCTAGTTTGTTTATGCTTGAGAATCTTATCTTCTGGTATAAGATTCACTCAAACTAGATCGAAGTTTCGACGGGGATCTTTAGACTGTTTGTAGATCTAAAGACGTGATATAGAACATCTACCCATTCTCAATGTATCAACTGTCCTAGTTGATCCAATTGGTCTGTACCAACACTGACAGTTGATCCCTTTATGATGTATCAACTTTTACAGTTGATCCCTTTACGCAGTATCAATTGTCACAGTTGATTCATTGCATCTGCTTTGGTTTACTTGTTTATCAAGTTTAGAACTTCTTCTTTTAGATTTTCCTTATTTCTTCTTTTAGAGTCTTACTATTTTTAGGTTCTTTGCATGCCTATATAAACATGCTTATTACGTTCTTGTGAGATATATTATTATTATCAAAATTTATTCAATACAACTATTTTAGAGATTTCTATCCTTCTCATCTCTAAACCTTATTATTCTTTCTGTTTTCTCATCCTTTTCTTCTCTTCTCAACACCAGCAATCTCCGTATTGCTTTCTTCTCTTATCATACTACACTAGTTGGTATCATTTGACAGTATATTAGATTTCATCTTTTCTAGGATCCTGTTTTTTGCTTCCACAACCCTTTTATCATACAAAAATTTATTAAAAAAAAAAACAAAACAAAAAAAATATTTATGGCTGGCAACGTTACTCAAGAAGCTTTCGACGCTGCTATTACTAAGCTTACCGATCTTATTACTACAAGTATTGCTACAGTTTCTACAAGTATTACTACAGTTTCAGATAACCTAACAAAGCTAGAGAAAACTTGCTTTAATCAATCTGAAAATGTCGAAAAGAAGTTTGAAGATATTCATCTGATCTTTGAAAAGTTTGTTAGCACTATTAAGATTGAGGATGAAGAAACTTTAAAGTTACTAGATGAAGCTAAGAAATCATCGTCCTCCAATAAGAATCTGTTTGTCCAAAAGGATGATATTCCTGATGACATTATGCAAAAGATAAAGAGAACCTTACAACATGAAGGATTTATTGGTTATACTCCCAAAAAAAAGTTCTATTCCTCATGTACACGATAGTGATAATGACGACCTTGAAGAAACACAGCAAGAACAAATTTGGATTGACGAAAAAAGGCTCAAATCTTCATAAAATCCTTATAGTTCTTTACCTGAATACAAGTTGAAAGATGACATTCCAAGTTTTAATGGCAGTTTAAAAATTGAAGAACTTTTAGATTGGTTTTATGAGGTTGAGGCTTTCTTTCAGTTTATGGAAATTCCAGATGATTCCAAAGTTAGACTTGTTGCGTATAAGCTTAAAGGAGGTGCTGCTGCTGGGTGGGAAACCCTATGTGAGGTCAGAGTTCTTTCTTCAAAGCCTCCTATTCGTACTTGGACTCGAATTCGCAAGTTATTGCGAGCTAAGTTTCTTCCTCAAGATTACAAACAACAATTTTTTGTTAAACTTCAAAACTGTAAACAAGGAGCACGTCTAGTAGAGGAATATGTGGCAGAATTCTATAATCTTATTGCTCGTAATCAGCTGAAGGAGTTGGAAGAACAAATGGTAGCAAGATTTATTGAAGGTTTGAATATTCTAATTCAACAGGGAATGGTTCAATCAGTTTTCACAATGGTTGAAGCTATACAACAAGTTATCAAGGTGGAAAGGCGTGTCTTAGTACTTTCAGACAAGTAACTCCTCGCCAAGCTCGTTATCAGCATTACTATAAATCTGCCAAACCATATAATTCATATTATGGTAATCAAGCATTGTTGACCCACACGATTATTATTCAACTTCTCCACAACACCAACAGCCTGTGAATTTTTATTTTGCTCAACCAGCTCCAACAACTTCACCTATATTACCATCTCCTGTTGCACCTCAATCTACTCAACAACAACAAGCTAAACCAACAAGTGTTAGATTCTCTAATAGAATGCAACAACAGTTCCCACCTCTAAATAAAGCTCCGAACATTTATTCCAAATTTCGTGGAGATAAATGCAATAAATGTAACCAACCTGGTCATTCTTCAGCTGACTGTCGGTGCTTTAATGTTTTCATTTGAGATACTCAAGTACATATTTAATCAAAAGATAGTGAAGTTTTTGATGATAATGAAGGTGATGAAGTTGAAAATCTTGAATTACATGAGACTTATGGTGATCACTTTGTTGGGATGATTCTACCACTCATGCTTATTGAACCATGTTATTCTCAACGACATAATATTTTCAAAACCAAGTGCTTTATTGGTGGTAAAGTCTGTGATATGATCATTGACAGTGGCAGTGTAGACAATTACATTGCATCTGTTGTTGTCGAGAAATGGGATTACCAACTACACCACATCCTACTTCTTATTATGTAGGTTGGGTGAATAGTTCATTTACACAACGAATTACTCATCAGTGTGTTATTAATTTTTCTTGGTAAACGAGTAACTCTGTTTCCTTCAAATCTTCTTCAGTAATTAAGGAACGTAGTGATAGCAAGACTACGGCTTTGGTGGCTACTATTTCTCGCTCTTTACATTCAACTCACACTTTGAGTTCTCATGAAGAAATCAAACCTATGGTGCAAGTTCCTACTCAGGTACAACCTTTATTATCTAAATATCATGCATTATTTCCTGAAGAATTACCTGTGAGTTTACCACCTTTTCGAGATGTTCAGCATTGCATTGGTCTTATACCTGGAGCTTGTTTACTTAATCAAGCTCATTATAGGTTAAGTCCAACTGAACATGAAATATTAAAGGCTCAAGTTAATGATTTATTGACTAAAGGGTTAATTAGACTTAGTAGTAGCCCTAGTGCTTGTCCTGCTTTTCTAGTGCCTAAATAGGATAATGGATGGAGAATGTGTGTAGATTGCAGAGATTTGAATCGTATAACCATTCCTTATAGGTTTCTCATTCCTCGTATTGAGGATATGATTGATCTGTTAGCAGGGTCTATTATTTTCACTAAACTTGACCTTCGCAGTGGTTATCATCAAATTAGAATAAGAGAAGGAGATGAGTGGAAGACTACGTTCAAAACAAGAGAAGGTTTATATGAATGGCTTGTTATGCCTTTTGGTCTGTCTAATGCTCCTAGCACCTTTATGAGACTCGTGAATCAGGTTTTACAACCATTCTTGAGTAAGTTTGCCATTGTATACTTTGATGACATATTTATTTTTAGTAGAAATGCAAAGGAACATCTCAATCATCTTTCCCAGGTGTTCAAGGCATTATTTGATCATTCTTTGTTTGTCAAATTTGAAGAAATGCACATTTATGTCTTCTGAAGTTACTTTCTTTGGGTATATAATTTCATCAAAAGGTTATTCATGTGGATCCTTCTAAAGTTCAAGCTATTATGGATTGGCATGTTCCTACTTCTATCAAGGAAGTAAGAAGTTTTCATGGATTAGCTTCTTTCTATAGGTGCTTTGTAAGAAATTTCAGCACAATTGCTGCACCTCTTACTGATTGTTTGAAGAAAGACAAGTTTATATGGACTGAGGAAACTGATAAAAGTTTCAATATTCTTAAATAAAAACTGTGTTCGGCTCCTATTCTTGTCATGCCTGACTTTTCCAAGCCTTTTCAAGTTGATTGTGATGCTTCTATTATTGGAATTAGAGCAGTTTTATCTCAAGAAGGACATCCAGTTGCTTTTCATAGTGAAAAAAATTCTGAGACACAAAAAAAGTGGTCTACATATGAACTGGAATTACTTGCACTTGTGCAAGCTCTTGAACATTGGCATACTTATTTGGTTCATCGAGAGTTTATCATTAATACTGATAATGATGTTTTGAAGTATCTCCAAACTTCGGCAAAGATTAATCGTATGCATGATAGGTGGTTATCCACAATTAACAAGTACACTTTTTCCATCAAGCATAAAAGTGGAAAGCTCAATCTGGTTGCAGATACTTTAAATAGAAGGCGACATCTTTTAGCAACTATTCGTAATGAAAGTTTTGCTTTTGACTATATCAAAGAGCTTTATGCTGAAAATGATGATTTTAAAAAACTTTGGGAGCAATGCAGTTCTTTGGTTCATGGAGTTGATGATTTTCTCATTCAAGATGGCTTCTTATTTAAAGGTAATCGTCTTTGCATTCCTAATTGCTCCTTACATCTTCATTTAATACGTGAAATGCATGTAAGTGATCTTGGTGGTCATTTTGGCAAAGATAAAACTATTGCACCTGTAGAAGAACGTTATTATTGGCCTTCACTTAAACGTGATGTACAAAAATATGTTATAAAATGCATGGTTTGCCAATAAGCTAAGGGTACTATTCAAAACACCGGCCTTTATATGCCTTTACCTATACCAGAAGCTCCATGGGTGGACATTAGCATGGAATTCATTCTAGGTTTACCTCGAACAGCTAGAGGTAATGATTCAGTGATGGTTGTAGTGGACAGATACTCCAAGATGGATCATTTTATAGCCTATAAAAAGTCTACTGATGCGTCAAATGTTGCATCATTATTTTTCAGAGAGATAGTTCGATTACATGGCATTCCTAAGTCTATTACTTCTGATAGAGATACAAAATTTCTGAGCTATTTCTGGAAGACATTGTGGATGCAATTGGGGACTAATTTACAGTTCAGCACTACTTCACATCCTCAAATAGATAGACAGACTGAAGTTGTCAATCGTTCTCTAGGCAATTTGATTCGAGCCAAAAGCATTGATAACAGCAAACAATGGGATATTTGGCTGCCTCACATGGAGTTTGCATTCAACACTTCGGTAAACAGATCTACTGGTAAAACTCCATTTGAAATTATTTATTCAAAGGTTCCTAATCATGTATTAGACTTGGTTGTACTTCCTAAGATACATAAATCCAATGTCAAAGCTGATAATTTGTTGGAGCAAGCTTCTCAACTACATCATGAGGTCAAAACCAAACTTGAGGAGTCTAATGCTAAATACAAGGATGCTGCAGATAAGCATAAAAGATTCAAAACCTTTCACGAGGGAGAGCTAGTCATGATTCATTTGCGCAAGGAAAGATTTCCAGTTGGTACCTATAACAAGACTAAGATGAAGAAGTACGACCCTTTTAAGATTATGAAGAAAATCAGTGATAATGCATATGTCATTGATCTACCCAAGGAATTGAACATTTATAATGTGTTCAATATTCAAGAGATCTTCACCTTTCATGGTGATAATGAACTCTTATTTGTTTCATGCAACTCAAAGGCGAGTTTTTCTCAAGAAGGGGGGGGGGGGGGGGGCTGATGTAGAACATCTACCTATTCTCAATGTATCAATTGTCCCAGTTGATCCAATTGGTCTGTATCAACACTGACAGTTGATCCCTTTATGTTGTATCAACTTTTACAGTTGATCCCTTTACGCAGTATCAACTGTCACAGTTGATTCATTGCATCTGCTTTGGTTTACTTGTTTATCAAGTTTAGAACTTCTTCTTTTAGAGTTTCCTTATTTTTTTCTTTTAGAGTTTTACTATTTTTAGGTTCTTTTCATGCCTATATGAACATGATTATTACGTTCTTGTGAGATACATTATTATTATCAAAGTTTATTCAATACAACTCTTTGAAAGCTTTTTATCCTTCTCATCTCTAAACCTTATTATTCTTTCTGTTTTCTCATCCTTTTCTTCTCTTCTCAACACCAGCAATCTCCGTATTGCTTTCTTCTCTTATCATACTACACTAAGAAGTCTTGTGATAATCCATTGTTAACAGACTCCGTTCTGTGTGTGATTGATCACAAGAGATTCAAGTTGATTGTGTGCAGGTGTTTATTGAAGATCTAAGAAGATGTGAAGACGAAGAAGATTTATGATTTGGGTTCATAATCTTTGATGTGCACAATACTTATTTCGGTTAAATAGGATTCAACTATAATCAGTTTATCCTTGTGGTAGATTGGATTGATTAGTTGAGTAGATCGGCATCAATACAATTCTTAATGATTCAAAGTATTGATTGTAAAATCTTGACAATTACTTTGGTAGTTGTTATTAGATAGATCTAAGGACCTTACAAAGGAGTTTATTGGGATAAACGAAAGAGACTTTTGTCGAACTAATATCAAAGTAATTAGTTCGACAAAAGTATCAATTGTCCCAGTTGATCCAATTGGTTTGTATCAACACTGACAGTTGATCCCTTTATGTTGTATCAACTTTTACAGTTGATCCCTTTACGCAGTATCAACTGTCACAGTTGATTCATTGCATCTGCTTTGGTTTACTTGTTTATCAAGTTTAGAACTTCTTCTTTTAGAGTTTCCTTATTTTTTTCTTTTAGAGTTTTACTATTTTTAGGTTCTTTTCATGCCTATATGAACATGCTTATTACGTTCTTGTGAGATACATTATTATTATCAAAGTTTATTCAATACAACTCTTTGAAAGCTTTTTATCCTTCTCATCTCTAAACCTTATTATTCTTTCTGTTTTCTCATCCTTTTCTTCTCTTCTCAACACCAGCAATCTCCGTATTGCTTTCTTCTCTTATCATACTACACTAAGAAGTCTTGTGATAATCCATTGTTACTGCAGACTCCGTTACGTGTGTGATTGATCACAAGAGATTCAAGTTGATTGTGTGCAGGTGTTTATTGAAGATCTAAGAAGATGTGAAGACGAAGAAGATTTATGATTTGGGTTCATAATCTTTGGTGTGCACAATACTTATTTCGGTTAAATAGGATTCAACTATAATTAGTTTATCCTTGTGGTAGATTGGATTGATTAGTTGAGTAGATCGGCATCAATACAATTCTTAATGATTCAAAGTATTGATTGTAAAATCTTGACAATTACTTTGGTAGTTGTTATTAGATAGATCTAAGGACCTTACAAAGGAGTTTATTGGGATAAACGAAAGAGACTTCTGTCGAACTAATATCACTTGGTTGAAAAGAGTTGTTACCAGATAGATTTGTTGTTCCTTTACTGTTTGGAATACGAACCAAAGGAATTGTTCCAAGTACGTGACTTATTACAAGTTGGAGGCGTGGGAATACATAAGGAACTAGGTGAACAATAGGTTTAGTTGCTTGGTCTCAACTATACGAAGTTGGTTTGATTTTGTATAGCGGCTTAATCCTGAGAGTATTCAATTCTGGACAAGGTCCCGGGTTTTTCTGCATTTGCGGTTTCCTCGTTAACAAAATCTTGTTGTGTCTTTTACTTTTCTATTTCCGCAATTATAATTGTTTTTATTATAATTAGAAGTAAAATACACAAACTTTAATTCCTATTTACTTGATAGTAATCCTATTGTGTTTGGTTAAGTTCGAACCTTTTATCAAGTAAACATACTTTGTTGTTGTATTGTCTTGATCTTGTATCCATAGTCAATCACACAAGTTATCTTGTTGTTGTATTGTCTCGATCTCGTATCCATAGACGATCACACGAAGTGTGAACCGATTAGTTGTATTGTCTGGATTCAGTCCATAGACAATCAGTTTCGGAGAAAGGACTTATAGGTGGAAAAGTTTTAGATTGAGGTATATTTGGGCACCCTCATATTTTCAATTAGTATCAGAGCAGGCAAACACGAAAAGATCTAACAATTTGTGTTTGGTGCAATCCATCTTATATGATTTGAATCTATGATGAATTCAGTTAACGTAAAACCAAGATTAGATGACTCAAAATTGTTTGAAGAAATTTCAAACATGTAAGGACCCTCAAGCTCGTCAACGTTATTAGACCGGTTAAGTGACGAATTAGCAATAATGACTCGATTAGTTGATATAGATTTTAATTAATAGAAATTAATCTAACAACGATTTGGATACGAAACTAGTACCGTTGGATAGATCTCAAAAGATTACGTGGAATGGACTACTCGAACGTGTCAATCGGATATCGGATGAAGAAGATATTATCAGTTTTGTATGAAGGACAAATTAGTCATTTTGGTTTAAACCGCCTGGCTGCCCTTATCGTTTGGACGGGTTCCCTTAGTAAATTTGGTAGGCCTTATCTTCAGGTGAATCGTTCGAGAATTCAGTTTCTCTTTTCTTCTTTCTCTTCTTCTTCTTTCTTTTCCTTCTCCCTCTGCTATGGCGATTTGGAGTGATGATTCTGAGGCTGTGAAATTGAAAGGAAAACTTAGGGGTAACTTTAAGAACTGATTGAAGGTGTTACTGCTGGTGTTGATTTAACACGGGAAGGAGAATATAAAGTTGCTACTTTAATCAGGGAGTTAGGGTTTGAGTTCGGGTTTCTCCGTAGAAGAATTGAACAATTAAAGATGGATTTGAGTGGTTTATGGATGAAGAACGACTGGGTCACTGTTTAATTGAAGTTCTGAAGTTGTTTGGAGATGATCAAAGAGTTAGGGTTTCTCAGAGATTGAATTAGGGTTTGTGAGAAAAGCTAAGGAAGATGAATTGAAGGTTTAGAGGTTTCATTGAAGATGAGTTTGTTTCGAATTAAGAGTTAAGGATTGATTTTGAAGCTGAGATCGATTAGAGCTCATGACTGAAGTTGTTAACAGAATTTGGGTTTGATTATGATTATAAGAGAGTGATGGAAGTATTATGAGTTTTGAGTTGGTTGGTGCTGAAGCAGAATTTATCTGAGGTAATTGATCTTTTCAGTAATTCTAGTTAAGTTAATTATTTCAAGTTGTTGAATTTATAGAATGGTTGTTAAGCTAAGAATTGAAATGATTATGGAGAGGGTGTTATGGAACTATTGTTCGTGGTCTAGACTTATGTTGAAGTTACATGGTTCCAATGGATTTCTGAGTCTGTGATATAGAAGTCAGTGGCTGCTGTGGTGGTGTTGTTGTGTGGATGGAGATTATAGGTAGTGGTGATGTTGTGTTGTGGCTACTGTGATGTTATTGAATGTATGGTTGTACATGTGAAAATATATTTGATGTATGTAGCAGTCATAATTAGTGATAATGGTTAATGTATTGAGTTAATATCGGACACAGCTAAAGAAGATGATAATGTTAGAGATGAATTTGGTAGAGTGATGAAATGGAGTGAAGCTATAGTTGTGGCTTATCTAGGGATGTGTTGAATTACAGGGAGTTGTTGAAGGGTTGGATTGAGTTATAGTTTTAACTAATTGAACTGGTTTTGAGGATGGTGTTGTGTTTACAAGGATAATTGGTGCTTGAAGACTTGAATGTTGGTGTTGTGTGTAAGATGGTTGAACTGTGAATGGAGTATGAGATGAATGCGGTAATGGGTTTTGTTAGTGGTTCATTTGGGGCTTGCCTTTTCTATTGCAGGTAGGCTTAAATTGCAATTGTATTGAATTTTAGAATTCTGTTATAATGTATAGATTGAATTTGAAGTATAGTTGAGTTTTGGTGCCGCACAATGATTGCATTAGTGTTCCTTGGCCTGTGCAAGTGTTTTGGCCTGTGCCATTCAGCCTAGTTAGTATCTGACTCTAGCTGACTTAGTCCATCTGACTGAGTCGAATTAGTTTGACTCACTGAGTCACTAGACCCGAGTCAATGACCAATTGACTCGTTTGACCTTGGACTTTAACTGTTGACCTGACCTTTATACGTTGACCGTCAGTTGACCCTGTTGACTGTTAGTGATCGTTAGTTGAACCGAATGGACTGGGCTTTAGAGCAATGGACTTGGTCTTAGGACATATGTTGATGAATTAAACCTTTTGGGTTCGAATTAGCCTTAGGTTCCTTCTACAAAGTTGTAGATAATCATAAGACTTAGCTAATGGATTATAGAACTAACCTAATTCAATTAGTAAACCTTATCTATGCTAAAGATAGAGACTGAAAAGGTGTAAAGTCATAAATGGGCTTAGAACCATTAGATAGAATTGTATGATTCTTGTGTGAGCCATTTGGCTAGATTCTTAGAGTTCTTTTGTGATTAACAGTTAATTATTAACAACGATCGAATCAACGGATGAACCAGTTGATCGTGGATCTCGAGGTAGGCGTGGCTTGTCATCAAAAGAGGTGGGAATTTGTATTTAACTCTTTTGTAATTATTATTGTTTTCTTTTAAAAAAGTTTATGTTTAACAAATTCATGCATTATCTGATTGTGTATTCCATGCATTGTTTTATCTAAATTCCGAAAGTACTGTTGATTCTTTTAACCTTTTCATTGCTTGGAAAGGAATTGTAATGCTTTGTTTTTTTTTATGAATTGTTTGGGAAATGAACATTATCATCTGAGGTATATAGAATACGCTCCTTCACTTTTATGTGTAAGGAATTGGTCGACATCAACATTGGTGTGTAAAGAATTGGTCGACACCAATGCATAATATTGGATGTGTAAGGAATTGGTAGACATCCAATATATTTCATTGTCAATGTATACAATTGGATGTGTAAGGAATTGGTCGACATCTAATAATTCATTGTTTTGAAGAAGGAGTTAGTTCCATATACCATGATTGTTTATTTCTGTGAATTGGTTGTCTTTTAGTGTTTTAGGAAAACATGAATTGTTTTCCAAATCATTCAAATGATTACTTGAAAGTTAAATGTTATTTCTACTAGGAACCCCTTTTAGGGATGATGTGATCACCCATTCCCACTTTCAGTTTCAGAGACAGATCAGAGTTGCGCAGTGAAAGCTTCAAGGGTTGAGTTCGCTAGTTGATTTACTTCTGCTATGTTTATCATGTTGTATATTTATTTGTAAACCAAATGATTATTGTTATGTATCACATGAGAGGAGTTCTTCTATTTATTTCAGAGCGGGGCTAGTTTTTGGGTTAAGTTTTGTAGCAGATTTCTTAATTGAATGTTGAAGTAAATGATTTAGATTCTTAGTGCCTCTTTATTTAGCTAATCTCTTGGATTAGTCAGCTGCTAGCTTTGGGGACGCGACAAAACCATGAAATTGTTGAGTCTCTACGTTCCAAAGAAATTTGGTTTGTAGAAGAATGTCAATTGTATCTCAGACTCACTGAAGATCCCAGAGACAAAATAAGTAGAAAACTCATTGAGTTTGCTGAAATAGAAAAACATATCAGTGATCTGTCTTTAGAACTCGAACTTTACGAGTTAAAGGAGGACGAGTCTTTCAAAAAGACCTGTAAAATCCTTAGTGATAGTCAACAACTACAGGATGAAGTGGATACTTTTCTTTTGGAACTGGAATCCATAAAACAAGCTTCTAAAGAACCAATGTCTGAAAGAAGCCGATATCTTCATGACTACTGCATGAATTTTTCTCTAGATAATATCAATATGGATTTGTGTCCAAACTCTGTTGAAAACAAGTCAGATAACTGTATCAACATAGCATATACAAATATTGTTTCTAAAGAGGAACAAATGACTAATAGTGTCGAAATTCAAAGAAGTATCGTTGATAATTCAACATACTCCAAGCCCACAAAGTCCTTCGGACTCAAACTGGTTAGCCCACTTGAGGAAAGAGGTTCGGATCCATGGTTAGACCCTAGAACCGATTCATGGGAAATCGAATATGAAACGACACGTGGTTCGGTGATATATACGAAGAAAGGAAGATGCCTTTTCGTCATCTCTTCTTCGTACAAACCGAATGAAAGAGAGCAGTTCAATCCGAACTCAAAGATTCATTCTTTTGATTGTCGCTTGAATTCGAAAAAAGTTTTTGGTTTCTTTTCCTTCATCTCTCAAAGGGTATTTGCGATCTTCCTCAACTACAATTCGGAAAGGAGAGTTCGAACTTCAACAGGGAATTTCGATTGTAAGTTTTTTCTTCTCTTGTTCGAATTTACGAGTTCCTATAACAATCATAACAACATGCGTAATAGGAATTTCTCTAGTGGAGATGTGGCTGAACTGATTTATCATATGGTGATCTGTACCCCTAATTTCGATTTTTGTGGTTTTATTATCAAGCAAATGATAAGAGTCTGGAGTAATGGGAAGAGCATGGGGTTTTCATGTCTTATCACAAGAATTTGCAGTGTTTTTGAAATTAGTGCTAATGATTCTCAAAAACTTGTACCTAAACCTCATAATCATATTATTATCAATAGAATGAGGGGACAAAGTCGTGCTGGAACGAGCACAAGTGCTGCTCATAGTACTCCTATGCAAGATACTGATCTTGAAACCTTGTATCGAAGGCTCAGTAGGAGGAATGATTGTATGGAGCGTCAAGTCAGCTTTGCATCTCTCAAGCATCCAGAACTTTCTTCAGACTTCTCCCTGATTGTTGAAGACTATAAGGATACAAAGTCTGAAGAAGACTTTGGATTGAGTGACACCAGTTCAAGTTCTTAAACTTTTATCTAAATCAGTTTGGTCCTTGTTGTAACCATAAGGCTGCGTTATCTTTTGAACATTTTGTTTTAAGTATTGTAAAACTTTAAATTATGTTCTGGTTTTATGTGTAATAGTATGATGTTTTTAGTATTTTAATTTCAATACTATAAAAATTATCATTGTTATGTATGGGATGTTTGATTTCGGTTTTCATAACCTTATTATTCGATCTCATATGTTGTGAACCCTTATGGTTTGGGTGACTTTTTGGTTTAGCAGGATTAAGTTCTAGCCCATGTTGGCAGGCTTTATCAAATGATCATGAGGGGTTCTGATTGAAACAATATGTGAAAAAGTCACAATATGTTGAATCGTTTGGTTTAGCATAAAAGCATATGTATTTCGGGGGTTTCAACTTTTGCATTGCATAAGTTAAAACCGGTTTTCAACCTTTCTCTGGTAAAGGTTGGTTGTTGTTATTCTTTTGTTTTGCATAAGGATGACAACATAATGATATTTCGATATCAATTCTCCCTGGAAAGATGATGCAAACATTATTAGATAAGAGGATGCGAAATTTGAGGTAACGACTTTGTTAGTTAATCGTTTTCCTGTTTAAGAAAAGCCTGATTTTATTGCGTATATTTATTGCTTTTGATTAACAAAATTTCGGTACAATTGATGTTTTATTCCATTATTTGTGTATGGATGTGTGTGTGATTCAATTGTTTCCGGTTAAGAAAAACTATTGTTATATTGCTTTATTATTTGGTATCAATCGTTTAGGCTTACAAAATTTCGGTGCAATTGCAGTGTTTTAATGTCTATGTTGTTTCAATTACTTCCGGTTGAGGTAAATAATTATACAAGTTGATTTATTTGGTTTGTATGAATTGTTTATGGCTTAACAA
Organism: Papaver armeniacum; assembly: GCA_023531295.1. Taxonomy (NCBI): domain Eukaryota; kingdom Viridiplantae; phylum Streptophyta; class Magnoliopsida; order Ranunculales; family Papaveraceae; genus Papaver; species Papaver armeniacum. The sequence goes on along the minus strand of JAJJWW010006060.1, from coordinate 976,045 downwards.
AAGAATGAGTTTTCGGGATGAATAATTTAGTCCAATTTGATTCCGGATAATAGAAACTAAGTTAATTTTGATCTTAGTTAGTCTTATCAAAGTGGAGGTTATTCAAGTCTTATCGAATGCCTTAACAAGAAATGCTAGTTAACTAACCTAGTACTTGTGTTTTTTAAAAGTGAAAGGTCTAAGTTATATGGATAATTAGAACATGATGAGAAAAATAGAGTTATCTTTATTTTGGTCTTATCGAACAAGCGATTGTACTTGTACAATCGGTTTAGCAAATGAACTAAGGTACTAAGTCGATTTTTGGTTTGCTAAACTATTAGGGAAAATTGCTTCGGGCAATTGTTTCCTTGGTAACATATCAAAACAAAATTACTTTGTAGTTTTGGTTTTGATATTGGTTATCAAAAATGGTGTGTGAAACCCTCGTGCTTAACTCTTATAGGTTGCAAGTCTTGTGAGATTTGTAAGATCCTTTCGATTTGTCTTTTATTTGCTCGTACCTTTGTCATTTTATGACAAAAAGGGGGAGAAATATATGGAGTAAACAAGTGATATTGGTATTGATTTATATTGATTGATATCACTAAGGGAAAGGACAATGGTGCTTAAACGTTTTATCTAACTAAAGAGTAAAGCATAGACTAAGGGGGAGTAGCATATCATATGATAATGGAAATAACAAAGACGTGCGGATTGAAAATCTACCTATCTTACCTTTAGGGGGAGTATTAGATTTGTTATTATAATGTCAACAGCGGCATTTATGGATTGAATGTATACAGGTTATTGTGTTGTTGAATTTGGGAATCAAGCGTATGTGTAATGAATTCTTGTAATTTGTTTATCCATATGATGTAAGAGTTTTGTCACTAAAATTTACAAAGGGGGAGATTGTTAGAGCATAGCTCGGTTGAACCCACCAAGCATTGGTATGTCAAGTTTGGTTGTCATATTTTAGTGAACCAAAACTCATTTAAAGAGTCGCTTGATTAAGTACTAGACTCAACTTCGTATAGGTTAGCTTGAAAGTATTAGGATATGAGACATTACAAGTATTACGTGAAGACTTGAAGAAGTAAAGAAGTAAGGAGCTACAACGACAACATCATTCTTCCACTTGAGGTTAGTAATATTTGAATTGAACTGTTTCATTCCCTAACGTATCTTTCAAGTCGTGCATATTGAAAACATAACTGCGAAGCATGAATGATTATACTTTAGTTAGACGTAGTATTAAGGAATACAATACGAAGTATAACGCTTATCTTTTGAACTTCGTATATAAGACATCAACATAATCGTTTGAATGCTATTGTGATTATGTATGGGTATGAGGTGAAGATTTCATCCTAAGAAACAATGTTTTACATTCGTTTAAAGGAAGTAAATCCATGAACTTGTTTCGTGAATCGAAAGGGAAATCGCTAGGCTTATTGGTATTGTTATTCATTGCATATCTTTTGAACAACCAATATGTGTGATTAGTATAACCGCTCATGACTTGTTTATGTTCTTGGTAAACCTATTCACAAGGCCTGACTTTTGTATTGGTATGACTTTTATTAGTGAAACCGATCTTAAGTAATCACCTGAGATGGTATGATCGATTTGTTGTAATTGGTATGACCACTCTAGGCAAAGGGGAACCGATCATAGTAAGAAGTGCAACCGATCACAAGAGGGGAATCGATCCTTGTAAAAGGTGCAACAAGTTTGTAGTTATTGGGAACCGATCCTATGAACATGTGCAACACGTTTTTAGATATTGGGAACCGATCCTATGGATATGTGCCTTGTAAAAGGTGCAACAAGTTTGTAGTTATTGGGAACCGATCCTATGAACATGTGCAACAAGTTTTTAGATATTGGGAACCGATCCTATGGACATGTGCAACAAATACAAGTTAGATACCATATATATGTGGGAACCGATCCTAATACCTAGTCAACCGAATTTTGGAAAACTAGCGTGAATAAATCCAGTACCCACATGGAGGTAGAACCGAAACTTGTTTTGGTAGAACTGTGAATCCCATGTTTGGTGATTTGATAGGATAATCAATCACATAGTTCTTGGAAGTCAGATGAACTAATTCTAAACTTGTTTGGAAGTGTGGCAAATCTATTCCAAGATAGTAAATATGAAAGATGATTTACTAAGTTAAGATGTCGACATACTTTGAACATGTGCAAAAGAACGCTTATCTTTTATTGTTCAAAGATATTCCTTAATAGCTAAAGGAGAATCCTTGATCGAAAAATAAATTGAGAATCTTTTAATTAAGGTTTTTAATTTATTTTTAGAAAATGAAAATTAGTAATGTGCATTTACTAGTTGGAGATTTTCTAAGATATTTTCGGTCATTATTTGGACAAAGCATTTTCAGGAATTATGGAAACCGAATTTGGAAATATATTGAATATATTGAGAATATTTTCGGTTTTGGAAAACTTGGTGTCCAAACTTTCTTGGTCTATAAATATCAAAGTTTGCATTTCAAGCAAACTAATCCTCAGAGCCAGCTAAACTACCTAGTTGTGTTGTTACTGGTGGAGCCGCCTATTCGGAGAGGAAAGTAACCTAATTAGGCGAAATCTCTTACGGCAGCTTGGTTTAAAGACTTCTCTGGGATTGAGAAGCTCGATTAGTACCGTTGGTGGGAAACTAGATAATTACGGTTTATTATTAGTTTTCGATTGATTTGATTGACTAACGGTTGTTGAACATTGATTGCACCTAGTTTGTTTATGCTTGAGAATCTTCACATCTGATATAAGATTCACTCAAACTAGATCTAAGTTTCGACGGGGATCTTTAGACTGTTTGTAGATCTAAAGACATCTTGTGATGATCCATTGTTAACATACTCCGTTCTGTGTGTGATTGATCACAAGAGATTCAAGTTGATTGTGTGCAGGTGTTTATTGAAGATCTAAGAAGATTTGAAGACGAAGAAGATTTCTGATTTTGGTTCATAATCTTTGGTGTGCACCATACTTGTTTCGGTTAAATATGATCCAACTATAATCGATTTATCCTTGTGGTAGATTGGATTGATTAGTTGAGTAGATCGGCATCAATACAATTCTTTGTGATTCAAAGTATTGATTGCAAAATCTTGATAATTACTTTGGTAGTTATTATTAGATAGATCTAAGGACCTGCCAAAGGAGTTTATTGGGATAAACGGAAGAGCCTTTTTTCGAACTCATATCACTTGGTTGAAAAGAGTTGTTACCAAACAGATTTGTTATTCCTTTACTTTTTGGAATACGATCCAAAGGAATTTTTCCAAGTACGTGACTTATTACAAGTTGGAGGCGTGGGAATACAGACGAAACTAGGTGAACTATAGGTTTAGTTGTTTGGTCTCAACTATACGAAGTTGGTTTTATTATTTATAGCGGCTTAATCCTGAGAGTATTCAATTCTGGACAAGGTCCCGGGGTTTTTCTGCATTTGCGGTTTCCTCGTTCACAAAATCTTGTTGTGTCTTTTACTTTTCTATTTCCGCAATTATAATTGTTTTTATTATAATTAGAAGTAAAATACACAAACGTTAATTCCTATTTACTTGATAGTAATACTATTGTGTTTGGTTAAGTTCGAACCTTTTATCAAGTAAGCATACTTTGTTGTTGTATTGTCTCGATCTTGTATCCATAGTCAATCACACAAGTTATCTTGTTGTCGTATTGTCTCGATCTCGTATCCATTGACGATCACACGAAGTGTGAACCGATTAGTTGTATTGTCTGGACTCAGTCCATAGACAATCACTTTCGGAGAAAGGACTTATAAGTGGAAAAGTTTTAGATTGAGGTATATTTGGGTACCCTCGTATTTTCAGGTGGAATACGTCACTGATCTCAGAAAAGTTTCCAAACCTAATTGCAAATCAAATATGCAAAATAAGGATTTTTCTAAAAAGCAACAACGCTCCTAAATTTCACATACTAAGTTGGATATTGACTACTTCTGGTGACTTTACAGTCAAATCAATGTACAAGAAACTCAAGAAAACCAGAATAAATTCAAACAATCTAGGCCTACTAGATAAATTTTGGAAAACTTTATGGAATTTAAATGTCTTACAAAGGATAAAGGTCTTAATTTGGAAATGGCTATAAAATGCGCTCTCGACAAACTCGTAACTGTCCAAAATAATAAAGAATGTTTCTCATAGATGTCCTTCTGGTTGTGAAACAGATGAGACCATAGAACATTTGTTCTTTTACTATCACTTTGCAAAAGTTTTTTGGGACTTGCACCTACACCTGTGCAATTATATTTTGATAAAACTGTAACTTTCTTAGATATACGCAGTTCTTGGATCAACAAGCCTAACAAAATTGATATCCCTGGAACTAGTAATGATGAAAGTGCGGCTCATATGGAAGGAAATATGTAAAAAAGTCTTCCAAGGAAAACACACATTATCTCACAGAGTATCTTTAGGAATGAAAATGTGGCTCACAAAGTATCTTTAGGACGCGGCTTGGACCTCTACGGAGGAACCCTCTAGTATTGATTTAATTTATAGAGATGATGCAGGTGCGTTCAAAGAAGAAAGAGCGAGACCATCCTCAACAACTGTTAGAGCATGGCTCGGTTGAACCCACCAAGCGTTGGTATGTCAAGTTTGGTTGTCATATTTTAGTGAATCAAAACACATGTTAAGAGTCGCTTGATTATGTACTAGAGTTAAACTTCGTATAGGTTAGCTTGAAAGTATTAGGATATGAGACATTACAAGTATTGCAAAGCCTTGAAGATGTGAAGAAGCAATGAGCTACAATGACAACAATCATCCTTCCACTTGAGGTTAGTGATATTTGACTTGAACTGTTTCATTCCCTAACGTATCTTTCAAGTCGTGCATATTGAAAACATAAGCTATGAAGCATATTTGAACTCTAGATAGACATAGTATTAAGGAATACAATACGAGGTTTATTGCGTAACCATTAAACTTTATAGATAAGACATCGCCATAATCATTTGAATGCTATTGTGATTATGTATGGGTATGAGGTGAGGATTTCATCCTAGGGAACAATGTTTACATGTGTTCCAAGGAAGTAAGTTCAAAAACTTGTTTGTGAACCGAAAAGGAAATTGCCAAGTGTTATTGGTTTTGTTATTCATTGCATATCTTATAAACAACCAATATGTGTGATAGAGTATAACCGCTCACAACTTGTTGTGTTCTTGGTAGAATTGTTCACAAAGGCCTCGACATATGTATTGGTATAACTTTTATTAGTAAAACCGATCTTAAGTAATCACTGTGGTATGATCGGATTTTGTATGTCGACCTTGTAAGGGAAAGGGAACCGATCCTAGTAAGGGAAAGGAAACCGATCCTAGTAAGGGGTGCGGACATCAAAGGGAACCGATCCTTGTATGTGGAAACGATTTATATGGAACCGATCCTATGGACATGTGCAACACATATAAGTTAGATACCATATATATGTGAGGAACCGATCCTAGTACCTAGTCAACCGAACTTTTGGGAAGCTAGTGTGACTATGCACAATACTCACATGGAGGTAGAACCGAAACTTGTTTTTGTAGAACCGTAAACCCATGATTGTGATTGAATGTTGGTTTGATCAATCACATAGTTCTTGAAAGTCAGATGAACCAATTCTAAACTTGTTTGGAAGTGTGGCAAATCGGTTTCAAGGTTGTAAGTGTGAAAGAGAACTTTCAAAGTTAAGATGTCGACAAACTTTGAACACGTCTTTGTGAATGTTTATTTCTATGATTGTTCAAAGATATTCCTTAACGGCTAAGCGAAGAGAATCCTGATTGATCGAATTTTAGATAGTGGTAAGTAGAGTTGTCGTTCACTCGGACTTGTTGAAATTGATTTTAGGATTTAATAAAGAAAAATAATAAAAATAGAGAAAATATACAATTTATGTCACAAGACGAAGAGAGTTATTCTTTGGACTCCTGGATTCCACCAATTCTCACATTCATGCGGTTCATCTATTAATTCCGGACAATTAAGGCTCATAAAGTAACAAACATCGACTCTAATTCTTTGCCAAGGTAGATTTTATAAAGAATTATATGTAATTCACAAGCATGACGCATCTAAAGTACCTAAGACTAAGCATGCTACATCTAACGAATTCACAAATAATCAATAAAAATCACGAATCACTTATAATAGTGCAAATAGTCATAAAGGAATTAAATAGAATTACCACACGGGTGCAAAACAGCTTCCTCCGTCGTCCCAATATTGGGTTCTAGCTCCGCATGGTAAAAACACACTCAAAGGATTTTTTTCATTGCTCAAAAAGGTGTGTTTACAATGGTGAAAAGGAGAAAATGATGAAAATCGGGTGTTTACAACGATTGTAAGTGTTGCAAACACTGTTACAAAGAACTGTTACCGTTGCTTTTAAGTCTGCCTTCCGTATTACGACCCTCGTCTGTGAGTCGTAAGCAATGTAGCATAAACGACTGTCACCCGTGCGTTGAATGTTCTTCGATGGCAGCAGCAGCAGCAGAATTCTCCAACTCGATTTTTATTGCTCTGTGGTTGCTCCAAACTCTCCCAAACTCTCCCCAAACTCTCACTGATATCCCAGCACCTATTTATAAGCCACAGCAACTCTAAATCTCTCGAGTAATTGCCACATATTTTTGATTATTCTCCATGCAAGATACGGGATATTTTTTCCCTTTTCACCTCTCGATTTTGATTTTCACACGCTATGAAGGCATCAAATCTCCTTATTTATCTTCCCGCATGCTCCAAATGATGTCTCAAATCTTCCAAGCACGTGTAGAACTCCCACGTAATTCACGCAATCCCGTGAATATCTTCTTTTCTGTTTTTGCTCCAACACGAGTTATCTAGCCAAAGTTGGACGACGAATCGACCCATATCACGCCCGTTACGCTTTAGTTAAGTCATCCCATGAAATTTTAGCTATTGAATCGCATTATAACCCCTCCAAAATCCGATCGATTAATCCGCCAGAGGGAAACTTGTTTTCCCGCCAAAATGAAATTCAAAATGTTGAAGATGGGTGTGATGGATAAATGGGCTATATATAGCCGTGGGTGCCCCTTAGCAAAAGTGAGGGTCCGTATAGCAATTGTCCTCCGGGGGTCCAAAAGCACTTTTCGAGCAACTTTTTCCGCATAAGTGTAACTCTCCAATAACACCTAAACAAACATAAAAACACCAAAATTAGTACAAAAATCGAGACTAACAATAGAGACACCGGGACAAACCCGGACACAAAAATGTGTCTATCAAATACCCCCAAACTTATTATTTGCTAGTCCCGAGCAAATATAATCTAGAAAATAAAATGACTACACTTAGCACGTGCGAAGAAGCGTTAAACCGCTAGGTGGCCCTAGTGGCGGAGTGTTGTCTCCCGGAGGGTTTACCGGGTGTACCCACAAAACCTTTACTCCGGACCTAGCTATCTACGCTAAACCTTGGAAGGCACTAAAGAATCTCCTTGGTTGGCATACTTATTCACCGCAGAGGAAGTACCACGATGCGAAATTCCAATTGTTGTACACGAGTTTGCACTCAAGCATACTAAAATTCATATAAAGTGACAGAGCTCTACTCAGATAGTTTCTGGACATCATAAACCAGAGTCAACCAATCACATGAATAGATTAAGAAGATGGATGTAGAGAAAAACGTGGATGATGTTGACTAAGGTGAACCTATCCTAATGGACTGAGATACTTTGTTCTGGACTAATATCAACACACCGGCATATACAAGGGAACCAGTTGGTCGATAATCCTAACTCTAGGTCAACTCACTGGCATATACAAGTGTACCAAAGTGGTCGTCTTTATTGTATTTATTCCGGTTGGTCTATTGGTCTGGTTTTTTTTTTTTTTTTTTTTTTTTTTTTTGTATCTCAGTCACTCTATTTCACCCTAGCAATGGTAAAAAGAAAAAGAAAAAGAAGTGATCAGGATTCTTTCGATGTTTCCATCACGAGGATATGTAGAAACTATCATGTTTTATTTTCTAACACCTGAGCTATGTGCTTTTATGAATAGACTCTTCTAGACGTTTCCATCTAATCAGATTGGTTCCTCAACTCCTACAAACAACATGTTTCCATCCACTTAGATTGGTTAGTGCCGACCTTAATAAGCATAAATTACTAGTCTCTGGAGTTTATTTGTTGCAACTAAAAAGTTTCTCCCGTACCCCCAAACTTAAATCTAACATTGTCCTCAATGTTCTAAAGATGAAATTAAAAGCATGAACAATGAGAAATTGTTACCACTTGGAGCAAAATAGTTAAGGAAATATATTACCGTGTTGCATGAGCATGGGTTACCTCCCAAGAAGTGCTAAGTTTAAAGTCTTCAGCCAGACATTGGAAGGAATTAGTCACCTCATAGAATCATAAAGTAATAGCCAGAATAACTGCGGATCACCAAAACCAAATAGGGCTATCACAAGTAAAAGGAATCTCCAACATCCCAAGAAAATTAGCAAATAAAGCACACCCTTGTCTAGTTTCCTGTTTAAGACAACTACAATTAGTCATGTGGTTTAGGTTCGAGTTCGGTTCTATAACCGGGTCTAGATAACATATTTTCATGGGTTGCATTTCCCTCAAAAGTTAGATCCGAATGTTCATGTCCTAGAGTCCGGAAAAACTCGAATAAGAACTTAGAAGCACATAACATTAACTGAATAATCTGGGGATCCTCTAAGTCAATCGATTTGACTCACACGCTTGACCACGGTGGTGGTCATTCATAGAAAAAAATGTGTCGACCCTAATCTCCTAAAGTAATTAGGTTTAGTCTCAAAACTTAATAACTGACACATTTGTAACTCATATGTTCCCACAATTGAAAGAAAAGTTTTTGGTGGAAAAACAAAGTCAATTTTGGTATCATAGCCTGGGTTAACCACATCAACCGGAGGATGGGTTTCTAACAACTGAACTTCTTTATGGACACAACTAGGTTCAAGAAAAAGTGTATGAAGATAATCTTTTAAAATGGTTGAGGCACATATGTCAAGTCCCAAGTTAGGGACCTTTCTAAGAGTTAAAGCACATGGAGAATGATAATCACCCCAAACTTAGAGTTTTCGGTGTCTCTAGAAAGACTAGTCACAACTTCCCTAATTTCAAGGTCATCGATTCACGAAAATGGTCAATTAATTCTTCTAAGTCAGGTTCATCCTCACTCATCTCTACAAGTTCATTTTCTTTGTCTAAGACTATTGTTTCTGAATCGCTAGACTCAAAATAAACTCGTTCCTATAAACCTTCGTTGGCTTCGTGAAAAGGAAATACTATATCGTCTAAATCAGGGATATTTCTAGTCAAACCCTCGTCCTTTTGAATAGGTGAATAATTATTAAAATTATTTGGATTTGTACTAGAATTAACATTATCATTATAAAGCTCATTGGGAGTAACAAATTCCTAATCACTATGCCTACATATTTCGGATTCTTCATCAATACTATCCTCATCATAATCATTATATGAAAATGATCTAACCTCATCTAAACAAGTAGTGTTACCAATTCTAACCTCGTCATCTTGATTATGTGAATAAAAATTATCCTTATTTTCAAGGGTGGTATTGGGAACACTATATTGGAATTTAATACTATCTTGAGCAAATTTTTCCACAATCCTATTTGTACTCTCAGTAAATTGCTTGAGGGACTCTTCTAGAGATATCTTAGTTGACTGCTCTACGGACTCTTCTGGAAGCGGAATATTATAAGTCTCTTTCATAAATAAGTGAAACTTCTGTGTTGACTCATTGAAACTCTTGAGAGACTCTTCTAAAGAAATTGGAGGATCGTTTTGCTCGTAAGACTGATGCACGTGTGGATAGTAATTGGGCTCACCATGGTATGACCCATAACCTTCAAAAGATTGGCGTTCCCAACCACTATTCACACTATGGTCATAAAAAGAGTAATGTCCATATTGTTCAGTTGGATAATCATTGTATTGGTCATGTTATAATACCCAGTTTGACATCATAACCGCAAGGGAATTCTACACAAACATAAACAAGGCTGACTCGACCACAACAAACCCTCGATTTCTAGCAAACAAAAAGCATGATGGCTCCACTTAGATTGTTTCTAGACCCGACTTCTAATCCTTCGAAAGGGAATTCGTTACAATTTAAGCATACCCCTCTGGAATCAATCCGAGTTGAAGTAAGTTGAATAGGCGAGGAAGCTGCGTGGAGCTTTGATACCCAAGGCCTCACCGCATTACAAGGCGGCGCAGTCACGCATTCAACTCACGAAACCATCATGAACTTGAAGTATGCTTAAAGAGTAACCAATATTTTTCGAATGACTTTCTGTTAAGCTCGTTACCCTATCGGTCTCGTTCTAGTCAATATTTTAAGGCTTAGGTTTGCGTAGGTTACGTGTTCCTAAGGCGGGCAAGAATGAAACGGTGATGAAATCCGAGTCCTTATCTTGATATGGCAAGGCCTTGCCCTTTACTAGAAAATTAAAATCCGATTTCAGGCCCTCAACATATATGCATACAAAATCATCCAGTAAACCCGCTGACAGGGGATTCGCGGGTATTTAGAATTCTTACCTCCCGTTCCAGACGGGGGATGAACCGTTGAGGTCGACTCGGGCCACAACTCTATGTCATGTACGAACCCGAGGGGCCGAGACAATATCGTAACTGTCGTCCTTCCCTGTGCAGTTTATATTTAAACTAACCCTTCCTTAGGGTTTTAAAAATAATAATGTCCAAAAGTTCAAAAATTAAAAAGTCCAAAAATAAAAATTACAAAAATAATTACCTAATTACAGTTTCTAAAAAAAATAAAATAAATAAATACACTATAGTAGAACTTCAATAAATTAATCCGCGATAAATTAATAACTTCGCTAAAATAATACTTTTTGCCGGTCCCGACTTGGGCCAATGTATTAAATTAATAACCTCGCTAAATTTATAAGATAATAAAAAATTTAAGTGTCCAATAAGGCCCAACTGAAATATAAATTAATAATCATTATAATAGCACTACATTACGGTGTCTTCCTAAAATAAGATTCCAAAGTTGTTTGTTTCTTGTTCACATCTATGCAACATTGGAATTTATCTCTCATATTTTGTAGTCCCTTGAGGAGTTCGGGAGTGCCTTTTTCAAATTGTAGAGGAAATCATTTAGCTTTACTATTGATAAGATTTCTTTTTTACGAGAAACTGGCTCCACAATGCAACTATTATCCTCTAGTTCCTCTTCTTGGGGATTTGATATAACACTCCCAATAATTTATTCAATCATCCAAATTTCCGTCTCATTATCATTTTCACCAGGATAGTCTAGCAAAATGTCGACATTTATTTGATTAGGGTAATTCAGCTCTTTGATTATCAAATCCAAGTTCATAAATACCTTCATCTTCAACGACTGGTACATCTTCATTTTCTTGTGACCAAAGTTTACAATGTTGGAAACAATTTGCAATTGACTTTTGTTGAACATCTTTTGTCCATGACGAAATGGTAGGCCTGGAAAGTGTATGAATTATATGGCCTACGGTGATAACCGCAAGTGCACGGCGTCTATCGGAGACGCGGCAAGTACGGGTCGAACCACGAGACTTGTGGTGCTTTAAGGATGATCAAGGCTTACTCAATGAATTTCTAAGAAGTGTGTAACATAAAATGAGGGTTGTGTCAGTTCGGAAGTTGTGAATGTGACACTAAACTAAGGCAAGAGAAGGTTGTAAAACAAGTTATTGAGAATACTAGAGGATCGAATCCACCCCTTAATCCTAGCTAAGTCGGTCCTAGTTCTAATAGTGTTCTTATCCCTTGTAATGGATACCTAACAAGATGCAAACTTGCCGTTTATCCGGGGTGTCAATGAATGGTGTATTATCAACTAAAGTAACTAACTAACCCTAGTATTAGTTGTCTTTTCATAGTACAACTAATCACATCAAGTTCATTGCTTAGATGATTAACCTATCTTAGGATGGATATTCCAATCACAATTAGGGTATCTTTCCAAAGTACTAATTGTCTCATCGTGCACAATTAGTCTAAGGATTAATAACGAGACAATAAGGCATGAATTGCACACACAACATGGAGATAATCCTACTACGGAGGATGCTTGACATACACGTGTGAAAGCAACATCTTTGAGATGTTTAGATTGAATTTATCCTAAACATTAAAGCTTAATAAGAACAATATCAAAAATAGAAACCAAATTATCGATTGATTATGGGTTTCATCTAAACCCTAGAAAATAATTTAGAACATGATTAAAAAGAAAATAAACTACAAATTAAACACTAATTGAAGTAATCGGACAGGCCAGCATACCTCAAACATCCAAATACACCTTCTATTTATACATGAAAAATCCCCCAAAATATCAAACCCTAAATTTGCTTTAAAATAACAATTAAATTCATACCCATTTACCCATGCTCTCTGATTAGGTCTCTCTCTTGTCACTTACCCGAGGTGATGCTTGCTCTCTGCTCAAAACCCTAACCCTAGTTCTCTCTGTCTCGATCTTAGCTTCTAGGGAAGAAGCTATGAACTAGGTAGAGAGAGATGAAGGGATGGTGCATCGCTTCTTGTGATGGACTGTGGTGTCGGGAAGAACTACGAGGAGATGGTGGTGGTGATGGCGTTGCGGAGATGGTCGGGGAAGAGGAGGTGGAGAGCGAGCTCTGTCGGGTGGAGAGAGAAGAGAAGAGAAAATTAGGTTTAGGTTTTGGCTAAGGAGCTTATAGGTGGTGTGGTGTTGAGCGGTGCATCAAGAGAAATGATGAGACTAGCCTAGCGAAGCGTTGGACGAAGTCAGGTGCGATCCTAACTACTCCCGGGGAGTAAGCGGTTTTGGCTTGATCTAGTGTTGAGCGGAGTATCGAACATCGATGCTAGTGGGAGTAACGACCGTAGGATGTAGAAGATCGAAATCTCGACGGGCTTGGAGTGGACGGGCTCGGATCCGGGTCGCGGGTCGGGACTAGCTCAAGCCCATGTCTTGTAGATGAGTTGCTACTTGTTGGGTTGCAATTGCCATGCGCGCGCTTTGCTTTACCGCCCATAGATGCTCGGCTCCAATTCTTCGCTCTTGGCTCTCAAATTCTCCGAGCTTTATTTATTACCTAAAAACACAAAATTAATTAATACAAATATTTATTCTTGAAACAAAGAAAACACTGAAATATGGGATAATATCTCGATTTCTAAGCGCAAAAGATGAGTAAAATGCCAATAAAAAGGTGTATAAATATGCACTATTTGGCACTCATCAAATACCCCCAAACCTGAATTTTACTTGTCCTCAAGTGAAACAAATGAAGAAATCCTAACTATACCCCGTCGCAGTCTCGAATGCATTTAGCGTATGCACTAAGCCTTTAAACCCCTAGGTGTCCCTAGTGGACGAGTTGTAGTCTCGTGAGGGTTTACCAGAGGTGTACCCAAAACCTTCTCCAACTTCAGAGTGTAAAAGAGTCTCAAGCCTCCAAGAAGCTATGAGGACATAGAGTTTCGCAAGTGCTAGTAACATGAAGTTAGAACTACCAAAGAACGCATTCTCATCCTTAAGTCTTTGAGCGAGAAGTAACCATACCATATGAAAGAATTAGATTCGATTGTGATCATAAGTCTCAACTTCCGCCTCACCATTAGGGTTTTATGATAATTGCACTCAAAAGATCGCTTTTTTAGTCTCTCATGTGTGCAAAGCAGAATAAAGAGAGAAATCCCGCACACGTTGTAGGTAAGAAGGATAACCTTCCGAAATGAAACTGGAGACTCCACGAAGTGTGGACAAAAAGAATCTTTTTCTAATGATCTCTAAGAAAGGAAATCAACCATTAGTAAGGGGTGGGAGTCCTCTCTCACTTCTCACCCGATCGGCAATTAATATCACTCTCTCATAAGAACCATAGAAACGTCTTCAATCTTCGGTCTTCGGTCTTCAATTTGTTGATGACGAACTTCGGTCTTCAATTTGTTGATGACGAACTTCGGTCTTCAGTTTGTTGATGACGAACTTCTAAACTTTACAAAAACTTGACAAACATAATTATTATTATTTTTTATTTTTTATTTATTTTTTTTATTTTTTTCTTTTTTTTTTATTTTTTTTTTTAACTTGGTGGTAACTAGACACATAAAATAAACTACAATTTTTTTTTTTTTTTTTTTTTTTTTTTTTGATAAGTTTTAACTTAGCACATGAAATGGAAATAACAATAAAACTCAATTTTTCACAAACTTCATTAATTCTCATCTTCTTTTCTTTTCTTTGTTGCACAACAACCTTGGACTATTTCAACTTTTCTTCATATATTCGATGTTGCTCCGCTTGTTCGACGATGATGTGTTTCTATGGATCTTGATGATTGAGAGAGAGTGATGTTAACTTGCAAATCGGTATTTAGAAGGAGTTTTCATCTTTAGACGTCACCCTCATGATTGACGGAATTAGAACTCAAGAGATCAAAAATAGTGCTTTGAAAGTGGTGCGAAGTTGGGTAGCTCACCATTCCTACCCGAATTGACGTACGGTGACACACACTCTAAAAGCTTTTCTAGAAAGTCACAAAGAGTGAAGGTCGGTACCTCGCTTGATGTAAAATGGGTAGTCTCCACTATGGTTGATCACAATTCTACTACCGAATATCTAAACAACACCTAATTCGCCCTCCGGTGTGGTTAAATCCAACTTTAACGCTCTAATCAACTAAGAAACCCGATTGCGTTTTCCGGTACTTCTAACTTTTGTTATTTCGGTCAAAACTCTCTATGTAAACATAGCTAGAAGCATGCTAGTGACTCTAAAATCTCTAAAAGTTGGAGGTTTTTATTTGCAAAAAGTTTTTTGAATTTTTGAATTTTTGAATTTTTGAATTTTTTTTTTTTTTTTTTTTTTTTTTTTTTTTTTTTTTGAAAATAAAAGGTGAAATAAAAGACTAAAAAAACTCTAAATGCAAATGCACCCCCAAACCTAAATCAAACATTGTCCTCAATGCGTCAACAGATAGAAAAAAATTAAACAGTCACATACCATGAGAACTATGCTGAAAAGAGAAAAGGGACGAGATTACCTAATGTTTCAGAGGAGTACACGGTTAAGCTTCTTTCGTCAAGGCTAGAATCCAATATTCTCAACGGAGATCATATCGGATTAGCATAATATATGTGCAAGAAGACTCAACCGAATCAAGAAAAGAAAAATTTAACAAGTCCTACTGGATATATACAATGAAAATGCACCATAAACCAACCGCCTAAAGAGTTGAGGATCAACCCAAAAGATTTGTTATGTACAACCATCAACAATCTTACACAAATATAACATGAGAGTGCAAGTAAGACTGTAGATGTGAAGGAGTTTCCCGAACCTAAACTTGTGAAGGTGTGTTTGAGAACAAAATCTTGCAATTTTAAAGGTACATCATGCAAAAGGTCTAACTCAAAATGAGTTTTGCTAATTACAGGCAGACATACACATTCCAACTGTGGCTCCTTAAGAGTGTTATACTTTGATGCAAAATAGTCCAAGAGGACTTGGGAAGCACAAAGCTCTAGGCCTAAGTTAGGCATTTTCAGAAAAGTTGGTTTTGCAATTTTGTGACAAACTACACCTAGGTTGGGTGAAGGAGTTTCAATTTGTGACTCAGGAGAGAGGTTAGGTACATCTAGGTTGTTTTCATTTTTAAAATCATTTGTACCATCACACACTTTCCTAAAGTCAAAAGAGGGTAAATCATGTTCACTTTCACAGGATAATTGCATGTGTTCCACATCAATATCACATGCATGAATATCAGAAGAAGCATCATTCATAGGGTTCACAGGAGAGACACTTAATGTCTCTGAACCTAAAGATTCTATTACATTTTCAAAATACACATGCTCTTCATATTCATCATCATCATCATCATCATCATAGCAAAAATCCATCTCTCCATTCAAAATTGTAGCATTTTTAGTGTACTCATCTACCTCTAGATTAGGTTCATATTCAGTGTTATTTGCATGAGTAGGCATAGAAACACTATTTTCAAAATTTGCTTTATTAGGGACAACTAGCATCTTATCATGAAATTCCTTCCATTCTTCATTTTGTGTCTGGAATTAGGTTCATTTGAAGAATCATGTTGAGTTGTTCAATGGAAGGAGAGTTTTCACTGGTGGCATGCATGCTTCATATGAATGATCATTACATGGTTGCATATGTGGTTCACTAGAGAAGGGAAATTCAGATATATTGCTATATGGATGATCATGCATTGCATTCAATCTCAAGTCTAGCATTTTTGCTCCATGAGCGTTTCCATTATTGATTGCAAGCAAGGAGTTGGGGAGTATAAAATTGTTCATCTCCCACCATGATGACCGATACATGTGGTTATAATGATTAGGGTATGAATATTGAAGGTCGGGGCCCTGAGAAGGCTCATAATAATCCCTAAAATCACTATGGTCTCATGGGAAATTCATACCGTGAATCATGCCCGTAAGCAAGCTCTTCAATGGATTTGTTTCCATCCCGATTGCAGACCAAAATCCTGACATGATTTAGTACTCAAATTGAACTCAAAGCCCGGTTGAGGGACTCGGTTTGGTTTGAATGGGATTGGTTTGGTTTATTGGGTTTCATTTGGTTTGTTATGGGCTTTTTGTTTGGTTTTTGTGGGAAAATTTGGTTTAAATGGGCTGATTTGGTTTATTGGGTTTCATTTGGTTTGTTATGGGCTTTTTGTTTGGTTTTTGTGGGAAAATTTGGTTTAAATGGGCTGATTTGGTTTATTGGGTTTTTTGGTTGGTTGGGAAAGTCACTGGCTTCAGTTTGCATGTACTGTGTGTAGCTTAGTCTTTGCACGACCCAGCTAGATAGGCCAAGTTATGTGGGCTCAGTGGGTGCAAAGCTCACTTTGGTTGCACACAAATGAGATGGGTCAGCTTTGTTTAAGCCCAAGAATAGAGGTTATGTGGGCTCACTTATGCACTTGGGCCCTCACTTTGAACAAAGAATTTGTGTTAATGTACGGCCCAAGTTATTGTTCTCGGCCATTTGCATTGAAAAGCACAAGAGTAGGCCTGATTTTGGGTGGGGCTCTGTGTTATGTTCACCCGGTGGTGTAACTCAAGATATGGTTTTGAGTTTTGTGCAGATGTACCTAGGGTTTTTTGTTAAACAAATTTGTGTTGTGTGGGCTCAATTTGGTTTTAAGAGGAAAATGTACAAATGAACATTGATTTGATTGTGAGTGGCCCAACAGAGAGGTTCTAGCCTAGATGGTCCCCGCCCCAAATGAATTGAGGTTGGGGGTGAGTTTTCTGCCACTGACCAGTTGAGCAAGAGCCCAAAGCAGAGAGGCTTATGGTTTAGTTATGTGGGTCATGTGTACATTATGATGTGGGCTTATTCTTTGCAGACAGTTTGATTTTGTTGAGCCGGGCTGACTATGGGCTCATTGGTTTCAGTGAGCCCGGAACATGTGGAATATTCAACCTGTGTTATGGGCGGTGGGCTTAAAGCTTTGTGCTCGTTGCCCAACAGATGGGGCTTAGTCTATCAGCTGGCAACTCAGCCGTAGGTGTATGCCACTCACACAATTTCACAATTTTGGAAGAGAAGTGCTTGTCGAGTTCACAGCCTTTGGCTTGCAAGCCCCAGGTACACATCAGTATGCAGTGTCACAAAAGACAAAGACAAACAGACAGTATGAGCTTAGCAAAGCTTGGCACAATGTTATGCACAAAATAAGGCTTGCAATAGCCAAGGCAAAGCAGGGTATGCAAGGTTCCTAGCTTACTGTGTTTCACCTAATATAATTATGCACACAACTCACTCCACACAGTTATGCACACATGCTCGGCTACAAGCTCAACAAGCTCACGATGTATGCTCGTATTATGGTTCATGGGGCTAATCGATGCAAAATGATAACGTGCACACTCTTACCAACACAACCTTAGGTGGTCTCACACGGTTTAGCATAAGGTTACGGTTGAGCATAAATGGCACAGAGCATACCTGGGAAGTTTACGGTTGAGGTATATTTGGGTACCCTCGTCTTTTCAGGTGGAATACGTCACTGATCTCAGAAAAGTTTCCAAACCTAATTGCAAATCAAATATGCAAAATAAGGATTTTTCTAAAAAGCAACAACGCTCCTAAATTTCACATACTAAGTTGGATAATGACTACTTATGGTGACTTTACAGTCAAATCAATGTACAAGAAACTCAAGAAAACCAGAATAAATTCAAACAATCTAGGCCTACTAGATAAATTTTGGAAAACTTTATGGAATTTAAATGTCTTACAAAGGATAAAGGTCTTAATTTGGAAATGGCTATAAAATGCGCTCTCGACAAACTCGTAACTGTCCAAAATAATAAAGAATGTTTCTCATAGATGTCCTTCTGGTTGTGAAACAGATGAGATCATAGAATATTTGTTCTTTTACTATCACTTTGCAAAAGTTTTTTGGGACTTGCACCTACACCTGTGCAATTATATTTTGATAAAACTGTAACTTTCTTAGATATACGCAGTTCTTGGATCAACAAGCCTAACAAAATTGATATCCCTGGAACTAGTAATGATGAAAGTGCGGCTCATATGGAAGGAAATATGTAAAAAAGTCTTCCAAGGAAAACACACATTATCTCACAGTATCTTTAGGAATGAAAATGTGGCTCACAAAGTATCTTTAGGACGCGGCTTGGACCTCTCACGGAGGAACCCTCTAGTATTGATTTAATTTATAGAGATGATGCAGAGTGCGTTCAAAGAAGAAAGAGCGAGACCATCCTCAACAACTGTTAGAGCATGGATCGGTTGAACCCACCAAGCGTTGGTATGTCAAGTTTGGTTGTCATATTTTAGTGAATCAAAACACATGTTAAGAGTCGCTTGATTATGTACTAGAGTTAAACTTCGTATAGGTTAGATTGAAAGTATTAGGATATGAGACATTACAAGTATTTTGAAGCCTTGAAGATGTGAAGAAGCAATGAGCTACAATGACAACAATCATCCTTCCACTTGAGGTTAGTGATATTTGACTTGAACTGTTTCATTCCCTAACGTATCTTTCAAGTCGTGCATATTGAAAACATAACTGCGAAGCATATTTGAACTCTAGATAGACATAATATTAACGAATACAATACGAGGTTTATTGCGTAACCATTAAACTTTGTAGATAAGACATCCCCACAATCATTTGAATGCTATTGTGATTATGTATGGGTATGAGGTGAGGATTTCATCCTAGGGAACAATGTTTACATGTGTTCCAAGGAAGTAAGTTCAAAAACTTGTTTGTGAACCGAAAAGGAAATTGCCAGGTGTTATTGGTTTTTTTATTCATTGCATATCTTATAAACAACCAATATGTGTGATAGAGTATAACCGCTCACAACTTGTTGTGTTCTTGGTAGAATTGTTCACAAAGGCCTGACATATGTATTGGTATAACTTTTATTAGTAAAACCGATCTTAAGTAATCACCTGTGGTATGATCGGATTTTGTATGTCTGACCTTGTAAGGGAAAGGGAACCGATCCTTGTAAGGGAAAGGGAACCGATCCTAGTAAGGGGTGCAGTACATCAAAGGGAACCGATCCTTGTATGTGGTGCAACAAGGTTTATAGCAGAAAGGGGAAACGATCCTATGGACATGTGCAACACATATAAGTTAGATACCATATATATGTGAGGAACCAATCCTAGTACCTAGTCAACCGAACTTTTGGGAAGCTAGTGTGACTATGCACAATACTCACATGGAGGTAGAACCGAAACTTGTTTTTGTAGAACCGTAAACCCATGATTGTGATTGAATGTTGGTTTGATCAATCACATAGTTCTTGAAAGTCAGATGAACCAATTCTAAACTTGTTTGGAAGTGTGGCAAATCGGTTTCAAGGTTGTAAGTGTGAAAGAGAACTTTCAAAGTTAAGATGTCGACAAACTTTGAACACGTGTTGTGAATGTTTATTTCTATGATTGTTCAAATATATTCCTTAACGGCTAAGCGAAGAGAATCCTGATTGATCGAATTTTAGATAGTGGTAAGTAGAGTTGTCGTTCACTCGGACTTGTTGAAATTGATTTTAGGATTTAATAAAGAAAAATAATAAAAATAGAGAAAATATACAATTTATGTCACAAGACGAAGAGAGTTCTTTTAAGGACTCGGGATTCCACCAATTCTCACATTCATGCGGTTCATCTATTAATTCGGACAATTAAGGCTCATAAAGTAACAAACATCGACTCTAATTCTTTGCCAATGTAGATTTTATAAAGAATTATATGTAATTCACAAGCATGACGCATCTAAAGTACCTAAGACTAAGCATGCGACATCTAACGAATTCACAAATAATCAATAAAAATCACGAATCACTTATAATAGTGCAAATAGTCATAAAGGAATTAAATAGAATTACCACACGGGTGTAAAACAGCTTCCTCCGTCGTCCCGATGATGGGTTCTAGCTCCGCATGGTAAAAACACACTCAAAGGATTTTTTTCATTGCTCAAAAAGGTGTGTTTACAATGGTGAAAAGGAGAAAATGATGAAAATCGGGTGTTTGCAACGATTGTAAGTGTTGCAAACATTGTTACAAAGAACTGTTACTGTTGCTTTTAAGTTTGCCTTCCGTATTACGACCCTCGTCTGTGAGTCGTAAGCACTGTAGCATAAACGACTGTCACCCGTGCGTTGAATGTTCTTCGTGTTCTTCGATGGCAGCAGCAGCAGCAGAATTCTCCAACTCGATTTTTATTTCTCTGTGGTTGCTCCAAACTCTCCCAAACTCTCCCCAAACTCTCACTGATATCCCAGCACCTATTTATAAGCCACAACAACTCCAAATCTCTCGAGTAATTGCCACATATTTTTGATTATTCTCCATGCAAGATACGGGATATTTTTTCCCTTTTCACCTCTGGATTTTGATTTTCACACGCTATGAAGTCACAAATCTCCTTATTTATCTTCTCGCATGCTCCAAATGATGGCTCAAATCTTCCAAGCACGTGTAGAACTCCCCGTAATTCACGCAATCCCTGAATATCTTCTTTTCTGCTTTGCTCCAACACGAGTTATCTAGCCAAAGTTGGACGACGAATCGACCCATATCACGCCTGTTACGCTTAGTTAAGTCATCCCATGAAATTTTAGCTATTGAATCGCATTATAACCCCTCCAAAAATGAAATTCAAAATGTTGAAGATG
This sequence comes from Papaver armeniacum, assembly GCA_023531295.1. NCBI lineage: Eukaryota > Viridiplantae > Streptophyta > Magnoliopsida > Ranunculales > Papaveraceae > Papaver > Papaver armeniacum. Next base: position 954,760 of record JAJJWW010006060.1, on the reverse strand, counting down.
GGTGCGATGGATAAATGGGCTATATATAGCCGTGGGTGCCCCTTAGCAAAAGTGAGGGTCCGTATAGCAATTGTCCTCCGAGGGTCCAAAAAGCACTTTTCGAGCAACTTTTTCCGCATAAGTGTAACTCTCCAATAACACCTAAACAAACATAAAAACACCAAAATTAGTACAAAAATCGAGACTAATAATAAAGACACTGAGGACAAACCAGACACAAAAATGTGTCTATCAAATCCCAAGATCGAAATATAAGTAAGTTAAGAATCTTTTAATTAAGGTTATTAATTTTATTTTGTAGGGAAATTACAGAATTAGTAATGTGCATTTACTGATTAGATTTTCCGAGAGATTTCGATCGTTATTTTTGGACAGAGCATTTCCAGGAATTATGAAAACCGAATATGTGCTTTTATGAATATCTTGAGAATATTTTCGGTTTTGGAAATTCCTTGGTGTCCAAACTTCCTTGTCTATAAATACACGAAGTTTGCCTTTCTAGCAAACTAATCCTTCGTAACAACAAATTTACTCTTTTGTTGTTTTTACTGGTGTAGCCGCCTATTCGGAGAGGAGAGTAACCTAATTAGGCGAAATCTATTACGACCGCTCAGTTTAAAGTCTTCTTTGGGATTGAGAAGCTCTAGCGCGACCCGTTGGCGGGAAACTAGATAATTACGGTTTATCTTTGTTTTCGATTGATTTGATTGACTAACGGTGGTTGAAATATGATTGCACCTAGTTTTTTTATTCTTGAGAATCTTCTCTTCAGATATAAGATTTACTCAAACTAGTTCAGAGTTTCGACAGGGATCTTTAGATTGTTGTTAGTTAAAATATGATCTTGTGATAATCCATTGTTAACGCACTCGTTACGTGCGTGATTGATCACAAGAGATTCAAGTGATTGTGTGCAGTGTTTTTATTGAAGATTTAAGAAAGTTTGAAGACAAAGAAGATATTGAAGATCTGACTTGGGTTTTATAATCTTTGGTGTGCACAATACTTGTTTGGGTAAAAGAGGATCCAATTAATAATCGGTTTATCCTTGTGGTAGATTGGATTGATTAATTGAATAGATCGACATCAATACATTTCCTTGTGATTAAAGGTATTGATTGGATTAATCTTAAACGATTACCTTTGGGTGATTGAACATAAGATATATTCAAGGACCCGACGAAGGAGTTTATGTTAAGATAAACAGAAGAGCCTTTGTCCGACTCATATAACTTGGTTGAATAGAGTTGATACCAAACAGATTTGTTGTTCCTTTACTTTTTGGAAAACGAACCAAATGAATTGTTCCAAGTACGTGACTTAATCACAAGTCGGAGGCGTGGGAATACAGACGGAACTAAGTGAACTATAGGGTTAGTTACTTGGTCTCAACTATACGAAGTTAGGTGTAATTTTGTGTAGCGGCTTAATCCTGAGAGTATTCAATTCTGGACAAGGTCCCGGGGTTTTTCTGCATTTGCGGTTTCCTCTTAACAAAATCTTGCTGTGTCATTTACTTTTATTTTTCGCATTATAATTATTTTATTATAATTAAAGTAAATCACACAATCGTTAATTCCTAATTACTTGATAAGCAATCCTATTGTGTTTGGTTAAGTCCCAACCTTTGTATCAAGTAAACATACTTCGTTGTTGTATTGTCTCGATCTCGTATCCATAGACGATCACACGAAATGTGAACCGATTAGTTGTATTGTCTCGACTCAGTCCATAGACAATCACTTTCGGAGAAAGGACTTATAGGTAGGAAAAGTTTTAGCTTGAGGTATATTTGGGTACCCTCGCCTTTTCAACAACCTCTCCAGAAGAAGCAGAGGCAATAGGAATCTTACAGGCAACTCAGTGGGCTAAGGAGAAGAACTTCAACATTGAAGGCGATTGCAAACTCTTGTATGATTTTCTGAACGAAACACAAACTACCATTTCTTAGCAAAGTGAGGCGATCTCGTAGGAAACAAGATAACTGGTTAAATCTTGCTTGAATTTTCTAGGTTTTTTTTTATGTGCCAAAAATAACTAACAATGTAGCAATCACGCTTGCTAAAAATGAAAAAGCTTTCAGTCATATTTTAAATTGAGTTATCAACCCGCTTCTATGTATTTTCCAAGTCACTTTCATGGAGCTGCTAAGGAGCTGTGGATTCGTCTTTATGCCACTGTCTTTTGGTCCATATGGCTCGAGAGAAACGAGAGAACTTTCAAGTTTAAGGATAAACCACCTGAATCTATCATCATAGAAAGAAAAAATTAAAATCTTTCCATGGGTTAAATCTCTTAATTGCTTCTATAACATAGTCTTAGACGATATCATTTTTAATTGGAGATTAAAATTTTTCGACCCTTTATAGTGTTTTTATGCTTGGTCTCTTCAGACCTTGTTGTACCTTGATTAGTCCTCTACACTCTTTGTATAATTTTCCTTTGAGATTAATAAAATCTTTATCTTTTTTTTTTTGATCGGCAAATAAATGAATATATTGATCAATAAAGAGGGGTATAAAAGCTTTATACCACCCTAAACCAGAAACAAAACAAAACAAAACAAAAAGTAGTGGTAACAGACTACCAACTACTTTCTTATGGAGGTTAAAAATACAAATTATGCCAGTTTTTCATTACATCAGACGAGTTAACAGACTCAAACTCCTTAATAACTAAAGACAAGGTAAACAACAAAAAAATTACATTGTTAATCACCGTTATAGAAGTAGAACGATTGTCATAGAAAACTCTTGAATTTATCTCCTTCCACAGGCTCCAAATGACTAAAGCTGGGATAAGGTTCCAAGCATATGTCGAATTTTTTTTCTTTTGCACCAAATGCCATGTTTGCAAAGCAGTAGTAATATATGATGGCATTGAGAAAGACCAATTAAGTTTTACCAGAAAAGCTTCCTACACTTCCTTGGCAAAGTTGAAATGAATAAAAAGATGATTTGTGGTTTCCGAAGCGTCGTAAAATGGGCAATTATTATAAACATCAACTCCTCTTCTCCTTGAAAAAGCAAGGGTCTAACAACCACACCCAATGTTTCGTTTAGGCAATCTGTATGGACAAACTCCAATATAATTTCCAAGAGAATCAACTATACAGTCAGACTCAATCAATGGAAATATATCCAAGAGTTGTATCTCTGTTTCTCAATGTAATCAGCAAATCAAACAGATGAAATCCGCGAGCCTGATTATTATGAGAAACAACTTGAACGGTACTAAGACCAATGTTCAAGTGTCAATCAATTTATATTCACAACCAAAGGTTGGATTATCTAATTGATTGAACTACGTACAACCTGTGATATTTCAATTATATAGAACATATAATGTGGAAAAGAAATAACACAGACACCAAAAATTTTGTTAACGAGGAAACCGCAAATGCAGAAAAACCCCGAGACCTAGTCCAGATTTGAACACCACACTGTATTAATCCGCTAAAGACACTATCCTACTGCAAGTTAACTTCAGTCTGGAATGTAGTTTAGCCCTAACTAATCTCACACTGATCAAGGTACAATCGCGTTAACGTTCCTTACGTCTCTGAATCCCAGCAGGACTCTATGCACTTGATTCCCTTAAATGATCTCACCCACAACTAAGAGTTGCTACGACCCAAAGTCGAAGACTTGATAAACAAATATGTATCACGCAAAAGTCTATTTAATAGATACCTATGAGTTTTAATTCCGTCTTTTAATAAATCAAGGTGAACATGAACCAATTGATACACTGAACTTATGTTCCCGAAGAACAACCCAGTAATTTCAAGCACCTCACAATAATCTTAATCGTATGGTAGCGAAACAAGATATTATGGTATCACAAACGATGAGACGAAGATGTTTGTGACTAATTTTTATCTTGCATATCGGAAATTAAATCTCGAGCAAATCTTAGAGAAGATATTACTCAATACGATAGAACAAAGCAAGATCCGAACACACAACTACAAAGAAAATATTTGGGTCTGGCTTCACAATCCCAATGAAGTATTTAAGTTGTTAACATATAATGATTTTAGGAAAAATCTAGGTTAAAGGAGAATCGACTCTAGTCGCAACTAGTATCACACAAGATGTGTGGGGATTAGGTTTCCCAGTTGCTAGAGTTCTCCTTATATAGTCTTCAAATCAGGGTTTGCAATCAAGGTTACCTTGGTAACAAAGCATTCAATATTCACTATTAGATGAAAACCCTATTAGACTCAAGCTAATATCTTTCAACCGTTAGATCGAACTTAGCTTTTTACACACAAATGAAAAGTGACTTCATTTAGATATGGGTAACCGTACCTAAATGTGTACACCTTGTTGGCTCAACAATAGTTAACCGAAGTTAGCGATATGAACACTTTCATATCAACCTTGTTCATCCCAACACAACTAGTTCAAATGACTCAAATGAAACTAGTTATAGAGTTGTTCAATTGTTTTTATTCTCATAGAATATACAAGACACAATTGAAGCAAAATCGATTTTGATTCACTCGAATCAATCCATGAATATTATAGCCACGTTTTGCAAAAGATTGCATTCCTTATTTAATAAATGTATTAGTTCATGAACAAACCGATTTAGAACTTAACCCACTCAAGTATGCAAACGCGTACGCATACCTAAGTAGTCGGACTTGGTCTGGCTTCGCCAGTATGCGAACATGTACGCATACTATCGTACAACCAAACTCAGCTGAATTCCCGGAGTTGAACTGTTACGCACTTACGCTGATACGCATACGAGTATGCATACTAAGTTCCCGGACTTCAACTATCAAGAAAGAATTCCATTTTGTTGAGCTTGTTTGATCATATAGGTTATAAAGCCTCTCACACTAACAGAAAAAAAAAAGGGGGAAAGAGGATCCCCTTGTCGGAATCCCTTCTTACTAGTGAAGTAACCAATAACATTTCCACTAACTAACACTAATAACTTTACATACTCCACACAAAATCTGATCCACCCTCTCAACTTATCGCTAAAAACCATTTGCTTAAGAATTTCATCAATGATATCCCAGTCGACATGATCGAATGCCTTGCACAAAATCCAGCTTACACAAAATCCCAGCCTTTCCACTCCTCAATCTAGAATCAATAAGTTCAATCGCCACCAACACACCATCAAGAATTTGCCTCTTTTTAATAAAAGCGGTTTGATGTTGTGAAATGATGTTAGGAAGTACCAACTTGAATTTTCCTGCGAAAATTTTAGAAATTATTTTGTAAGCCCCATGAACCAAACTAATAGGTCTTAAATCTTTAATCTCTTCAATTGTATCTTTCTTAGGAATCAAGGCTATGAAAGTGTTCCTTAGTCTCCAGTCTAGATGTTATGAAAGTGTTTCTTAGTCTCCAGTCTAGAAAACATCTATCATGCATCTCCTTCAACACATTCATGAAATCATATTTCAGAATATCCCAACATAGCAAATAAAATTTGTTTGGAAAACCATCCGGGTCAGGAGCCTTATTCTGTCCTAGAGATTTAATTGCATCAGTACACTCCACTTCTTCTATATCTCTTTCTAACCAAATTCTAGAGTCTTCAGAAATTGGATTGAGATTCATACCCTCTAAACCAATAATTCTTTGTTGGTGTAATAAAATCTTTATCTTTGATGAGGAAAAAAAATGTATTTTCCAAAAATTAGATGTAGATAAATATAATGCTAGGATTTTTTTTTGTTCATTAGCAGGCTCTACTCGGATTGTACCACGTGTTTGTAACATCCTAATAAGTTAGTTTTTTTGAGAGTAAGGACTATGGGATAAACTCTAAAACAATTTATCCCTTTCAAAATGAAAGACTGTCTCATTGAAAGAGTGTAAAATTCATCGTGGGATAGAGTGATAATAGACTACACGGTAAACTGTTTGCCTTTTTTTTTTTCATTTTAGTTTCACAAGGCAAACTGTTTGCCTTTTAGTTTAATAAGTAGGGGTGTTCATGGTCGGTTTTGGTTCGGTTTCAAGCCAAACCAAAACCGAAACCAATACTATCGGTTTCTAAAAATTGAAACCAAACCAATCCATTAACCATTGGTTAGGTTTCCAAATGGTTCAAATAGGTTTCGGTTTTCCCTGGTTTTTGTTTAACCAATAATTATGTCAAACCAAAAAAAAAATTACACTAATTTACGAAAAAAATAGTATTGGTTTACAAAAATTTACATACAAAAAATAAATAAAAAGAATATCAAGAGTAGTTAAAGCTTACTCTAAATCTAGAGATCAAAAGAAGATTTAACTAATGACAGTGACATCTCTAGTGAAAATTTAATCAATAATTTTTTTTTTATCAATATTCGGTTAACCATTGGTTATTGGTTCGGTTTCTCTATCATACCAAAACCAAACCATTAATCTCGGTTTTCATCTTTTCTAAACCAAAACCAACCATTAATTAATGGTTCTGTTCGGTTTCTCCCTAATCGGTTTGGTTTGGTTCGGTTTCTCGGTTAACCAGTAACCATGAACACCCCTATTAATAAGGCAAATTGTTTGTCGTTTTTTTCTCATCTTAGTTACGTAAGGCAAACTATTTGCCGTTTTTTTCCATTTCAGTTTCATAAGGCAAACTGTTTGTCGTTTTTTTTTATTTTAGTTTCATAAGGCAAATTGTTTGTATGTAGTGAAGACTTTCACTCACTCATTCAACTGAAAGAGAAGGTGATAGAGTTTGGGGTGAAAGGGGGTTTCCCTCTGCCCATAATATGACCAAATTTGATCAAGTTTTTCATTTTAAAAGAGACTCCCAACCGTATAACCATTGTTATAATGAATCACCAATTTGCCAACAGAAAAAATAAAACTTTTAAAATAAAACCAAGCCCCTGGGCATCGAGTATCCCGGACAAACCCCCTATGGGTTCATAAACACTGTTCTCATGAGTCATGACCGCAACCCCCTATGGGTTCACAACTTAAAACATCCAGTCACGCGCGAACTATAAATACTTCGATACATGTTGTGTCCCTACATTTAAGCATACTTTTCTCCGCGCTCTCACTAGATTCTCTCTCTCTCTCTCTTCAACTTGGGAAATAGAAAAAGAGAAAAAACAAAAATCATCAAGAAATGGCGTCAAACCAAAGCACAGAAGGAGAATCAAAACCAGCTGATCAACAAATTTTCAAGACTAAACTCGTAGATTACGATGGATTTCAAGTACGGATCGTCGCTCAAGATACAAATGGACCTTGTCCTCTCATTGCTGTCTGTAAGTACTCTTCATTTTCCGATTCTTCTCATGATTTTTTAGGGTTTTTAGGGTTTTAGTTTTCATTACTTCATCGTCTTCTTCTTCTTCTCCGGTTTTCATCGATTGTTTACTTTCTTGAACTTTTGTTCAGATCGGTTGTTTCTTGATAGATTCATGCGTTTCGTTTGGTTCGGTTTGCGATTTCTTTAGGATCTACTGTATTTTGTTGTTGTTAATGGAAATAGGTAATGTTGTTATGTATCTTTTTAGGATTTTTAGTTTTCGTTACTTCATCTTCTTCTTCTTCGATTGTTTACTCTCTTGAACTTTTGTTCAGATTGATTTTCTCTTGATTGGATCATGCGTTTCGTTTGTTTAGATTTTCGTTTTCTTTAGGAAATTCTTGTTTTATACTGTATTCAATTTGGGATTTCACTTGGAAATTTGTTGTTGTTAATGGAATTAGGTAACATTCTTATGTATTGTTATTAGGATTTTTAGTTTTCATTACTTTATCTTCTTCTTCCTCTTCCATTGTTTACTTTCTTAAATTTCCGTTCAGATTGATTTTCTCTTGATTGGATCATGCGTTTCGTCTGGTTAGATTACTCTGTAGGTAATGTTCTTCAATTTGAGAATTTACTTGGAATTTTGTTGTGGTTAATGGAAATAGGTAATGTTCTTCTATTAAAGCAAAAGTTCCACTTGGTTAGCTTGACAGTATCAGCTGACACATTACTTGAACATGTTGCTGATCAACTGTGCCAGGTAAGATTACTCTGTAGGTTTCTTCTATTTCATTGTATAAAAATGTAGTTACAACAGTTGAGGTGGTTCTTGACATTGTTGTTTTTGATGCAGGGTGCTGCATCCCTTGCTGGGGATCGAAATCAAGATTTAAGTCAAGCTTTAGAGGCTCTCCCTCGCTTTAGGACTGGGATTGACGTCAATTTTAGATTTGACAAGTACTTGAGCTTCCTCTTGTTGCTTAATATTTGTGAACATTTGCATCAATTTTGTTTTCTTGTTTCGAACTGAATGACTAATGGTTTTCATGGCAGGATTGATGGTTTTGTAGACATGCCAGAGCTTGCAATTTTCCGCCTTCTTGAAATTCCACTTTATCATGGCTGGATGGTTGATCCACAGGTATCCATTTCAAGATTCTTATTTGGATTTTAAACAAGTTTTTTGTATTATGGATTCTGTTTTAGACTTCCTTTCATTTCTTCTTTTTTTTCCGACTCTTATCATCCATGAATTGTTACATATCCTTGTTACTTCTGATATTCAGTTTAGATTAATGTGATGTGAATGTTTAAAATCAAGTCGGACCTCTGTGCCTGCCTCCCTGCTTAGCCCAGAAAATAAGTTGTTTGGCACGGAATATATTTTGTTTTTATAGTGCGTGAACCACAGATTGACCCAGATTTTGTACAATCCAAACATTTTATTCTAGAGTTAACGACCACGTTGAGTTTTTTTAATTTTTTTACTTGCCATCTGGAAGTGGTGTGGGTTAAAGTGGAGTCTTCTGTTGCTACTTCCTAACAAATTTTGTTTCAACATTTTATAGTTTACAAGTCATAGTATGTCATAGATTTAGCATGTTTACAACTCGATCTTGGCCATAGATTTAGCAGTTTGAATTAATAAAAGCCTCGACAGTTGGTTACTGGGTATGGAACTCAGGAATGGATGAGAGCTTTAATTATACGGGATGACTTTATTTGCATAATGTTGCTAATCAATAAGGTCAAACTCATTTGAGGGCAATTAGGGACTGTAATAAGTGGATGCTCTTTCTGTGACTGAGCCATGAGGGGACTAGAAGGAGAGAAGGATTAACATTTCAGGGGGGGGAATATATTTTTGGCTTTTAAAATATAAATCTGCATAAAGGAGTGAAACTAGCTATAAATGATGAAAGGTAACTACCTTGATCGTTTGGGTCACTCGTGATAGGTGTAGAAATCGAAGGTTATTGGTTACCTTTACTTTGATTCATATTCATAATGTTTTTCATGTCCCCATGCCATGTTGTATGAATTAGACTCCATGCATATGAATTTAGAGACTAGCATACCAAATGCCTAGAGGTGTCATGTTCATTATCTTATATAGTCCAACCTTTAACGTGGGGCAATGGAGTAGTGTCGTCATTGCGGAAACGATCAATCAAATGGCAACCATTGTTGAGGCAGAGAGCTGCCACATTGTCAGTAATGGGTAACACTTTATATAGCAAGCATTGATAATGATTCATGGTTGACCGAGATTCTTGTTATATGTAAGCTCATGGTAACTTAATTAGTTCTGATCTTACAATTACTACCGATTAAGCTCAACACATTGAATTTCCTTACTTTAGTGAAACTCAAATGTTTGGTGAAGTATTATCTCCCATTATGTGGCAGTCAGCTGGAGATTATTTTTTCTTAGAGGTGTTCATCTAAGTCACTGTTCCTACTGTCACACCAAAATCTTACAAGTATAGATTACTTGAATCAAAAGCTTCTTGCACCAGCTTGGGATATGGAGTAAGGGTTTTTGATTATAACTGATATATGCTTCCAGACTTGTAGGGCGTATGATCTGTGGGCCTGAACTAAGGATTTGAGTGTCCACTGCTCACTCAAGGCTATGACTTCCTTGAATGTCAGTTTGAGCACATTAAAATGCTCAAGACATTATATTTCGAACTTCAAAGTTTTGGTTGTCATTGTTTGATGACTTGCTAGTATGTTGCTTCTACAGTTTTACATTTGAAGTGCGTGAAATAAACTTTTTCTTTGCATCAGCAAAAGCATTTGTAGTACTATAAACCACTTTGTTTTCACCTTAGATTGAGAATATCATTTCCTAGCTTCAGAGATCAAATATTAATTTTGTAACTTACGCCAAACTCGCTATAAACACTTCAGGATTCTGATACTGCAAAGGCGTTTGGATCGAAGACTTACAACAGAATTATTAAAGAGGTTGCTGACTTCCGCGCAAGAAATGCCGGGGGAGAAGAAAAGAATGTCCTATTAGAAGATGGTGGCTTCCACCAGAAGGGGAAAGGAGATTTAGAAGAACAAGAAGCTCTCACTGAAGCCTTGAAATTGTCTAGTAAACAATCTCTACTTTCACCAAATGAGTCTATGGTACCTGGAACCACCATCAGTCATGCATCTGCACATTCGGTTGATCACGGACTTGTCAATAATACTGGGTCTGGTATTCAGCAAGAACTATCTCTATCACAGGATTCTAGTGCCTTAAGCAGTTTCTACGCAGGCATGCTATCTCTAGGAGGGAGCCAAGAAGCTCAACATATATGCATGCAGGATGAATCTGGGTGTTCCTTGCATCTTGACAAAGCAGGCCACCATAGTGCTTGCGACACAACTGCGATTCTTGGTCCATCTGCAACTACTAGTGTCAACTCAAGCATGGATGTCAGAGGACCTGTAGATGAATGTGAGGTGGTTGTGGCCAAGCAAGTTGAAAGAGGCTGTGAAAATGATTCTGACATGGATCTTTCTCCTTTCATTATTAGAGCAAAAGGTACTTTAGGTTGCTCACGGTTATATTTTCTTCTTTGATCATAGCATCTTAAGTTTCTGCTGATATTTCTTTATACATTCGTGCATTTCCTTGTAAGCTGTCCCTTATATATGTTCTTTTTCTTCTTACTTTCAGGATTGCTGATCGATGCGTTTTTGGAAAACAATAAAAACCAATTGACCATTTATGGGTAAACTATATGTTTAGTTTATATTTAGATAGTTACTCATCCTTCTGCATCTCTGTGTTTAGTTCTCATTGCTTCCACTTTACAGTCTTTTTGCTCTACAAGAAGGTCTGGCGGACGGTGAATTGTGTGTCTTTTTCTGCAGCAATCACTTTAATACCATGACAAAGGTTGGTTAAAATTTAATTTCCTGTTTGTAGTTGTTTTGTAGGATAAGAAAACTACCATAGATTAATTCGGTGTCATCATTATAAATTTGAGTTATATAAAAATGATTTCCCTAACTTCTTTGCAGTATAAAAGTGAGCTTTATGTCTTAGTTACTGATCAAGGCTACGTTAGCCAACCTGATTTGGTGTGGGGGAAGTTAAATGAGGTAATGCTCCTGGGTATAACTCTCTGAAATGATCTTCTTTTGCTTGCAATTTTATTATTTATTATATATTAAAACAATTGGATATTCTTAGGAGTTCTATATTTTAACTTGTATCATCAATATTCATCAGGTCAATGGGGATACAATTTTCGTTACAGGCGACTTCAAAATATTTAGACAGGAAGCTTGGATTAAGGACTCTTGGGATGAGCAAAAAGCATTAACCGGGACAAATGTGAGTATATCTCATTTAGAATAATGTATTTTGTTAGTTCCTCATAGCGGAAACTAATACAATTTTTTTCTGCTTCAGAACTATCTTGCTAGCAGTAAAAGTTCAGTTCTAAGGTAGTCTTTTTTTAACCATTTTTCTTTTATTTATATATGGACTTATGACATCATAACTCTCTGAAACATTACTGCCACAGATCTGTTTTTCGTTTGGTCCTGAATCTTGGTTAAATAAAGGCTTCTCATGTTCCTTTCTCATCTAGGATGGTCATTATATTTAACTTCTCAAATTGAAGAATGATAACCCTATTTTATGTTTTCAGTGATGATGAGAAACTTCCGGCAGAGTTTCAAAGGAAAAAGTACAAAAGCGAGCTGCAACGGCGACCTACTTCAAAACCTGCTTCAAGAGTCACCACTGGCCTCCAGGTATAATATAGATTTTCCAAAATTTGTTTCTTCCCTCTTTATATCTTCTACTCACTTCTCTTGCCTTCGTTTTGCAATGCACTTCAATTTCTGCTTCATTATAATTTCTCATATGAAATGCTTGAATAAATTCCCCTGTCAAAGTCTATGTCCAGCAATTAAGAATTTTACGATTAAGGTCTTACAGTTAGGGATTTTGTTTTTGAGGGAAAACGGTTAAAATTTTATTGAAAAAAGAAAAAAGGAGAACAAGAAGAAAGAACACTCTAGTATGGCAACGGAGATGAGGCATAGGAGCCAATTCAAACTAAAACACACACAAGGCAAACAACGATGTTTGGGACTTTGGTTCAAATGCTAGGTGTTTTAGATGTATGTAGTCTTTGAAGACTCGGAATATATATACATCAGCTTTGACTGCATACACAATTTAAAACCGTTGTTTAAAGGCAGTTTCAATCAATTATTTTCTTGTTTCTGAGTGAACCCAAAGACTGTGTGATACTCACATGCCATGTTTAGCTCAACTCTAAACATTGTTAAAACTATTTTGTTAGCACTGTGCTGTTGGTTAATAGTGGGTACTATAAAATTAGTTCGCTGTCATCGTGGAACAATTTAGTCTAGGTGCTAGTTTCTCAGTCTGGTGTGTTTCTGGACTTATACAGAAGTTGCTTACGTGCTCATGGGATCACTCATGGCTTGTTGTAGTAACACTTGGGAGTGTCAATGAGTCGGTTCAAGTTTGATTTTTGAGCCACCACAAACAAAACTTGAAAGTTTCAGCTTCTGTGGGTTCTATTTTATAGCAGGAAAAGTGGGATATTTGAACTAGAACCTTTGCAACATGGATACCTAATGGGTATCGGGTACCCGAAGGGTATATCTATCTGATTCCTTACTGCAGCTCACAACTCACCAAAGGTCTCTCTTTTTAGCTTAAAAATCTTGCCTACCCTTCTTTGTTTTTTTACAGGTCGAGCCTGATCACCTAGAAGAGGATCTATTTGATGGTGCAGATGATTATTGGGACGACTCAGGATTCTGAATGAAGTATACTCTCACCTCTGTAAAACATTACAAGACCCATGAAAGCAAATAGGAACAGTCCTGTGAAACAAAAGTTTACTAATCAGTTGGAACCTGTCATGTTTCTTCATCTTCTTTCATTCTTTGTCTTTGAACCTTGACGTGATAGTAGTTCCTCAAGAGAAGCGTCATTAGAATTTTCATTTAGAGGCGTCAACGCTTTTATTTTGGTTATATAGGCTCATTTTGTATGCACATCCAAAAAAACTTTTCGTTTCCTCGTCCTTTAGCAACATATTCCAATATCTAGAAACTTCTGATGTAAGATGAGACGTGGTAAATGAACTTTCCTTGTAGAAGCTTGTGAATCCTTTCTTGCTGGCTTTGCCTTGTAAATTTTACTTTACAATGCTAAAAACTGGCAAGAAAAAGAATTCAAACTCTATCCCTAGAAGTTACCCAAGGAATCTAGTGGATCGTAAGAGTATTTACCTTCGTAATGGTACCTGATGGGTGTCATTTGATGATAAATAACTACTACCCTAGCAGAACTACACTTAGTTGTTGACATTAGCATGTGTAACACAGTGATTAACCGATGATTGTTTTTAATTAAAAACGACGAGTTTATCATTGTGGCAAAATGTATCCTTGGAATCATTTTCGAACATGTCTCACAGGCTGGTGTAATAATATAGTGGGTGCAACCTTAAATTAAGCAGTAGGGACTTGGGTGGATAGTATTTCTTGGGGGTAGTACTGGAGAGACGGACATTTGAACAATGTTTCGGCGAGCTTGGGGGTGTGCAGGGGTTGCACACGCCTTTTGCTTAGATTACATTCCATTGCTATTTTTAAGGTTGTTGCAGAGTTCTTTCTGTATGTATAATGACGTGCAATCTTTTGGTATGGTGAAAACACCAATCATCATTGGACTTAGCAAAAAAAAAAGAAAACACCAATCATCACAATTATTCCGACCTGGATATGGTTTTGGTCAGAATAAATGTGTTGATCAGGTTGCAGCAGTTTCAGAATAAAATTTAGCAAGTAACTAATTAAAAGACAGCAATAGCTAATTCCAGTTTATTTTTGTAGAAGAAAGCCTTTAAGTTGATTGAAGTGAAAAACAATTTGAAAAACCTGTTGGGCTTACCAAAATAACAACTAGAGGAAATAAAGCCGAATATCAGTAGAACAAATATTTATCTCATGGTCTCCCATTTTCACATGTTCTTAGACACTTTTTTAATTTTTGTTTAGCTACTCTTCCTAGAGCAACACAATTTTGAAGCATATCTTTTGTTTTGACCTGGATCCTAGGCCTACCCAACCCAGATTACACCCATAGTGCAGATAAAAGTTATAGTGTTGTCTTAAAGTGAATTTCACATTTGGTGTAAGAATCAATGTCCACATGGGATTGCTTCATTCTAGAGCCAAAATTCTTTAGCGGTTGGTGACTGGCTCTTGACAACTTAAGGAGCTAGTTTACAAATCCCAGTCACGAGCTTGGCGAGTTGTCCAATTCGCATTCCATCTTCGCTTCTCTTTTAACCAACTCCTTTCTTTGGTCCCTTCAAACATATCGAATCAGCACTTAGAAAGTGGTGGTTGTCTGGCCTGTTGGCACTTCATTTGCTAGGCTGGAACTCCACTCTTCCATTCACTAGCCCTGATCTCCTGAAATTCTCACATCACATAAGCCATGATTTCCCTAAATCAAGAAACAATATTTGTTGTCTAATGCTGGTGTATGCTAAATTAGATCGTAATGAACTGCTGATAAATCCTAGGAACACTCTTTAATTTCATAAGATTGATCCGAAGAAAACCCTTCACCAATTCTTTTTCACCCTCTTTAGATTTCCTCATAATTTTCAGATGCTATACAAACTTACCGGTCGACTTTCAGTTTTGTCTCTTTCTTTCTTTTTGTCTCAAATCATTTTAATCAAATGGTATAAGAAATATTTTGTCCTAAGTCTCATTAATCTCCACATTTGATAGATTTTTCCAGGAAAACACCCATTTAAGTTGGACTTCTTAGCAGCTATTGCCCTGCTATTTTAGGGTTCTACTCTATGACTCTATTGGGGCATGCCACCAAAATTCTTGGTCACATGGTTATTCGTCGCCTTCAGTCATTTCTATCCGTAAGGAGAAATGAGTATGTCAGTAATTAGTAAGCTAATAGACAACTTCATAGGACTGTAGACATTCTAATCTTTATGGCCGATGAGTTGTTTATTATCTTTCTAAACTGACATACTCGTTACACATAACAGATGAAAAGGACTGAAGGCAAGGAATAATCATTGTCTATATGATCAGAATGTACTGTTCGGCATTCTTAAAAATGGGGCTCTGTACACATTTAGATAGATAATCCTACAAGAAACTGTGACTAAAAGGTTCACTATACTGCAGCCACAACCACATATAACTGCCATATATTGGGTTTGATTGTGTATGTAGAAAGTATCCATTGTATTATAGGTAGTATGCTGATGAATAGTCCATATTTTATGATCAGACGTTCTGAAACCTACTGAATATTGGATGAATACTGTTGCCCCAGCATTCGAAACACCAAACCAGATACTACTCTAACATCTTTAGTGTAAGAGCAATTCTTATGGTGGAAACCAAGCTATTCCAAGTTTGGAAAAAATGTGGAATGTCAAGTTTAGGCTTCTAAAAAGGGATCTTCCACTTTTCCCCCAGGCATGTTCTAAGGTTTCATGGAAGAGATCTTGGATCAAGTGGGTCTTACTTGATTGAGTAGATGGCTAAGAATAAAACACAATTAGGAATTGCCTTTTAGTCCTACTTGATCCATTGACTAGTCAAACGAAAAACAGATTGACGTTTTGTCGGATTCCACCATTAGACTAGAAATTCTATGATATATTCCAGATACTACGGTGGCATGTAACCTAAAAGATGGAATTCTTCCGCTCGAGACTTGCTGGTAGTATTAATTTGCTTTCCACCATATGGTGAACTTCTGAGTAGGATCTTAAGATATTTTTAGGAACAACTTTCTGTAGTTATATGTGGAAAGTAACTCTTGTTGGTGTAGAGGTAAAAATACGATGAATCACGCATCTGCAGGATGAGTACTTCGACATTTTGTTGTATTGCACTACTGCTCTAGGATTTCTAACACATTAGCCCATCCTTATCCTTTTCTCGAATAGGTACCAGTAATCCATCTGCCAAGCAGGAACCTAAATGTACTGTTATGTAAATCCTTGACCTCTTCAATGATGAGTATAAAATGTAAATTGTAATTCTTTACCCTTCTGTTTTTTCCTTCACTTGATGTAATATATGGGTCATCTTATTAGTTCTAAGCTTCCCACATTTTCTTTCTTTTCTCTACTTGTGTAAAATTTGTGTAGTTAACTAGTTCTGGGTGTAAAATTTGTGTAGTCCACTTGTTTTGGCTACGTGTTTCACAACAGAACAACATATTATGTTACCTTCTTACTGATTGTGTTTTAACTGAGTCTGGTAATTCCAATTTTTATGTTGGTTGTATTAATTGAATTCAGTAGCAAGTTGGTCCTGAAAATTTGGGTTTCATTTCATACCTGAATTCATTGATTATAAATATAGAAAACTTTTAATCGAGATCGCATTTCATCTCAGTATTTTCCTATCTGTGCTTTATAGGTAATAGCAGTCGACTTCTCATGTCACGCATGATGTGAATTTAACCTGTTTATGTGAATTTAACCTGTTTATGTGAATTTAACCTGTTTAGACATGTTGTGCTTCATAGCGTAGGTAATAGCAGTCACTTGTCATGTCGGGCATAATGTAAATTTAACCTGTTTAGACATGTTTAGTCAATGCTAGAGCAAAAGAAGCTGCCCATACCAAATGTCCTAACCAGTGCCCAGTGAATATGTTGCAATAAAGAAAAATTTCCATAACTTCATTTTTTTGGTACCAAATAACAAAAAACTTTACAAGAATTTGTTTCACACCTTCTTTTCCTATTTTTGATTAGCATTAACAAAATATCATCACAGCCAATTAAACAAATTACACAAAGAATCAAGATCACAAAATGGGTTGTGCTCAACTTAACAAAATAATGTACGTTATTCATTGTTTACATTCTTCCTCAACTTCAACTTCAACTACACCGTTATCATTATCATCTTCCGAACAAGAATGTTGAAGATGATCAAAGAAACTATCAAGATACCAAGAACATTTCTCATTCCAATCACCTCTAGTAGCAGTAACTCTCCATTTCTGATCAGATATCATCTCTGGAGATAACCCCCATTCCTCTAGTTCTTCTTCACTATGATGAACAGCTAAACTATATTCACCACCTGGCCCTAATTGCATAACCCTAACTTCACAATTCCTAAAATTGTTTAAATGCTCAAATTGTTCAACTGTCCATTTAAACCATTTCATTAAGAAAACCCTAGCTGCTAATCCATGTGATACTATTACCAAATTTATCTCCTCCTCTGATTCATCTTGTTGTAGTCTGTTCATATGTATATCTCTCCACAACGACTCCAAAAAACCTGCAACAAGAACAATAATCATCCAATTAACAACAATTCAATCCCATTTGGGGATATTCAGTTCTACTTCCTGTCAATTTTGAATTATTTCAGTTGTGAGTTCACTCAAATGGTACAATCAAAAATAGAGTTAAATCTTCAATTGAACTTGAAACATAGAGTTCAAGTAGAAATCCACTAACAGCTTTAATCCTGAGCATCCACGATGCATGCTGACAAAAGGCAAGTTGGCTCTTATCTGCACATTGTCAAATTTGCCTAACTTGGCAGTCAAATTTGGCAGTCCCCAAACTTGACCCAGCACACTTTTTAACAATTGGGCAGTGAGATTTGGCAATTGCAAAATATTACCACCTGTACTTTTAAATTGTTGCAGGACACAGTTTAAAGTGAGCCTAGTCATTAAGCAAGTCTATAGAGATATACAGCTTTGAGTGAAAATAACACATGTGTCCTGGTGCTGCTTGGATTGAGCCACACCCTTAAGAAAACACCTACTTAACATGGCAGACAAAACTAATTGAGGCAAACACCCCCTTGAAATCAAGCACATATTCTAATCAGCTCTGGCTAAACAGGAAGGATCTCCCCATGAGGCCATTGGAAAAATGCCAAAGAAAACTTCGCTTTTTTGGTTTTTCCAGCATGAATGCTCTTAATCATGAAAAGACTAATAGTTATATGAACTATTAGTCTAGTTTAATCAAGGATAGCTTCATTTAATAAGGATAGCTTCATTTCTACTACCCTAGTTTAGGTACTACCTAATGCAAACAGAATTTATGCATAAAATCCCAAATCGAAGGAACAAACCAACAACATAAAAACAAAAATCCCTTAAAAAGGAAAGTAAAAAATCTTACTGGAGACACGATCGAAGACATCAGCAGCAGATTCACCATCAGGGAAACGAAAGAAGAACCTACCAAATTTCTCTCTAGTTTGTTTAATAGCTTTCATTCTTTCTTCCACTTGAAAATTCCCAAAATCCTGTTCTCGTATCCTACATTCTTCTCTAACACCAATAATCCGTTTCTTATTAAACGATTTACCAATCTCGCGTAACGTCGACCTCGTTCTTTCATACGGCGATACATAAAAATACACTTTCCAATTTTTCTCTGTTTCTGATTCTGATTGTGATTGAATAATCTGGAGAATGTTTTGACCAGCGATTCTTGCTTGATTTAGACCTAATTCTGTTAATGGTATCTTGTAATCTGGTGTTGTTGTGTATGCTGATCCATCCAAGTTCCCTTTACTTTCTCCATGACGAACTAATATGATCCGTTTTGGTAGTCTCATTCTCTGAAATTTCTTCTCCTTGATTTCTCTCTCTGATGGTTTTCTTCTTGGAACTGAAGACTTTATACGAGAGAGATGATGAAGTCAATGTCGTGAACGGTGGAAATTGTTTAATATTCGTATCCGGCGGTTGATATTATATTTGTGAGTGGGGGCACCGCTGTACCCACGCGTTCTCCACTAACAGTTGGCCTCTTTCTTGATGCCTTGGTTCCTTTCCTTATAGTCGACTATGCCGTGGATGTACCTAGCTAGCCTTTGAATTACCAAAGTCGGTTTATCCGGTAGAAGTAGAAGTGTTTTTGTTTTTCCAGGAAGAGACCTAGTTTCTAGATGTTAAAAATTTAGAAAAAGGTTGCGTTTCCGCTTCTAAAAGATATTCTAATAAAAAAAAGAAGATATTCTAATATTTATCAACTTAACTTAATTTCTGACTTTCCGATTTGATTAAGTCCAAAAATTACATTTTGATATTTTGTTTTGTGTTTAAATTTAGAAAGAGATGTAGTTTCTAGAGGTTGAAATTTAGAAAATTTTGCTTCGGAAGAAGGTTGCGTTTGTGCTTCCAAAAGATGTTCTAATATTTAGTTATCAACTTTGATAACTGATTTTTCGATTTGATTAAATCCAAAAATTACCTTTTAATCTTTCTGTTGTGTTTATTTCTTTTCATTCTCTCCGAAATTTCTTTTATTTCTCTTGATATTTTTGTCTACTGGTTTTCTTTTTTGGAGCAGAAAACTTTTATAAATAGACAATTGAAGTCAATGTTGTGAACGGTGGGAATTATTTATTATTTGTATCCAACGGTTGATATTATATTTGTACCCACGCGTTCTCCACTAAACTGTTGCCGCTGAAACTATTCGGTGGGATTATACCTTTTTCACGACATACGTTTTGATGTCATGGAACCTTATAGTCGACTATGCGGTGAATGTAGATCACGTTGACTTAACTAACAACGCCAGGTTTGGCAACCAAAAGTAAAAATGTTTTTGCTTTTCCGGGAAGAGATGGAGTTTCCAGAGGTTGAATTTAGAAATTTTGTTTCAAAGAAGGTTTCCTTTCTGCTTTTAAAAATATATTATGATATTTGGTTACCAACTTAATATCTAACTTTTCGATTTGATTAAGTCTAAAAATTACTTATTAATATTTTGTGTTGTGTTTATTTGTTTTGTGCTTTGATTTTAGTTTTTGGTAGTTCTGAGAATGGTGCCCACGAGTCTTACACAAAAATCATGAAACCCATTCGGTTTTTGCAATGTTTAATAACTCTGTTTGTCAAACATTTTTTGAACACATAATGGTAGTTTTAACTCGTAAATAATCAAGTGTCAAATGTCCCATTTCAATGACTCATCACTTGCACTACACTTTCAAATTTTTTTTTTTTTTGCTTTTTGAGATGATTCTTTTCTTATTCAGTTATTTAATATTTTTATACTGGTAGCTGGTAGTAGAAAGTGACTATTAACTCCTTAAAAAATTAGTTGAAACTTGTACAAAATCTATATTACTCAACAATGTAGAGAACAATCAGACTTCGTCTAAGCAGACCGGGATTGCCTACTAAACTGAATATGTTTCGACAATTAACCTCTAAAAATGAAGGATTTTCCCCAAACCCAACCTGCTACTAATCCAAATGATAGAATCAGACAAGACGACATGCCAAACCTGGCGATGACTCCTGAAGTAATTCAGGAGGTTAACAAAAAGCTTATACTCGAAGTCCGAGTTGTGATGATGTTTCATATTCAAATAGCGTTGGATCTAGCCAATGGATAAACAGTGGGATAACCCACGACCAGTCTATTGCAGCTAATTAACTTCAAAAAAATTCAACAAAGTTTCTTTTAAGATGAATTAAATTGCATACTGAAATTATTTTAATTAAGATGTGCCATTCGAAGAAGAATACACAGAGACTTTGGACTTCGGTATCTTGTAGCTCTAATTTTATTTTATTTTGAAGCATTGTTTTAGGGAATGAATTATGTTAAGAATTTCATTTTATACGAGGAAAGAGAGAGTGTGTGTTGGGATATGCAATTTTTTGACTTTTCTCTTACTATATTGACTTTCTAGTGCTTAGATTTTTTTATCTGTAACTTGAATCGGATGGAGGGAACCTAAAAAATCATGTTATTCTTGTTTTGGTTTGATATTCGTGATTTCGCTATTTGGTTTGGTTCTTGTTCATCTTTAGCTTGGTGTTCTTCGTCGTCTGTTAAACATGGTAAGTCTTAATTTTTAAACTTGTTTTGATCGATTCAAACTTCTCCATTTCAATTTCTTATATGCTGATTAATCCTCCTCTTTTCTAGCAATCGTCTTTATAGTTTCTGGTTTGGTTTTATTTTTAGGTTTTGATTTATCCATAACTTTGCAAGTGTTTTTCTATTGCCTTTTTAGTTTCTCGACTTGCATTTTTGTGTTTGTGAAATTATTTCATCTTCCTTCAACAATGTTTGTTCATTTTAGATTGTTTTCATATGTCGACTATTTTGAATAATGTACCTCTCGATGAGGTAATTCTTTGAGAAGGGACAATTATTGTACAAGGAAAAGCAAAATTCATATTCAAAGTGAAGCAACAATACAAGGAGCATAATTCTATATTCAGGTTGAAGACTTATGTACAAGGGCGGATAATATAAAAATATAAAAGTTTTTGAATTTTACGACACCAAGACAATACAAGTTGTGAAGAATCAAGTGGTAAGTAATTCTCGCACGACCATAGTTTATTTTTGTTAGTTCTTTAAAAAAAAATTAAAAAATTAAAAATGTTTTAGTGCGTATTTCTATTTGTATGCATTCAATAAGGTTACCATGTGTTTACCACAAATGTAGGTCGTTCATGTTTTTGGAACAACTATATTTTTTTTGTATCCTTTAACTTTAAGTCTTTCTTGTGTCTATTTTTAGTGTTTCTCGGCATTGTTCCAACAGTTCTCTGAGTATTTATTTTCTTTGTTTCCTATAAAGTTTCATGCTTTGCTTTGGGTTATCAATTTTCTAAATCGCCTGCTGAATTTATAGGAAGAATCAGTGGCTTTGAGCCTTCATATTCCAAGATATCTTTTCTAGATCATATAAACATATAATATTATATCACACTAATCAATCGCCCCCTCTTATCGAAATCGTCAGAAATCAACTCTCTCCATGGAAAGATGAAACAACAATAAAGAGACATCTCTGATTTTTCTAGTGTTTAGTGGTTAAATAGTTTTTCTTTCTCTCACCTTTAATACTAGTAGCGATTAGTGAAGCGAGGTATTCCATATCCCTATCTATAATAGTCTAGTTTCTCTTTCTGGATTTTATTTAAACATTTTTAATATTTAAATAATTGTCACTTCAATTAGTTGTTCTAAACTGTTTTTTGTAACATGTTCAAGTAAATTTAACAAAATTCATATTCCGAGTGAAGCAACAATACAAGGTCCAAAATTTTATATTCAAGTTGAAAACTTATGTACAAAAACGAAGAATATAAAAAGATGAAAGTTTTTGAAGTTTACATCACAAGACAATACAAGTTATGAATAATCAAGTGGTAAAGTCCTTCTCCCACGGCCATTATAGTTTCATTATTTATTTTTATTAGTTTTTATTTTCTTTTTCTTTCAAAAAGAAAAAAAGTTTTATTGTTTTAGTGTGTATTTCATTTTATATCCATTCAATAAAGCCATGGGGAAGAATAAATCTATGAAGAAGTTTCAAGCAACAAGAAATTGAGGAAAAAAGTTAGAAATTTATCAAATTTCTGTGAAGTTCAAGAGTTAAAGACGAAGAATGTGAGTTGATGCTGATTGTAGATCGGATGCGAAGGTAAGGAAGAGTTTTTTTTTCTTTGATTTATTATTTATTTATTATTGTCAGACTGTGTATGATAATTATTTGTGAACTTTGTAGGCTCATGATCCAGATTGGACGGCTGAGCTTTCTGCTAAATTTTCCTAAAATCTATTTTGTCCCAACTATGTACCTCCTAAGGAATTATATAAGACATTCAAGCCTGGATATTGGATTAAGAATGCTTCTGCAGTGCAGTTTACAAGTTTGGATAACAACATGACTAAGGTTTTTGTTGTCGACATAAACGTACTTTATGAAGTAGAAAATCGTGCAACTTATCAAGGAGGAAAGAGAATGTGGAATCAAGACTTTGGGAGGGCTGGTTATACTTCCTTCAGATCAGGTTTTCCACTTGCTGACAAGTATATATATGTTGAAGAGGGAGGGGTTGATATGGCTTAAAATATTAGATGATAATGTGTGGAGTTCGATAATGATGATGAGAATGTGTGCTTTGGGAGATAATAAACTGGTGGGATGCTTTCTCTTCATCACTTGAGCCGAGATGGCACTATCTCTAGACTTCCCCACTTCCACGCCGACGAAATTGAGCGTTTAGTTGAGTATTATTATCGGTACATTGCGGTTCCTTGAGCAAAAAGGATTTTGACCAGGACATCACAAGTTATGAAGAATCAAATGGTAAAGTCCTTCTACCACAAGCATAGTACTTTGATTATTTATTTTGATTATTTTGTATTTTATTTTTATTTCAAAAAATAAAATAAAATATGTTGTATTGTTTTAGTGTGTATTTCATTTTGTATGCATTCAATAAGGTCGTGGGGAACAAGAAATCTATGAAGAAGTTTCAAGCAACAAGAAATTGAGGAAAAAAGTTACAATTTGTCAAAGTTGGACGAAGTTTAAGAGTTAAATACGAAGAAGAAGACATTTCCATGGGACGTTGTGAGAGTGATATTGATTGTAGATCGGATGAAGGTGAGTAAGCATTTCCATTCTCACATAATGATTGATTTCCTTTCTTAGAGATCACCAAAAATACAAAAATAAGTTTTTCAAAAGTAAAATTATAAAAACAAGTTTTAACGCCACCATGTCATACATGTGTAAGAATTCTTTCTTGATTCCTGTTTACATACCCATTTATATCGTCTTACAAGTGCAATATCATAAAAACCAAGGTTATTAGACTCGTACAAGTCACAATATCTTTCTTTCTTTTTTAAATCGAGTCACATCGTTGTTTAGAATCGAATCTGATAAGACTCGTAAATATTACCTTTTTTTTTAAATGTTTTAAAAAAAAAACTCTTTCGATAGGAATTGAACTTCGTACCTTACCAATGCTAGATAGACATTAACCACTGAACCAATAGCTATTTGTTGACATTAAATGAATAACTATCGAATATATTGCAATAAAATCATAATATTCTTGAACACACATCGTCTATGCTAAGTATGGAGGTATGATGATTTTTATAGCATACGATTCGAAAATCAATCATGAATCAACGCTTAACGTTTCAACATACGTTTCGATTCTTCAAAATAAAAAATGAGTCACTTCACGCTTCACATTTTCACAACCTTGCATAAAACCCTATTGGTGAAGCAGAAGTCGAGGAGAATACTTATTCTTTTAATGGTATCTTGTAACCCGGTGTTGTTGTATATGCTGATCCATCCAATTTTCCTTTACTTTCTCCATGACGAACTAATATGTTCCTTTTTGGTAATTTCATTCTCTCTGAAATTTATTCTTCCCCGCCTCTTGATTTCTTTTGTCTGCTGGTTTTCTTCTTTGGAGCTGAAAACCTTTATAAATAAAGACAATGTTGTGAATGGTGGGAATTGTTTATTATTTGTATCTATCGGTTGATATTATATGTTGCGGGGCACCATTGTACCCACGCATTCTCCACTAAACTGTTGTTGTTGGAACTATTCGGTGGGATTATACCTTTTTTGCGAGATAAAGTATACGTAGTTACAAGTGATATACGTTTAGATTTCACTCTTATTCTTAGATGTCATGGAACCTTATAACCAACTATGCAGTTGATGTATATCACTTTGACTTAATTACCAAACGGTTTGGCAACCATAAGAGAAAGTATTTTAGCTTTCCCAGGAAGAGGTGTAGTTTTCGAAGGTTGAAATTTGGATTTTGACTTCAAAGAAGGTTGGGTTTCTGCTTTTAAAAGATATTCTAATATTTAGTTCTCAACTTAATTTCTGACAGTTCGATTTGATTAAGTCCAAATATTATTTCTTAATCTTTTGTGTTGTGATTATTTGTTTTGTGCTTGATTTTAATTTTCCATAGTTCAGAGAATGGTGACCAGTAAGTCTCACAAAAAAATCATGAAACCAATCAAAATGTAATGTTTGATTTTTGTATTGTTTAATAACTCCATTTTTCAACCATTTGTAGACATGGTAGCTTTAACTTAAACAATCAATTGTCAAATGCACATGTAACTATATGGTCCGATTCAATGACTCAACACTTGCCCTTTATTTTCAGATTATCTTTTTTCCCTTTTCGAGATGATTATTCTTTTGTTCAATAATTCTATATTTTTATAATGGTAGTTGGACATCCTTATTTCACTAATCCACCTACTGAAAGTGACAAATAACTTCTTAAAATATTAGTTGAAACTTGTACGAAGTCTATATTACTCAAGATTTTAAAGAACAATTAGAATTTGTCTAAGCAAACCAGGGTTTGTTAGAGCGATTCTATTAGGGTGGGCAAACGAGTAAATTTGTCAGTTCGCACCCCACAACTGAATGTGTTGTTAACGCAATGTTGTCCTTTAATGATCTACATGAGAAACATGTTTACTTAGTTAGTGAATATCTAACGGGGGCATGAACATGGTGCACCAAAAATTGAAAAATAGTGTTGGATCTATTATACACATCATATTACCTCAAGCCTTACTTCCTAGGAAGAGAAATCATAGGCTACTTTTAATACTCGCCAAAGGAAATCCTATGACTAACTAATGATTCAAGCCATTTGACCACATGGCCTAAAATTTTGGAAGCCAATGGAATCAAGTACAAAACCAGATTACTGAAAAGTGACATGAGCTAGATGTATTGTTAGCGCATTTTTCTGTGTACGACATAATAGACACTGGTATTGATGAAAAGAAATAGTTAAGAAGACGAGCAGAATGACAATATTGAGATGAATAAGAAAATATAATTTTGTCAAAGGCTCATGAAAGTATATGTAGCAACCACGTTGGTGGACGCGGTCTCAAGCGCTGGGTACTTACTCAGGTTTATTTCTAGATATATATGCAAAAGGATACTTAGAAGTACGCAAAGAAGTGTGTGGATTTCCAAGTGGATGATGCAATTCCAAAAGACTTGGAAACAAGTTTCATCTAATCTTAAGTCTTTGGCCGTTCTCTAAATGGAGACCGGATGTCGTTGGACCACTCCTTGAACTCCAAGTAGGGTAAAGTTTGTATTGGACGCCGATGACTACTTTAATAGGCTGAAAATGTGGCATTAGTACAGGTGGATAGACATGTCGTATAAATACTCTTCTGGGAGAACGCTGCATGCAGAGTTGGCGTCCATACGAGATGGTGTCAGATAATGGGAAACAATTTGATTTTGGATTGATCAAATATTTCTATGAGATTTTGAGAATTCGACACAATTTCTTAGCTGCTTGTTAAGCCCAAAGTAAAGATGACATACCCCGGATTACGTACCTTTACAAAGATTTGATTATACTTTCTTTAATTAGATTCACCGTGTTCAATAGACAATCTAAACACTCATCTATGTTCATTTAATCGATCCAAATTCAATTAAGATATCCTCCTAAACTACTAGGATGTATAAGGAATAAAAAATCAAAGAGAATCCTAGAGAGAGATGGAAAGTACATAAAAATATTAACTCTTATTATTGAATGCTCTATTTATAATATGAGCCTTTCTGGGTATTTATACAAATTTAATTCTCACACTAAAGGTGTGATCAATAAGGGACCACTTATGTTCACATGTTGATGACGTATTTGATCCAAGCAGATTACTCTTTCCCGCCTCCTAGTATACTCAAAGCTGGAATTATCTCCCATGTTTTAGTCTCAGTTTCCAGGTCTAGGTCCCTGAGAACTTCAGGTCTCATCTCAGCTTTCTCGGTTTGCATCAAGGAGATAAAGGCGCAAGCATCCCCTACAATTCCACATCCACTCTCCCCCACAAAGATATTAATGTTAAGTACAAAGTTCAAAAGAACTCTCCCCCATAGATGTCATTCCTTAAAGAATGACATGAGTGACCTTACTCTAATCACAAGAGAAGGATTTTCTTGGACTTTAAATTTAATAGGCCAGTTACGAACAAATTAAATTTGTATCAAATATTTTTTTCTCTTCTCTCCAGTTACAAAAGAAGAAGTTTAAAATACATATCTTAATGTTAGAGGCACTAAGATACAAAATTTTCATGAGAAAAATCATCAACACAAATTATTCTCTACGCCAGTTACGAACAAGAGAACAACTAGTGCGATATGACTCAACGTAAGAATTAACTTCTCTAGCCATGTGCAAACGTAGAGATTTAATTTCACCACTTATTCCATGGTGGCGACAAAACAAAGAAGTAAGTTGATCCCTAAAGAGCATCTCACGAAATCCCGTAACAGTTTATTCAGAAAAGTGTAATCATGGAGAGATCAAAATTGCCATTCTCAAAATAGTTTTCTTCTCCTTTTCAAGAGTAAAAAGTATAACCTATGAGAAAACATGAGATATATGTTATAATCACCAAATAATAATAGCAAAGAAAAAATCTCACAAAATATGCAATACAGATATATGATCCATGAAGAATTAGGTATTGCTAATCATCTTCCAAAATAAAACTTAGTTAAATAAACTTTAAACATGCAAGATGATAATTATTTGGAATAGCTAATATAACACATGAAAACTACTCCAAAAACTAGTGTTCCTCCTCAAATAATAAGAACATAAATTCCTACAAGGAGTTAACTAGTGAAAACAAAAGAACATAAAAACTCTAAATTTCGGAAGAAGCATCACCGGTTCCGTGACTTTTGGATTTGTCATCAACCATATCCTCAATCTCTTCATAGAACATATCTTTATTGAATAGGTCGGTGACATGTGATTTCATGAGAACAAGGTCAGAAGAAACCTTTTCCAACCCAGTCTTTAGCATGTCCTGACTTTTCAATGCTTTAACAAGTTTAATCTTTTTGCCTCTTCAAATTGTTTAAGAAAATCATAAACAACATTAGCAGAAATCATCTCTTCTTGTTCCACATCCTGATGATCATATGAGAAGTATCAATTCATATTAGGATGGTCCTCAGTGCCATCACCATCATCTTCAACAAGAGTGAAAAGACGAGGGTACCCAAATACACCACAATCTTTAAATTATCCACCTATAAGTCCTCTTACCGAAAGTGATTGTCTATGGAAAAAGTCGAGACAATACGAAAAATCGGTATTCACACTTTGTGTGATCGTCTATGGATACGAGATCGAGACAATACAACAATCAAAGTGTGATTACTTGATAATAGGTTCGGACTTAACCAAACTCTATATGATCACTATCAAGTAATACGGAGTTAACGTTTGTGTATTTTACTTTTAATTATACTAAACAATTATAATTGCGGAAATAGAAAAGTAAAAGACACAGCAAGATTTTGTTAACGAGAAAACCGCAAATGCAGAAAAACCCTGGGACCAAGTCCAGAATTGAACACTCTCAGAATTAAGCCGCTATACAAAATCTAAACCAAACTTCTTATAGTTGAGACCAAGCAACTAACCCTACTTCACTTAGTTTCTTCAGTATCCTTACACTTCCAACATTCAATAAGTGAACGCACTGGAACAATTCCTTTGGATCGTATTCCAAACAGTAAAGGAACAACAAATATGTTTGGTAACAACTCTATTGATTCTTTCCAGTAAAGATATCTCAAATCATATGCAAAGGCTCTTCTGTTTAAACTAATAAACTCCTTTGCCTGGTTAGATCAATCTATCCAACAACTACCGAAGTAGCAGAATTTAGATTTGGAATCAATCAATATAAAATCCAACAAGGAATTATAAAGCGATGCCGATCTCACACAACTAATCAATCGAATAAATCCGATTCTAGTTGGATCCCAGTCGATCAAGGTTTGTTCTACACAAAGATATGAGAAACCAATCATAAATCTTCTTCTTCTTCTTCAAAACTTCTTTAATCTTCAATATAACCTGCACAACACCACTTGAATCTCTTGTGATCAATCACGCACAGAACGGAGTCTGTTAATAATGGATTATTACAAGATATCTTTAGATCTACAAACAGTTCTAAAGATCTCATCGACACTTCGATCTAGTTTGAGTGAATCTTATATCATAAGAGAAGATTCTCAAGAATAAACAAACTAGGTGCAATCAAAGTTCAACAACCGTTAGTCAATCAAATCAATTGAAAAATAATAAACTGCAATTATCTAGTTTCCTACCAACGGTACTCGTAGAGCTTCTTGATCCCACAGAAGTCTTTAAATGAGCGGTCGTAAGAGATTTCTCCTAATTAGGATACTTTCCTCTCCGGATAGACGTCTCCACCAGAAACAACAAAAAGATGAAGTTTGCATGGCTCTTAGGATAGTTTTCTAGAAATGAAAACTTAGGTATTTATAAACCAAGGATGTTTGGACACCAAGGAATTTCCAAAACCGAATTTTCTCAAGATATGCAATAAATGCCCAAATCGGTTTTCATAATTCCTGGAAATGCTTTGTCCAATATTTTCTGAAATCTCTCAATAGAAAATCTCCAATTAGTAAATGCACATTACTAATTTTTATTTTCCAGAGATATGCATTTAATTGCTGGTAATTAAAGCAGATAAAACTAACAACCTTAATTAAAAGATTCTTAATTTATTTCGGACCAGGATCTCCTTGAGTAATTAAGGAATATCTTTGAACAATAAAAGATACTAAGAGTTACTGTTTCTGTTCAAAGTATATTGACATATTTTCTTTGTAAATCCTCTTTCATATTTACAATCTTGGAATCGATTATACCACACTTCCAAATAATTTTAGAATTGGTTCATCTGTATTTCAAGACACTATGTGATTGATCAAGTATCAAATCACAATCATGGGTTCAATTGGTTCTACCAATCACAAGGATCGGTCTACCAAAATATGGATCACTTGTGATCGAACACACAAGTTACCAGGACCGGTTACGTCAGTTACCAGGATCGGTTATGTCAACTACCAGGACCGGTTACCATATACTCATGGTATTGCTTGTGATCGGTTACACAAGTCACTAGGATCGGTTACACCAATTACCAGGATTGGTTACATAATTAATAGAACCGGTTACACCAATTACAATGATCGATTACACAATTCTTTTGTGATCGGTCACACCAATTACAAATATCGATCATACCATCTCAGGTGATTAATTAGGATCGGTTACACTAATTAATAAAAAACAGTCATACCAAATCATAAGTCAGGCACTGTGATTAGTTATACCAAGATGAATAACAAGTTATGATCAGTTCTACTAACTCCCACATATTGGTAATCCAAAGATATGCGATGAATAACAATACTAATAAGCCTAGAGATTTCCCTTTCGATTCATAAAACAAGTTCATGAATGTACTTCCTTTAAACAAATGTAAACATTGTTTCCTAGGATGAAATCTTCACCTTTACCCATACACATAATCACAATAGCATTCATACGATTATGTCGATGTCATATATATGAAGTTCAAAAGATAAGCGTTATACTTCGTATTATAATTCCCTAACACTATGATCATGTGATCATGTCTCACTACTAGAGTATAATCATTCACAGCTTTGCAGTTATGCTATAAATATATCACGACTTGAAAGATACGTTAGGAATGAAACAGTTCAAGTCAATATTACTAACCTCAAAAGGAAGGATGATATTGTCGTTGTAGTTCGCTTCTTCTTAAAAAAGAATCGCCAATACCACATACCTGTTTGAAGTGTGTCAAAGCATACTCAAAACCGGAGCTTAGGCTTGACACCCCGGAGTGCCTCAAGATGGTCCCCTGCTGAGATCTCGTCTGAAAACAAGAGGCTACATAACAATATTGCTTCGTTTCCTCCATAGTGTACACCCCCAAACCAACATCTTTGATAAGAAGCGTAGCTAATCTCTGTTGCAGCAAACCAAAACCCGGCCCATCTCCCATAACCAAGTGCCTAAGAAACTGTCTAAGATGGTCATCAAATACCACATGCGCCTCGTCCAAAAACTCAGGTTTAGTAGTACGCATGGAAAAATATAACCTAGAGACACCAGAACAGTTCCTTAGCAAGAGCAACTACCCTTGCGGGTCCTTCAACTTCTGCATAGCATCGATCAAAGCAATAGTCTTTTGTACCCTCTTGGCAACCATGTTTCTGCAAAACTGGGGGTCCCGGCTAATTGGCCCACCTAATTAATAACTTAAGTATAGATTGTATTTTAGTCTATATCCAAGAGTATTTAAAACCTTCATAACATTGTGAAATATTCCAATAGACAATTGAAATTTTTTGGAGCAAAGCTTAATAATAACTTTTGTAATGTCCTAAAGAAAATCACAGTAACATGCTTATACATATTCTTTTAAAAGTGATAATAAAAACGTCAAAAGTAGAACTACTTGAAACAAATAGAACACTTGTTTTTCTTATCTCCCAATCTAACATGATTTTTATAATGATGAGGATTACATTTTGAAGCTTAGAGAGAATCCAAATGAGTATATTCATACTCATCTTTTGAGACTTTTTCACGTTTTGTTTTAACTATACTCCTGAGTTTACCATTAGGTTTTGAAAAGTTATCATAAAAGTCACTATTTTCATGAGAGAGATGAATTTTTACCTGAGTTGTTTTGTCTTTAGAAAGTGCTAGATAACTTATCGATGAGATCATTATAACCAACAATCATCAAATCCATGTTTGCTAGTTGAGCTGTCTCTTTAACTGGTAAATCCTTAGATTTTCCAATAAATTAAGTTCTTACCGGAACAAATATTCGTGATGACTTCCTTACATTTTTCTTAGTAGTTGTACCAAAACCTGTGCTCTTTGTTCTATTTGGTGAGTAAGCAGTACTAGAATTCTTATAAGGTGCCTTGATCCGAAAATCAGTATCATTCGTTATCAAACCCAATGGTTTCGAATTTTGAATGCCAGTAACTTCTTTTAAGATGAGATTCAACGTGTTTTGAATAATCATATTGCTTCCCAATCTAAGCTTACACTTTCGTTGAACGTGTCCTTCTGTTTTACAGAAATAACTCAGTTTCTGAACCTTAACAGGATCAGTATGTACAGAGTTAGTACAAGAACTTTTCTTTCCAGGAGATACAATTTCTTCTTGGTTAGAGAATCTAAACTGATCATTGTTTATCAAAGCAGCAAGGCTTTGAGTATGACCATATAAAAGATATTTACTTGAGCACTCATGATTGCCATTGATAATTACTTCCTCTAACTCTTATATTTTCGAGTATCCATAGATAATGATTGAAAAAGCGGGGGTCTAACAGCCACACCCAATATTTCATTTGGCAATCTGAATACACAAACTCCAATATACTTTCAAGAGAATCAACTAGACAATCAGATTCAATCTAGATAAAAGTATATCAAAGAGTTTATATCTCAATTTCTCAATTCAATGTGCAATCAGCAAATAGGAATTTGCGAGCCCGATGGAATATAAGAGAAGTAACTTGAACGGTACCAAAGTCCAATGTTCAAGGATCCATCAAATTCAATCAACAACCAAAGGTTGGATTTACCAATTAATTGATTTAATGCACAACCTATGATATTTTAATTATATAAAAAAATATAATGCGGAAAAGAAATAACACAGACACCAGAATTTTGTTAACGAGGAAAACCGCAAATGTAGAAAACCACGGACCTAGTCCACTTTGAACACCACGTTGTATTAAGACGCTACGATACACTAGCCTACTACCAATGAACTTCGATCGGACTGTAGTTGAACCCTAATCAATCTCAAGCCGATTCAAGGTACAGTTGCGCTCCTTACGTCTCTGATCCCAGCAAGATACTACACACTTGATTCCCTTAGATGATCTCACCCACAACCAAGAGTTGCTATGACCCAAAGTCGAAGACTTGGTAAACAAATCTGTCTCACACATAAAAGTCTATTGGAATAGATAAATCTGTCTCCCACATAAATGCCTACGAGTTTTGTTACGTCTTTTGATAAATCAAGGTGCACATGAACCAATTGATAAACCAGACTTATATTCCCGAAGAACAGCCTAGTATTATCAATCACCTTACAATATTCTTAATTGTAAACAAGATATTGTAGAATCATAAACGATGAGAAGAAGATGTTTGTGACTACTTTTAATCTTACCTATCGGAGATAAATCTCAAGCAAATCTTAGCAAAGATAATACTCAATCACGAAAGAAGAAGTAAGATCAGAACACGCAACTACAGAGAATATAGTTGGGTCTGGCTTCACAATCCCAATGAAGTCTTCACGTCGTTAACCTACTGGGTTTCGTGAAAAACCTAAGGTTAAAGGATAATCGACTCTAGCTTATACAACTAGTATCACACAGGAGGTGTGGGGATTAGGTTTCCCAGTTGCTAGAGTTCTTCTTTATATAGTTTTCAAATCAGGGTTGCCAGTCTAAGTTACCTTGGTAACATAACATGCAATATTCACCGTTAGATTAAAACTTGATTAGATTCAAGCTAATATCTTTCAACCGTTAGATCGAACTTAGCTTGTTATACACAAATGAAATGTACCTTCATTTAGGTTTAAGTAACCATACCTAAACGTGTACACCATGTTGGCTCAACCGTAGTTAACCGAGGTTATTTATATGAATAACCTCATATCAAACTTATTCATCTTAACCATAACTAGTTCAAATGACTCAAATTAAACTAGTTAAAGAGTTGTTCAATTGCTATATTCTCATAAAAGTATACAAGAACACAATTGAAGCAAAATTGGTTTGATTCACTCGAATCAATTCATGAACATTATATCCACGGTTTGTAAAAAATGCATTCCTTAATATATAAATGTATTAGTTCATGTCACAACCGATTCTAGAACTTTAACCACTCAAGTATGCAAACGTGTACGCATACTTAAGTAGCCGACCCTGAGTTTGGGTTCGCCAGTATGCGAACGCGTACGCATACTTAGTACACTTCCGAAACCCAGCAGAAATTCCCGAACCTATACCTTACGCAAGTATGCATACCGGTATGTGTACTTGGTACACGGAATTTTACAACTACAAGTACACATACGGGTATGCATACTCTAGTTCCGGTCATGGATCACATACATGCAAGAATGCACACCATGTTCATAATACAATGATGGTTAAGTATTCTAAACTCTATTTCACTCATTGAAACTTTCTTAGAGGATGACAATAGCCAGTTTTCACACACTATTAGCATCAAAGCAATTTTAAAGTTATTGAAATAATCATAACGAAACATTCCAAGTCTACATCAAATGATTGTATCACACAAACCATGTAAGATGTTATTCGGCAATTTTCACATGATCATCTTTTGACTTTCGTCAAGAATATAAGATGAACTTGGTTGAAGCGAAAGCTTACCAACACATATTTCGAGAAATATGTAAGCGAGATAAACTCAACTCGAAATCTCATATGTGTATAATCTACAACTATATAGTAATACGACTTTTGTCTTCATATAGGAGATAGAGTAAAAATAGACTTTCCAAGTGATAGATGAGTTTTAGTCTCCACAAACCTTTTGTTGATGAAGTTCCACAAGCTCTCCTTAGTAGTTCTTTGTCTTCAATTGAAGAACGCCGTGAAGTCTAATGCTAAGCTACACAATATATCCTAGTCCGAGACACTACTATAAGTAGACTAGAAATCAAGACTTATAGTTTTGATCACTAACATTGACAAACAAGCTTGCGATAGCAATGCTGGAGAGTTCGACCGAGCAGTGCTCTAACAATCTCCCCCTTTGTCAATTTTAGTGACAAAACTATCAATACATATGAATTACAAAATAAATAAACTTTTTTGCTTCTCATCCAAATGCTTGATCTCGTTGGATAAATCGTAAGCATGGGACATCAAACATTTAAGCAAGCATGACCCATCTAATAAAATAATAACTAATTTAATCAAATCATAATTCAATTTTTAATCACCAAAAGTCATAAAAAGAATTAATTAAAATTACCCATGTATGAAATTCGTCTTCCTCCGTCGTCCCAGTGATGGGTTCTAGCTCATCATGTTGGAAACACGCTCAAAATCCATTTTTATTGCTCAAAGGAGGTGTACAAATGATGAAAAGGGAGAAAATGATGAAAATCGAGTGTTTGCAACCATTATAAGTGTTGCAAGCACTGTTACAAGGAATGATAAAACCGTTACTTCTTTTAAGTCTGCCCCCTCCGTATTACGACCCTCGACTAAGTGTCGTAGACACCGTAGAAGAACGACTCGCCTCCGTGGTCCGTTCTTCGTGTTCTTGTGCAAAGAGCCAGCAGCAGAGAATAATTCTGCAACTCGATTTTTCTTGGCTCTGTAGCGTTCTAATTTCTCCCAAACTCTCCGTCCGGCTCTCTTCCACCCCAAGACCCCTTTTATACTCCACAACGACAAGAATCTTCCTCATAATCACCAAATATCTCCTCATTAAAACATATATTCTCCACGGATTACTTCCGTTATTTCTTTTTCACGCGTCAAGTTGCTTCAAATCTCGATATTTATCTTCTACACGTTCCTTCCCCAAAGATAGCACACTCCAAACACGAGAAAACTCGTACAAACCCGTGATTATCTCAACAAAGACACGTACTCGCCCGTTTTCTTCCGTTGGATTATCTAGCCAAAATTAACAAAACAAACAACCCTACCACGCCCGTTACGCTCAATCAAACCATTCCAAAGAAAATCAGCCATTGAATCTCTCTGAACAGCTTCCAAAATCCGAACCCTAACCGCCTCGTCGCTTCCGCATAGTTTCCCGCCAAAAGCTTATTTTCAAATTGTTGAAGATGACCGCCCTTATCCTTTTCTCTCAAAAGCAATAGCTCACTTGGTTCTTCAACATTATTCGAAATCTTCGTCACTTTCAAGTACTCCAATGATTCCAAATGTGTTGAAGATCCGTATCAATAACAATGAGAAAACAGTCGCTCTCAATCATTGTTATACAGTGTCATAGTATCATTATACAACATCAAAGTTCAATTGTATCACAACTTTGACAACAATACTATGGTGATATGTATCACTCCCCCATAGTCAATACTTCATCTCACAATGAAAACCAATCCCCCTTACATAATGATCCGTAAACCATATGTATTTGTAGTGTGAACTACACATTAATTCTCCCCCTTTTTGTCAATATAAATTGGCAAAGGTACTAAAACTAGTCTGATCCTCATGAAATTTTCATAGAAATACTTCATGACCAAATGAGAACAACATATTTACTTGTTTAGATGCCATCATATAGCCGAAACAAAATGCATTCATCAAGGAGTTTATAAAGATACAAGATAACCCCCACAATATTCCACAGCCGCACTCCCCAAAAAGATTTGGCAATTAAGCACAAGTTCAATTAAGAACTCTCCCCTATAAAATATCATTCCCGAAAGAACAACAAGAGCAACCTTACTTTTACAAGAAAAGACGGATTTCTTTGGACATTAACAAATCGCAAGAAACATGAATTTGTATCCAAAACTCTCAATTGAATTAACCACACGGAAAATGATCAATTCAATTGGCCAGGATCAACATAAGAGAACTTACGGAGCCGCACAGTATATACACAAGATGCGGATCAGGGAAAGACCAATACTACGGAATAATCAAAGATTCATTCTATTTTTCATCACTATTTGCACAATGACATATAATAGACTTAATATTTGTAAACAAAAGTTCATCATATCTTCCATCAATATTTGCATAATGAAATAATAGGCTTAACTTTTGTAGTCAAAAGTTCATTCTATCTTTTGTCAATACTTTCATATCGACATATAATAGAGTTAACTTTAGAACAAATATGGGACAATCAAGGTGAAAAGACGAGGGTAACCAAATATACCTCAAGCTAAAAAATTTCTTACCTATAAGTCCTTTCTCCGAAAGTGATTGTCTATGGAATGAGTCGAGACAATACATCTAATCGGTTCACACTTCGTGTGATCGTCTATGGATACGAGATCGAGACAATACAACAACGAGTATGTTTACTTGATAAAAAGGTTCAAACTTAACCAAACAAAATAGGATTGATTATCAAGTAAATAGGAATTAATGTTTGTGTAATTTACTTTAATTATAATAAACAATTATAATGCGCAAAATAAAAGTAAATGACACAGCAATATTTTGTTAACGAGGAAACCGCAAATGCATAAAACCCCCGGGACCTTGTCCAGAATTGAAAACTCTCAGGATTAAGCCGCTACACAAAATTAAACCAACTTCGTATAGTTGAGACCAAGCAACTAAACCTATAGTTCACCTAGTTCCGTCTGTATACCCAAGCCTCCAACTTATGAATAAGTCACGTACTTGGAACAATTCCTTTGGTTCGTATTCCAAACAGTAAAGGACAACAAATCTGTTTGGTAGCAACTCTCTTCAACCAAGTGATGTGAGTTCGACAAAGGCTCTTATGTTTATCTCAATAAACTCCTTCGTCAGGTTCTTAGATCTATCTTATTCTCAACTACCAAAGGTAATTGTTAAGATTTTGCAATCAATACTTTTAATCACAAAGAATTATATTGATGCCGATCTATACAACTAATCAATCCAATCTACCACAAGGATAAACCGATTATAGTTGGATCCTTTATACCGAAACAAGTATTGTGCACACCAAAGATTATGAAACCCAAAATCAAATCTTCAATATCTTCAAATATTCTTAGATCTTCAATAAACGCCCGCACACAATAACTTGAATCTCTTGTGATCAATCACGCACGTAACGGAGTCTGTTAACAATGGATTGTCACAAGACATCTTTAGATCTACAAACAGTCTAAATATCCCTGTCGAAACTTCGATCTAGTTTGAGTGAATCTTATATCATAAGAGAAGATTCTAAAGCATAAACTAACTAGGTGCAATCAAAGTTCAACCACCGTTAGTCAATCAAATCAATCGAAAACACAAGATAAACCGCAATTATCTAGTTTCCCACCAACGGTACTAATAGAGCTTCTCAATCCCAAAGAAGTCTTTAAACTGAGCGGCCGTAAGAGCTTCGCCTAATTAGGCTACCCTCCTCTCTGAATAGGCGGCTTCACCAGTAACAACACAACCGAGGAAGTTTGCTGTCACGAAGGATTAGTTTGCTAGAAATGAAAACTCAAGTATTTATAGACAAGGAAGTTTGGACACCAAGGAATTTCCAAAACCGAAAATATTCTCAAGATATGCAATATATTCCAAATTCGGTTTCCATAATTCCTGGAAATGTTGTGTCCAAAATAATGACCGAAAATCTCTTTGGAAAATCTTCAACTAGTAAATGCACATTACTAATTCTCGTTTTCCTAAAATAAAATTAAAAACCTTAATTAAAAGTTTCTTAACTTATTTATTTTTCGATCCTGGGATTTTCTTCCTTTAGCTATTAAGGAATAACTTTGAACAAATAAAGATAAGCGTTACTGCATATGTTCAAAGTATGTCGACATCCATACTCTGTAAGTCCTCTTTCATACTTACAATCTTGAAACAGATTTGCCACACTTCCATACAAGTTTAGAATTGGTTCATTTGACTTACAAGAACTATGTTATTGATCAAGAACACTCAATCACCAATCATGGGTTTAACGGTTTTACCAAAACAAGTTTCGGTTCTACCTCCATGTGAGTATTGTGCATAGTCACACTAGCTTCCCATAATTCGGTTGACTAGGTACTAGGATCGGTTCCCCACATATATATGGTATCTAACTTGAATGTTTTGCACATGTCCATAGGATCGGTTTCCCTTTGCCTAAAAACGTGTTGCACATGTCCATAGGATCGTTTCCCCTTTCTGCTAAAACATGCTGCACCTCATACAAGGATCGATTCCCCTATGTGATGTGTTGCACCTCTTACTAGGATCGGTTCCCATTTACCCAGAGTTGGTCTTACACAAAATCACAAACTCGATCATACCATCTCAGTTGATTACTTAAGATCGGTTTCACTAATAAAAGTCATACCAATACATAAGTCAGGCCTTTGTGAATAGTTTTACCAAGAACACAAATAAGTCATGAGCGGTTATACTAATCACACATATTGGTTGTTCACAAGATATGCAATGAATAACAATACCAATAACGCATGGCGATTTCCTTTTCGATTCACAAAACAAGTTCATGAATTTTCTTCCTTAAAACACATGTAAAACATTGTTTCCTAGGATGAAATCCTCACCTCATACCCATACATAATCACAATAGCATTTAAACGATTATGTCGATGTCTTATCTACAAAGTTTAGTGGTTAAGCAATAAACCTCGTATTGTATTCCTTAATACTATGTCTATCTAGAGTGTTCATGCTTCGCAATTTTATTTTCAATATGCACGACTTGAAAGATACGTTAGGAAAGGAAACAGTTCAAGTCAAATATCACTAACCTCAAGTGGAAGGATGATGTTGTCGTTGTAGCTTCTTACTTCTTCACTTTTCAAGTCTTCGCAATACTTGTAATGTCTCATATCCTAATACTTTCAATCTAACCTATACGAAGTTGACTTTAGTACATAATCAAGCGACTCTTTAAATGAGTTTTGATTCACTAAAATATGACAACCAAACTTGACATACCAACGCTTGGTGGGTTGAACCGAGCTATGCTCTAACAATCTCCCCCTTTGTCAATTTTAGTGACAAAACTCTTACATCATATGGACAAAAAAATTACAAGAATTCATTACACATACGCTTGATTCCCGAATTTAACAACACAATAACTTGTATACATTCAATCCTTAAATGCCGCTGTTGACATTATAATAACAAAGAATATTACTCCCCCTAAAGGTAAGATACATAGATTTTATCAATCCGCACGTCTTTGTTATTCCTTTGTAATGATATGTTACTCACCCTTAGTCTATGCTTTCACTCTTTCGTTAGATAAACGTTTAAGCACCAATGTTCTTTTCCTTAGTGATACCAATCAATATAAAATTAATGCCAGTATCACTTATTTACTCCATATATTTCTCCCCTTTTTGTCACAAAATGACAAAGAAACGTAAAATAAAGGACAAACCGAAAGGATCTTACAAATATCAAAATAGACTTGCAACCTATAGAGTTAAGCACGAGGGTTCCACACACCATTTTCGATAACCAATATCAAAACCGAAACTACAAAGTAATTTGTTTTGATATGTTATCAAGGAAACAATTGCCCGAAGCAATTTTCCCTAATAGTTTAGCAAACCAAAAATCAACTAATCAGGTTCTAATTACAATCGCTTGTTCCTTTGCTAAACCGATTGTACAAATACAATCGCTTGTTCGATAAGACCAAAATAAAGATAACTATATTTTTCTCATCAGGTTCTAATTATCCATATAACTTAGACCTTTAACTTTTAAACAAGACAAGTACTAGGTTAGTTAACTAGCATTTCTTGTTTAGGCATTCGATTAGACTTAAATAATCTGAAACCTCCACTTTGATAAGACTAACTAAAACCAATTAACTTAGTTTCTCTTATCCGGAATCAAATTGGACTAAACAATTCATCCCGAAAACCTTTTCTTTCGTTAAGCCATAAACCATTCATACAAACCAAATGAATCAACTTGCATAATTATTTACCTCAACCGGAAACAACATAGACATTAAAGCACCGCAATTGCACCGAAATTTTGTTATCCTAAATGATTGATACCAAACAACAAAGCAAGATAACAATAGTTTTTCTTAACCGGAAACAATTGAATCACACACACATCCATACACAAATAATGGAATAAAACATCAATTGTACCGAAATTTTGTTAAGCAAAAATAATAAATATATGAAATAAAAATCAGGATTTTCTTAAACAGGAAAACAATTAACTAACAAGATTGTTACCTCCAATTTCGCATCCACTTCTCCAATATGTTTGCATCTTCTTTCAGGAAGAATTGATATCGAAATATCATTATGTTGTCATCCTTATGCAAAACAAAAGAATAACAACAACCAACCTTTACCAGAGAAAGGTTGAAAACCGGTTTTTAACTATTGCAAGCAAAAGTTGAAAACCCCGAAACACATATGCTTTTATGCTAAACCAAAACCGATTCAACATATTGTGACTTTTTCACATATTGTTTCTATCATAACCCCTCATGATCCTTTGATAAAGCCTACCAACATGGGCTAGAACTTAATCCTGCTCAATCAAAAAGTCACCCAAACCATAAGGGTTCACAACATTATGAGATCGAATATCAAGGTAATAAAACCGAAATCAAACATCCCATAAACATACATAGCAATAATCATAAAGCATTCAAGCACAAGCTATGTAAATCAAAAACTATCACAAGAAAAATTATAAATCAAATAATTTTATTCATAATAAACTTAATACAATCATTGAAAGAAATAAAAAATTGAAGGCGGATTACTACTTTCAGTCTTCAGATTGTGAATTTCTTCAAGTAGAAAACCTTGTTGCTTGACCAGAACTTCTTGCAGGTGAGAAATCTTTGTGAATGACTCTGCAAGAGCATGTAATTCTGTCTTTGATTGAACACAAAAGTGTGTCAATGCTTCAATACACTGGTCTTTTCTCAGCGTATTCTCTCTTTCCTTCTTGCTAAGCCAATCTCCCTTTTTGATTTTACTCTTAATATCAAGAGAAGATCCAGACTTAATCTTAAGTTGATCTTTCTGATCTAGCATCTTGCCATAAGAAGATGTTGGATCCAGACTCATGGTTCGGACAAGGAATGACCAAAGAAGGAGAAGGATCTTTTTATAATTTTCATACTTCCGAAAATATAATATTCCTATAAATACGAATATATCAAATATTTTCAAATACTATATTTTATTCTCATAATCTACACATAAGTAGGTCTGTCAATGGAAGAATATCCATCGGATATTTAGAAATCAAATATCCGACAGGTTAAGCACTACCGGATATTCGATATCCGATAATATCCTATAGGATATCAAAATCAGATATCGATTCCGATAGGCTAAGTCGCTTGGATATCCGATAAATATCCGATAATATCCGGTTATAACAAAAAAGCTTAAAAACCCTTGTAAAACATTTTCATAATTGACACTTATCGGATATTTATCCGACAATATCCGATATCCGATACTAGACTCGAAATTAGGATAAATTACAAATAAGTTCCTATACTATCGGATATCGGATATTAACATTTCGGATGGGGTCTAATCCATTTCCGATATGTTAAGGAAGAAATATCCGATCCGATATCCGATAAAACGGATAAAATCCTATAGGATCTCGAATATTCGGAACGGATTCCTGGATATCGGACAAATATTGACAGCCTACACATAAGTGCCTTGATTTTCCTTTTTCCTCACTCAATTCGGCACACATGGTGAGGAAAGAACTCTAATACCGATCAAGTGGTAATAGTATGAGATTTTCTCTCATTGTGGGATTTCGAACAACCAGAGTGTCCTTGTTCTAGTATCGTATGAGAAATTCTTTTCTTATTACCTCGAACTAGCGAAGTATCTTGAGATTGACTTGGGTTGCCTATGCAACTTTTAGTAATTCTGTTTTTGAGACAGTTTTTGCATCTTGTCTTATTTTTCCCTTTACCATTAGATGATTTAATAACATCGGAAGACATGTCCATTTTTAAAATGGGTAAATCACTAATGGAGGAGGAAGAAATAAGATTGACAACTAATGCAATATTAGCTGTTTCCTCTTCTTCAGAATCGTATGTATCAGAGATCTCATCTAGAGTTACAGCCGACGCCTTGCTTCCAGTGTATTTCTTAAGATTGGGACAGTCTTTAGCAGTATGACTTTGCCCTTTACATTTAAAGCACTGCGGCTGATATTCATCATCTTCTTCATGATCTTTTTTGACAGGAACTCGATCACATGGGCGAGAAGATCGATGAGTATCCTTAATAAATCTCTTATTTCGCTTCTTTAAGAGATCTCGAAACTGTCTAGTAATCAATGATAATGATTGTTCAATTTCATCATCGTAATTTTTGCAATCTGCTCATCCGAATCATCCATCTGTCTATTCCTCTCCATTGGGGCTTTCGAATTTTTGCAGCTTTAAAAGCAATTCCTTTATTTTGAATAGACTGCGATTCATGATCAAATATCTTTAACTTTCCAACGAGAGTGCTTTGTGAGAGAGTTGAGAGATCATTTGCTTCTATGATTGCATGCTTCTTAGAATCGTATCTTGGTGGCAACAATCCGAGAATTTTGCACACTATATCCTTTTCGTGAGATAGTCTTTCCAAGAGAGAAAGAGGCATTAATTATCTCAGAGAGTTTAAGATGAAACTCTTCAAAAGTGTCGTTGTCATCCATTCGAAGGTTTTCCCAATCGGACGTAAGAGTTTGAAGTCTAGCTTCTTTCTTTGAAGTGTTTCCTTCAATACGATCTGGAGATTATCCCAAGCTTCTTTCGAAGTTTGACATGTTAATACATGATGTTTTAGATCACGGCTTACAACATGTATTATAACATTTAAACCATCTGAATTCTGCTTTGCAAGCACCTTTTCCTCGTTTGAAAAATCTACTAAGCGTTTAAACTCAGTTTCTGAATTTTCTGTCTTTGGACGAATGTAACCATCGATGACTAATAGCCAAGTATTAAAGTCTCGTGATTGAAGAAAAGATATCATAGCAGATTTCCACCATAGATAGTTTGTTCCGTCAAATCTTGGCGGTACGTTAATTGAAGTCGATTCAT
This sequence comes from Papaver armeniacum, assembly GCA_023531295.1. Classification (NCBI taxonomy): domain Eukaryota; kingdom Viridiplantae; phylum Streptophyta; class Magnoliopsida; order Ranunculales; family Papaveraceae; genus Papaver; species Papaver armeniacum. The sequence goes on along the minus strand of JAJJWW010006060.1, from coordinate 910,912 downwards.
GAGAACTCAAGTTCATTCTTATAGGTTAGATTGCACCAAAAAAAGATTGTTATATCTTTTCGTGTTTGCCTGCTCTTGAAACCAATTGAAAAGCCGAGGGTACCCAAATATACCTCAAGCTAAAACTTTTCTTACATATAAGTCCTTTCTCCGAAAGTGATTGTCTATGGACCGAGTCGAGACAATACAACTAATCGGTTCACACTTCGTGTGATCGTCTATGGATACGAGATCGAGACAATACAACAACAAAGTATGTTTACTTGATAAAAAGGTTCGAACTTAACCAAACACAATAGGATTGCTTATCAAGTAAATGAGAATTAACGTTTGTGTAATTTACTTTAATTATAATAAACAATTATGATGCGGAAAATAAAAGTAAATGACACAGCAAGATTTTGTTAACGAGAAAACCGCAAATGCATAAAAACCCCGGGACCTTGTCCAGAATTGAATACTCTCAGGATTAAGCCGATACACAAAATTAAACCAACTTCGTATAGTTGAGACCAAGCAACTAAACCTATAGTTCACCTAGTTCCGTCTATATTCCCACGCCTCCAACTTATGAATCAGTCACGTACTTGGAACAATTCCTTTGGTTAGTATTCCAAACAGTAAAGGAACAACAAATCTGTTTGGTAGCAACTCTCTTCAACCAAGTGATGTGAGTTCGACAAAGGCTCTTCTGTTTATCTCAATAAACTCCTTCTTCAGGTTCCTAGATCTATCTTATTCTCAACTACCAAAGGTAATTGTTAAGATTTTGCAATCAATACTTTTAATCACAAATAATTGTATTGATGCCGAACTACACAACTAATCAATCCAATCAACCACAAGGATAAACCTATTATAGTTGGATCCTCTATACCGAAACAAGTATTGTGCACACCAAAGATTATGAACCCTAAATCAAAAATCTTCAATATCTTCTTTGTCTTCAAATCTTCTTAGATCTTCAATAAACGCCTGCACACAACAACTTGAATCTCTTGTGATCAATCACACACAGAATGGAGTCTGTTAACAATGGATTATCACAAAACGTCTTTAGATCTACAAACAGTCTAAAGATCCATGTCGAAACTTCGATCTAGTTTGAGTGAATCTTATATCAGAAGAGAAGATTCTCAAGCATAAACAAACTAGGTGCAATCAAAGTTCAACCACCGTTAGTCAATCAAATCAATCGAAAACACAAGATAAACCGCAATTATCTAGTTTCCCACCAACGGTACTAATAGAGCTTCTCAATCCCAAAGAAGACTTTAAACTGAGCGGCCGTAAGAGATTTCGCCTAATTAGGTTATTCTCCTCTCCGAATAGGCGGCTTCACCAATAACAACACAACCGAGGAAGTTTGTCATAACGAAGGATTAGTTTGCTAGAAATGCAAACTCAAGTATTTATAGACAAGGAAGTTTGGACACCAAGGAATTTCCAAAATCGAAAATATTCTCAAGATATGCAATATATTCCAAATTCAGTTTCCGTAATTCCTGGAAATGCTCTGTCCAAAATAATGACCGAAAATCTCTTTGGAAAATCTTCAACTAGTAAATGCACATTACAAATTCTCGTTTTCCAAAAATAAAATTAAAAACCTTAATTAAAAGATTCTTAACTTATTTATGTTTCGATCCTGGGATTTTCTTCCTTTAGCTATTAAGGAATAACTTTGAACAATTAAAGATAAGTGTTACTGCACATGTTCAAAGTATGTCGACATCCTTACAAAGTAAGTCCTCTTTCATACTTACAATCTTGAAACCGATTTGCCACACTTCCAAACAAGTTTAGAATTGGTTCATCTGACTTTCAAGAACTATGTGATTGATCAAGAACACTCAATCACCAATCATGGGTTTAACGGTTCCACCAAAACAAGTTTCGGTTCTACATCCATGTGAGTACTGTGCATAGTCACACTAGTTTACCAAAATTCGGTTGACTATGTACTAGGATCGGTTCCCCACATATATATGGTATCTAACTTGAATGTGTTGCACATGTCCATAGGATCGGTTCCCCTTTGCCTAAAAACGTGTTGCACATGTCCATATGATCGGTTCCCCTTTCTGCTAAAACATGATGCACCTCATACAAGGATCGATTCCCCTTTGTGATGTGTTGCAACTCTTACTATGATCGGTTCCCCTTTACCCAGATTTGGTCTTACACAAAATCACAAACTCGATCATACCATCTCAGTTGATTACTTAAGATCGGTTTCACTAATAAAAGTCATACCAATACATAAGTCAGGACTTTGTGAATAGTTTTACAAATAACACAAACAAGTCATGAGCGGTTATACTAATCACACATATTGGTTGTTCACAAGATATGCAATGAATAACAATACCAATAACGCCTGGAAATTTCCTTTTCGATTCATAAAACAAGTTCATGAATTTACTTCTTTAAAACACATGTAAAACATTGTTTCTTAGGATGAAATCCTCACCTCATACCCATACATAATCACAATAACATTTAAACAATTATGTCGATGTCTTATCTACAAAGTTTAGTGGTTAAGCAATAAACCTCGTATTGTATTCCTTAATACTATGTCTATCTAGAATGTTCATGCTTCGAAGTTTTATTTTCAATATGCACGACTTGAAAGATACGTTATGGAATGAAACATTTCAAGTCAAATATCACTAACCTCAAGTGGAAGGATGATGTTGTCGTTGTAGCTTCTTACTTCTTCACTTCTTTAAGTCTTCGCAATACTTGTAATGTCTCATATCCTAATACTTTCAAGCTAACCTATACGAAGTTGACTCTAGTACATAATCAAGCGACTCTTTAAATGAGTTTTGATTCACTAAAATATGACAACCAAACTTGACATACCAACGCTTGGTAGGTTCAACCGAGCTATGCTCTAACACAAGGTTCACGGACGTAAACAACATATCCCATAACAATTTGCAATATATAAAACCATAAAGATTAATACTGCAAAAATCATCTTCCAAATAACTTAGAATTTAAATAAATAAATCTAAAAACATTGCAAGATGAAAACGTTGGCAATAGCTATGTGTACTCACAATAATGGCTATTCCAAACCCTATTTATCCTTCTTAAAAACACAAGAATAAATTCTCATAAGAAGTTTCCTAGACATAAGACAAACTCGTAATGCACATACAAGATGATTTTTCCTTAGAGGGTGGAATCAATTTTTTTCGCACGGATTTACACCAAGAATAGCTACCAAAGGCGTATTAAAATATTTTCTTAACAAAGAAGAACATACAAAGTCATTAACGACCAGGCACCATAGTTCACATAAGATGATTGTGAACATTCAAGAATCCCATAACAATGCGTACTATTGCCCATTATTGAACTTCCTTCTTTGTGATTCACCAACAACATTCTTGTAAAAGCTACAAATTAGCTTAGAAGAGTATTACTCCAAGAATCCAAGTGCCCAAGTCCAAGAGAAGTTGAACAAGTGCGACGAAATAAAGCAAAATATTCAAAAACAAGAGACAGGACAAAGACCAATCTTACCTCATCCAAATTCAAGGATTCTCATCTCCATTTTGAAAAGAATTCAAAGAGGAAGATAATGCAAAAAGAATTAGGTCAATCCGAGTTCGGAAAAAGAATTTACGGCCAAAACAAGTTTACCGAAAATCGACGTCTACATGCAAGTATGCATACCGGTTTGCAAAAGGTATGAAAACAGGTATGCGTACTAAAATCCCTGGATTTTGATTTTGAATGATGGTATGCATATATGGTATGTGTACCATGAAGTCCAAACATCCTGAATTACTATTTTCAAACCTAAACATTTAAGAACCTTAAACACAGATCAAGTTAGGTAGAAATGAACGATAAGCAAGGTACATGGATCATTATAAGTACTCTAAGCAAATAAAAACACAAATCTTGATCAAGTTTATAGACATACGTTTTTAGAAGAATCTGATTGAATTCTACAGCTTTACCGAACATAATCTGTGCGCCCAATTCTTGTGCTTCCCTCACCGAATACATAGCAGGACATTTCTTGGTGAGGATGCACTTCCAACACAATCAGGTTGTGTTGAGGTGAACAATGTCTTGCTCACCATGGCACCAAGAAAGAGTCTCCTTCCAACTACTCTTACATCTTATAGTATTGAGAGAAACCCAAAAAACTGTTTTTATAAGTTTTTCAAAGAACTTCCAGAGAGCACAAGAAAAATTGTGTTTCTGATTTCTTATTTTACACCTTATAAAAATTAGTTTCTGCAGATAATATTCAGTATCGCATAAGGAAACTCTTTTGATAAAAAGAGACATCCTAATTTCTTCATAAGAAGGGACAATACTATTATCTTGGTAAGATGTATCAGGAATTGAACAATGAATTGATTCATGCTTAGAGGTGGTACAGTCAGAAGACTTAGACTTAAACTCTTCTTGTAAACCGTTTAGTTTTCTACAACTAGTTGGATTACACAGAGGACTTAGTAGTTCTCCGTCTTCAATTGATGAACGTCGTGAAGTCTAATGCTCAACTACACAATCTATCTGTTGATGGTGGATTTTCGACAAAGGTCAAAATCGTAAAATCATGATACTGCATGTTTCTGACCCGGCTTCAGGAACGCATGTGACGATTCATATTTTATGATCCGTGAACCGTTTCATGAACTCTGACTAAGTGAGTATTCCTCTCAGATCCATGATGAATATGTTTCTCGAAAAGCCTCCCACTATCTGAGCGTTCGATGCTACGCATTTCATCGTGCCCTCTATGTAGAAGAACGATTGGGCGATCCTCTAGACATAATTGTTTGTCAGAGGGCTTAACGCCTTCAGGATGTTCCCTGACTACATAGAGAGACCCCCCTCTACATAGAAGAATGATTGGGAGGTTCTCTGGACATAATTGCTTGTCGGAGGGCAAAACGCCTTCAGGACACCAACGCTGCACGTTGTTTCCTGACTATGCACTTTTCAGAACGAGTATGATGCTTCAACTATCTCATATCTCGATTCTACAATAGATTAATTCTACCGTGACATTCACCGATTGAATTCCTAGAAAATAATCTATTTTATCTCATTACTCCGTTCCATGGATGATCCCCGGCTGATTCCATGGATTAGTAATAAATAACCATCTTATCTTATTACTCTGTTCCTGAATTCCTCGGATTCATGGATCAGTAATAGATACACAATTCATTTCATTACTCTGTTTCATAATCATTCTCCGCTGAATTTCATGAATTGGTAATAAATATCCAACAATCGGGCATCTGGACTATCACCGAGTAAGCCCCAACAAAATGATGCAAGTGTACTCAACGATGATGCACGAACGAGCACCCAAATGCACGAACGAGCATTCGAAAATATGGACAAACGAGGAATCCTACACAAAACAGAGAGAGAAAATAATAATAAAAAAATAGAAAAGAGGCGCCTAGGGACCGGGCCCACCGGCCGGCCGGTCATGCCGCCGTGTCCGGTCCCCCACGCCTCTTCCTTTATTTTTTCTTATTTTATTTATCTTCATGAACTCATGAAAACTCCTTCATTCAAGCAAATTTCCTTGTTTGAGCAAAAACCCTGGTTTCTTCATATTTTCTCAAATATTGCTCAAACCATGAAAAAAGCCAAAAAGTCAAATGGTCACATGACCGACTAGGCTTTTCACGAAAAATATTAAAATATTATTATTTTAATATTCTCAAAATATTGATCAAACGAGCAAAGTAGTTCTACTTGCTTATTCGAGCAAAATCAAGAATTTCAGTCAAAGATCGAACTCTTCCAAAATCCAAGATATTGCTCAAACGTACACCAGAAAATACCAAAACTCTCAGGACTGAGACACGGACGTTATGGTGACACGGGCATGCCTCCTCGACCGACCAAGGCCGGCCCTAAGGCTTGTAAGGAGCCGGTCCCACACATCTTTATAATTTTGACCTAATTTGCTCAATTGCTCATATTGGGTTCAAACTTTTTCCAACCAACTTGGAATTCGCTCAAACGACTATCACCTGGTCCCACGACCACCAAGGGCCGGTTTCACGCTCTCTTGGCCTGTCCCTCACTTCTCCATAATTAGCTTTTATCACCTAATGCTCAGACGAGCATTATTGTAATAAATGATTAAACCAACATTTAATCATCCTTTCACCGACCAGTCAACAAAGGACTTTGGTGCACGCTCACTCGAGCACTTGGGCGTTAAATGGTCTTCCATCATCCCATGTAGGCGGTCACTCCTTCACCTAGTGGCCTATTTTCAATAAATCATCAATTGATGAACAATTGATCAAAATTAGGGTTTCGAACAAATGCTCTACAAATCGGGATTTTGAGCAATTTCAAACACTAATAAATTTATGTTGACCCAGCAATCAACATCTGGATTAATTATATAATATTTGGTAGGCTACCAATATTTTAATGGGTCACGTTACCAATAATTCGTCGAATTGAGCAATACTTGCTCAGTTGCTCGAATATTGATCCAACTATCAATATTCAGTAATTCGTCGAATTGAACAATACTTTCTCAGTTGCTCGAATATTGATCCAACTATCAATATTCAGTAATTCGTTGAATTGAGCAATACTTTCTCAGTTGCTCGAATATTGATCCACTATCAATATTCAGTAATTCGTCGAATTGGGCAATACTTGCTCAGTTGCTCGAATATTGATCCAACCACCAATATTCAGAAGTTTATCGAATTGAGCAATACTCGCTCAGTTGCTCGAATATTGATCTAACTATCAATATTAATATTACTCAATATTCAACAATCCGTCAAATTTATAATATTTGCTCAGACGAGCAATATCAACATTTTTTAATCCATGAATCACTGAGCATTCATCAATCATGCTCAATTCAACAAAACCTAGACTCACTGTCTAATCAAGTCAACGACTGACTAATCAAATACACGTCTACTTTGCAGACTTCACGTTCGTGAGACATCAATCACGTCACATGTGGGATATCAAATAGGGTTTTGGTCTGCGGCCTACAACACGTGTGCTCATCCACGATGAGAAATATGAGTAATTCATGCAAGCGGTTGAGGGAGTTAGCAAAGTAGTGGGTGGAAGATCAACCAAGTCTCCACACGTCACGGAACTGGTTTTACCACGATCTCCCACTTTCCCATTCTTTCACTCAAGGAACCGTCACGCTTACTAGGATCAATGTGTTTTACTATTTTGACAATATAAATAAGTCCAAAATCGATAACTAAAGACATCAACATTCGTCTACACAAGAATTCGATCGAAACTTATTTTCAGAACTCAGCAGTTCATCAATTTGCAGAAATCCCACACACACATCCACAATCCTTGATCATCATTGATCCTACACAATTCTCAGCTTCCCTCCTACAGATCAACCTATCTCCCTCTTTGTGACCGAATTGACTCTGGAACGGCATTGACTTGGTTTAGGCCGGAGTCCTGCTGATTGATCTCTCGAACTCAAAGCACTCGCGTGCAAATGCATCTGTGTGAGGTTAGCGGTTGCTCGGTTGAGGAGTCTCGCCCGAACCGTCGTCTCTTCACTTTCTTAAAAAATCAAAGAAATCGTTTTCGCTCATCTATAGATTGGCGACCACAAAGGGGAGATTAATCTCTCGTTTGAAATCTCACATTTTCACAAAATGGTTGATCTTAGGTCGGGTTCGATTACAAATCCTAACACAAACAACGCCAGCACTAGCAACAACGATGGTACCCCAGAAACTACTCCCGTTTTCAACAACGGTACTGGCGGCACCACTCCCCTCAATCCAACAACAACCAACCTCTCTTCGGACGGTCTCCCGAGGAAGATAGAGAAAATCCGCCCACCCTCACCGATCTTATGAAGATTCCGGAAATTCTCGCTAAGAATCAAGTAAAGATGGCAGCAATACAGAAGGAACTATGCGCTCATCTCAAGGACCTCACAGACAAGTTGTCACCTGAACAAGCTCAACCCCGACGTCTGTCAGAGAAGGAGAAAGGAAAAGCCAAAGAAACAGACTCTGAAGTTTCACCAATCCATGTGGTAGATGATGATGAAGCCTGCAAAGCTGCAGAAAATCCACCGGAGAAGGAGTCTGCAGGTTTCATCACTTGTGAAAATATGGAATGCTTCATGGAGGCTCGAGGAAAAGACAGGACACCATCTGTCCATCATCATCAACCTCCATATCCTGCTGCTACACAAAGGATCCCTCTCCCAAAAGGCCATACTTCTCCAACGTTCACACTTTACAATGGAACAGGGAATGCTCGAGAACACGTCTCTTGATTCCTGTAAGCACTAGGAGAGCACGAACATAACCATGTCGTTCGTCTGAAGGAATTCTCGAAATCTCTGACGGGCCGAGCATATACTTGGTACAACAAAATCGCACCAGGGAGCATCACTAGATGGGGAGAAATGGTTAATGCTTTCTACCGAAAATACTTCTTTGTCTCAGAGCAGATTACTCTGTCTGATTTAGGAAGAATATCTCAGAAAAATACTGAACATCCGAACGACTATGTGAAGAAATTCTGAATTCAGGCCTTGGATTGTCATGATCCAAATGTCACTGAGCAACAATTGGTGGACTTGTGCATCAATGGAATGATCCCGGTCTAATGAGCCTTGTTGGAAAATCTCCGGTTTCAAACTTTCTCAGAACTTCACGAAGCGGCCAAGCGATCAGCAACTATTGCTCCGTCCCTATTGGAAAGAACAAAAGCTGCAAAAGTCGAGGAGACGAGAGACACCTGAAGAAGACGCCTGATTAACAAACAATACAATGTTCAACCTTCCATGAATGTTGCTGAAGGAAGCAAAAGGAAAGCTGGGGCACAACAACCTAAGAACGTTCCTCCAGCGTCTCATCCTACAAAGGCACCAAGGAAGGACAATCAAACTCGAAACACACAAGCACCAGCTTAGCATCAATAGAATGACCAGGAAGAACCAGACTTTCCTTTCCCCATTGAATAGGTGATCGAGTTATTGGAAGTCTGGATCCAAGATGGTGTTATCAAATTACCTCCCGTCAGGAGATAGCCGACAGAGGAGGAAGTGGAAAATCCACGCTACTGCCGCTTTCATAGGTATGTCAGTCATTCGACAAGTGATTGCAGAACTTTGAAGCACATATTCAAAGAAAAAGCCGACTCAGGAGAACTAGGGACTGAAGGAGTTCACAAGAATCCTATCCCAATTAGAACCTTTACGCTCTCTGAACATCCAGTCAAGGAAGCAGTTCAATAATTGATCGAGCATGTCTGCGAATTGCTTTATCTATAAAAAGCTCAAAGGGGAGACATGTTCACGGCTTTGAATCATATAGTGTCTGGGAAATGACTATCCATTCCAGAAACGCTCCCTAAACCTCCAGCCACTGACAAAGAGATGTACGACAGTACACCTCAAAGGAAACGAATTCAAAAGAGTGCTTATCGACGTTGGAATATCTATCAACATCATTCCTTTGAAGACCCTCAGAGCTGCAGGCATCACCCGACAAGAAGCCACTCATGCTCTTGTCTCAGTCAGAGATCACGAAGGAATACTTAGAGATGCGTATGGTTATATCTTTCTCAAGATGAAAATTGATTCAACCTGGGCAGAAACCAAATTTCACATAATCAGGGGAGATCCAGGGTATGACATGATCCTCAGGCGCACATGGATTCATGCTGGGAAGGTAACTACGACACCTTCAATTACACATTTATCTATTGAAGAAAGATCTTATTCAGAAGACATGGAGGATGATCCATCATTCGAGCATCTGGGGAAAGTTGAAGCCTTAATGTAACTCACACAAAAACTTGAAGAGAGTACTCACAAGTTCATCAAAAGATTCCGTACTCAGGCAAGTCTTATTCCCCCTCATGCGTCCATATTATCAACTTTCAAATATGCTACCCTGGTCCAGGACTTGATATTACTCATAACTTAGCTATCACCAAACGTTATGAGTATTTAGTCTCGCCTCAACAATATTTCACCAAGTGGTTGGATGCAAAACCTCTCCGAATTCATCATCTTACTAACACAGTCATTGCTAGAATAATGACTGAACACGACAATCAATATCCTAGATACTCTCCCTTGTGTGAGTGTCCACATGTGCCGCAGGATTGGAAAGCTCCACAGATATGGGATCCTACAAGAATTCCAAACTAGCAGAAGATATTCATGGCACGAGCAACAAAGCCTAATAAATTTCATGAAGGGGATTTAGTTCTCAAGGTAGTTAAACGCAGTGATCGTTCAAGGAGGAAGTCTAATTGGGAAGGGCCTTTCATGATCACCAAATCTATGGCCGGTGGATACTACAAGTTGATCAACATGGATGACAAAACCATTGTTCCAGTGATGAAGGAGAATTGGCTCAAAGCCTTTGGCGCCCGAAACATTCAGCGTTCTAAGGGGTATTATGTTCATTGCATGAACTCTCGAGACACCTAAAGTTTTCATTTTAGGATTTTCTTTCACATGTATTTTCAATTCCTCCAAGAGTTTGCAATTCTTGCATTCAGTATTTGAATTCAACAATTCATCAAAGTTCTTTTATTTCAAGAAAATCTTTATCAAATCCAAAAAGAAAATCCCCAATCACTCACTTATTCAAAACCAATCAAAAAGTCAAAACCAAAATAAAACCTCACATCTCTCAGAAGTTCAAGGTTCAAGAGATTATGGAAAAGAAAACTAAAGGAAGCCGACAAAGTAAGATTTCTGCTTCTCTGCATTCTCCAAGACTTGTAAGGCCGCTTTATCTAACTCCAGCTTTTCAATCAATTCAGCAATCTTAGCCATTTTCTCCACCACAACATCACTGGTGAGCGGTATATTATTTTCTACTGCATCCTTGATGGTGTCGATCCTTTGACGAAGCCACTTCAAGTACAAACCAAGTTCTTCAGATTTCTTCAAGTTGTATTCCCAATCAAAGAGTACATCTTGAGTAACAGTACTTCTTGCCCTGTTCCGTATATCATCCATGACACGTAAGATAGATCCTACTTGCATTGTCAAGAAGTAGCTGCGTTTCGGATCCTTGGTGACAACAATGTGACCATATATTTTCCACAATTTTTCATATATATCAGCATATATACCCTATAGGAACGCTAAATTCACCAACTGGTGTATGATATGGGAGTGATTCACCGAATGGAGGCTCACAAATAATCCCTGCATTAGGGTATTCATGCACTATTATGCGGTTCTCAATTACCTAAGCAACTTCAGCAAATATGGGAACATCTTCTTTTATTGTTGGAGCAACTTCTTTCATTATGAGTCCGGTTTCTTCTACTGAAGTGGTAGTGACATGAGCATCATTCTCTTCAACAACTTCAGTGACAACATTTTCATGACCCTGAGTTGCAGATCTGGTAACACCACCATTTTCATTCGCCGTATTGTTCAAATCGTCATCATTGGTTCCATTATACTCAACTTCAGCATTTAATACCTAATACGAAGATTACATGAGATCAAAGCATGAAAACCAAATTCAATCATAAAATCCAGCATGTGAGTTAACTAACGTTATCTAAGTTCTTTACTATACATCCAAGGCATGAGCAAATAGTGTGGAAGTCACAAAACACATTTTTCAACAAGCTCGTCTCAAGATATTTTATACTTCCACGTATAATACGACAAACTGGGAGAAATTGGTAAGGAATCTAAGTTTGAGTCATATACCACTCTCTTCGTATGGATGTTTTCTACAACATATCAAAATTTCATAGCAATTAGATAAACGAGCAAAGAGTTGTGGACAAAAAATTGGACTACATGCCAGCTGAAAATTTCTGAAGGTCTCCTGGAAGTTTACTGTTTCACTGATTTAGGCCCCTAAACGTGCTCAAAACTCTAAAAGCTTCTTTGAAAAATCTTGTAAATCTCCTGGGCATAATAATACATGGGTGGATCACTAAATTCCGACATCGGGCAAAGATTCTACAATATTTTTGCTAAAAAACTGAGTTCTGAAATTTTCTGATGACGTATTTCACTAAAAATTTTCATTCATTCGTATGGATTCTCATTCATTCATTCACGGATCAGCAATATTATACTTCTATGAAGAGAATACAAAATGGATACTTACTTGAGGGGTCTCCAAGCCATTCAAAGGATTAATGTGGTCGACACCAACATTGGAAGCACCATTACCATCATTCGGTCCCGATTCTTGAAGGTTCTCTTTATCACCACCATTTAAAGACGAATGGACAGCTTGGCCGTGTTGGTTCTCCACGGAAATATCCTCCTGGATATATCGGCAACAATTATTATTATTTTATTCAAGAAGTACCATGATTAATTATACAAAGGAATACTTACATCGACATCATCTTCATCGCTGGAATCATGGGTTGTTGGCTGAACAAGACAGAGACCGTCAATACTTGATGGAGCAAAATTCTAGAACATCAACAAACATTGGTTTCACGATTCTAATTATGCGGATAAATAAAAGTCATGGTAGAAAGAATATTAACAACTCACCAAAGAAACGACTGGGGACTGCACATTATTCGGTATCATCCTATAACTCCTTCTACTTCTGCCTTCTCCACCCTGGTCACTGTCTTGCACTTCTGAGAAGTCTTCCTGAATTCGAGATCTCACAACACGGTTGCCCTATAATAAAATTAATAAAATAATTAAGATGCGATTATCATGTCTTTGCTGAAATCATAAGAAGAATACTTACATGTGAACATTCTGGAGGTGCTTTTATTTTATCACCACTAGAAAGATGCTTCAATTTTGGTCGATCAGAGAGCACATCAGCAGGAGGAAACTCTCTTAACAGAGACTTAACATCCATGGTAAAGTTATACAAACGGTCAAGTTGTTGGCGCCAGAAGTCTATATAGCCCGGAGTTACATAAGTAGCTTGGTCAGAACAAGGAAATAAGTAACCATTTCCTTCTACGTGTGTGCAATCCAAATGAGCCTTCAGATGCTCTATCGATGGTTTATTCACTCGATGACCTGGAGAACATTGATCAAGACCCATTTATCGAGATGCCCTGTCGATATTGTATTCTTCCACCTGGAACTTTACGTGCATTACTGACACTAAATAACCAGGAGTGCAACTTAGTATAAAATATTTCTCTCCATCACTCAGGCCGACACCAGATTTTAACGTGACATTTTATTCAGCAACATTGAAAGTGATCAATTGCGAGAAGAGAGGAGGAACCGACACCCATGGGCGAAAATTAAACTCAGACTCGATGTCTAAAACACTGGTGAGGCATATCTTATGTTGTGGCTACTTCGTGGACCAACGCTTAATCCTAGCATTATCTTTCTCAAGGAAAGCAGGACGAGTATCGACATTTGGTCCTTGCAAGACACTACGTGGAATTGGAGGATAATTCTCAAAGTGCTCCCATACCAAAGCTTGAAGAAACATCATATTAGCATATGTTTCAAATTTCATGAAACCGTTAGAAATACTAGAGTCTATGACTAAGGAGTCTAAATTGGAAAACAGCGAACCCAAGAACAGACTACCAATAGGAAGTTTCTCACCTTTAGCCATTTTAATAGCAAAAGGAATCACAAGCGGCTTCAACAAATGTCCACTATCCTCAAGAACGTCTCTGGAGAGCCACAAGCATAAGAAGGCAGCAATGGTTAATGTACCATCGACAGGTTCTTCAGGAACCTTATCTATCGTCCAACAATGCTTCAACCATCGAGCATAGAAAAATTTGGGTGACTTGTTGAACTCATCCATTGTAGCTTTCAGAACGTCGGATATTGCTGTTTCCTCAGCTGAAAGCTCTTCAGGGAAATTATCAGTAATTGGAGGATGCAATAAAGCAACTACATCTTCCAAGGTGATGGTGAATTCTCCCCATTTGCATATGAAAGTATGAGTAGAAATTCACCAACGAGCAAGCAAAGCCACCATACCTTGTATATCATGATGGATGAATAACTCTCCAGCTGCTTGAATGGCTCGTGTCACCTATGCACGATCCAACATATCCCTTACACGGCTATAACCTAGCATATGTCTTGCCCATACAGAAAAATCCGTCAAAGGCTTTCGGGAAAGCTTGAATTCCACATGTGAAGCCGAATAGTATTTCCCTTGCAAACAGAACCGAATTATCGCCTGATGAGATACCAATTTGTTCTGAGTAGTACTCCTGGAATTTATGAGGAGCCGAAACGAGGAACCTGATGGAGGTACTTCGGGTCTATACAGAAAAACGAAGAACTCATCTTCAGTATTCATAATGTTCTTAATTCTAGGAGTTTCTTCTTCTTCCCTGGAAGTCCCATAATCATCATCTCTGGAAGATACGTCTGTAGAAGCATCCTCACTGGAAGCCTCTTCCCTAGAAATATCATCTTCAGAAGTGCCATAATGGAAATCAATCATCTTTGCAAAGTTGCTGTAACATCCATATGCAAATTTCATCAGCACAATGGAATTAAAGCACAACAGAATAATTAGAATGCTCACGTCAGTATCTACAAAATGGTAATCCTCAACTCTTACCTATTTACGGTTTCGCTAGCTGTAGTGATAATAACGTAAAACTTCAAAACTTGCTCACTCCTTCAAACCTGCGAAGACGAGCAAAAAATCCATTATTTAAAAGTCAACACTTGACTTTTCACAAAATTTTGAATAATTCCCATAATTTTCATCGCGTGAGCAATTTACATGATCTCACTGTGTGAAAAATCACTGGTTTTCTACCGTGTGTACACACCATAAAATCACGAATTCATGAAAATATTGTTTGCTTCCAACAAGTACTCAAAATCAAAGTTTGATTTTTTAAACAATTTTTTTTTTTTTTAAAAATAAAAACTCAAACTCCCGTAAAAAATTTTTTACGTGAGTGAACAACTCACGAAATTTAAAAAAAAATAAATAAAAAATACGTGAGTTATTATTAAAAAAAATAATTCGTTTTGCTCAAACGAGCGTTCGTCTATGAAACGAGGGTCTTTTCTACTTTCGTAAAGGTCCACATATTCCAATAAATTTTGAAAATTCACAAATAAAATTTTATCATGAAGTGCAGGTCTATTTCAAAAATCCCTCTAATATACTGGGATTATTGTTTATTACTTTAACTACGATCAAACCTACATGTATTTGTGTAAGTTCATACTTTGAAAATAAAATTTTGGTTTTCATGAAGCCTCATAAACAAAATTTTCTCTACTGCAACTAGACCATGTCTATTCAAAAATATATGTATCTCTTTCATATTAGGGATTATTGCTAGTTTCTTAAACTAACGAACGGACGTGCGTATGTTTTCTAAAACAAATTTTCATGAAACTTACGCATACATGCACACGTGGAATTTTATTTTTGAACAACTGAACTTCAAAAAAAAACAAAAAAAAAAGTTCCGAACTTACCTGGTCGGCGTCAGCCGGAATTTGGTCGGACGATGATCGGTGACGCCGGCGGCAGTTGTTTACGGCGAAAATTCTCCTCCTCCTGCTGCTCACGTGAAAGTGGTGAAGAGAGGGAGGTGGTCGGTCAATCTTTGTTAAAAAAAAAAAATTTAGGGTCTCTTCCCTTTTATATCAATTTTATTTCCAAAACCTAATAAAACATGGATTTCCTTTTTTAGGCTTGGGCCCGTAAACGCTAAATCGATCAAAACTGGACTTTTGACCGTCCAAATCAGCGGTGCTTCATCTCTCCGTGCTCGTGGGATGACACTCTATCAAACCATCAGGGTCCTTACCTGAGCATTTGCTCGTACATGACATCATTGGAGCAAATCGGGGATTCGAAAATACCTTTGTACGATCGAGTTTAATCGCTTATCTCATCAATGAAAATCACCATCTAATGCTTACTGCAGAACATGACTGTCCCTCACTAAGCAGGGGACTTAATGTTGATGGTGGATTTTCGACAAAGGTCAAAATCGTAAAATCACGATACTGCATGTTTCTGACCCGGCTTCAGGAACACATGTGACGATTCATATTTTATGATCCGTGAACCGTTTCACGAACTCTGACTGAGTGAGTATTCCTCTCAGAGCCATGATGAATATGTTTCTCGAAAAGCCTGCCACTAGCTGAGCGTTCGATGCTACACATTTCATCGTGCCCTCTATGTAGAAGAACGATTGGGCGGTCCTCTGGACATAATTGTTTGTCAGAGGGATTAACGCCTTCAGGACGTCGGCAATACTCGTTGTTCCCTGACTACATAGAGAGACCCCCCCCCTACATAGAAGAACGATTGGGTTGTTCTCTGGACATAATTGTTTGTCGGAGGGCTTAACGTCTTCAAGACGTCGGGATACTCGATGTTCCACGACTATGTAGAGAGACCGTGTATAGATTCAGGCGGCTCTATGGACATAATTGTTTGCTAGAGGGCTAAACGCCTTCAGGACACCAACGATGCACGTTGTTTCCTGACTATGCACTCTTCAAAACGGGTATGATGCTTCAACTATCTCATATCTCGATTCTACAATAAATTAATTATACCATGACATTCACCGACTGAATTCCTAGAAAATAATCTATTTTATCTCATTACTCCGTTACATGGATGATCCCCTACTGATTCCATGGATTAGTAATAGATAACCATCTTATCTTATTACTCCGTTCCTGAATTCCCCGGATTCATGGATCAGTAATAGATACACAATTCATTTTATAACTCTGTTTCATGAATCATTCTCCGCTGAATTTCATGAATTGGTAATAAATATCCAACAATCGGGCATCTGGACTATCACCGAGTATGCCCCAATAAAATGGTGAAAGTGTACTCAACAATGATGCACGAACGAGCACCCAAATGCACGAACGAGCATTCGAAAATATGGACAAACGAGGAATCCTACACAAAATAGGAGAGAGAAAATAATAAAAAAAATAGAAAAGAGGTGCCTAAGGACCTGGCCCACCGGCCGGCCGGTCATGCCGTCGTGGTCGTTCCTCCATGCCTCTTCATTTATTTTTTCTTATTTTATTTATCTTCATGAACTCATGAAAACTCCTTCATTCAAGCAACTTTCCTTGTTTGAGCAAAAACCCTGGTTTCTTCATATTTTCTCAAATATTGCTCAAACCATGAAAAAAGCCAAAAAGTCAAATGGTCACATGACCGACTAGGCTATTCACGAGAAATATTAAAATATTATTATTTTAATATTCTCAAAATATTGATCAAACGAGCAAAGTAGTTCTACTCGCTCATTCGAGCAAAATCAAGAATTTCAGTCAAAGATCGAACTCTTCTGAAAATCCAAGATATTGCTCAAACGCACACCAGAAAATACCAAAACTCTCAGGACTAAGACACGGACGTTATGGTGACACAGGCATGCCTCCTCGACCGACCAAGGACGGCCCTAAGGCTTGCAAGGTGCCGGTCCCACACATCTTTATAATTTTGACCTAATTTGCTCAATTGCTCATATTGGGTTCAAACTTTTTCCAACCAACTTGGAATTTGCTCAAACAACCATCAGATGGTCCCACGACCACCAAGGGCCGGTTTCACGCTCTCTTGGCCGGTCCCTCACTTCTCCATAATTAGCTTTTATCACTTAATGCTCAAACGAGCATTATTGTAATAAATGATTAAACCAACATTTAATCATCCTTTCACCGACTAGTCAACAAAGGACTTTGGTGCACGCTCACTCGAGCACTTGGGCATTACATGGTCTTCCATCATCCCATATAGACGGTCACTCCTTCACTCAGTAGCCTATTTTCAATAAATCATCAATTGATGAACAATTGATCAAAATTAGGGTTTCGAACAAATGCTCTACAAATCACGATTTTGAGCAATTTCAAACACTAATAAATTTTTTTTGACCCAGCAATCAACATATGGATTAATTATATAATATTTGGTAGGCTACCAATATTTTAATGGGTCACGTTACCAATAATTTGTCGAATTGAGCAATACTTGCTCGAATTGTTGCTCAAACAGATGATCCAACTATCAATATTCTCGAATATTCATGAATTAAAAACAATGTCGGATGAATTGAGCAATACTTTCTCGACTTTGCTCGAATATTGATCCAACTATCAATATTCACCCTCATGAATTAGCTCACTCGAATTGAGCATTACTTGCTCGATGTAAAAATGGGTAGTCTCCACTTGCTCGAATATTGATCCACTATCAATATTCATTCGAAACATATTGCTAGTGACTCTAAGATCTCTAAAAGTCGAATTGAGCAATACTTGCTCCTAAATCAAACATTGTGTCAATGAATATTATTGATCTAACTATCAATATTAATATTACTCAATATTCAACAATTGAACGATTTTCCCCAAACCTAAACTTGTCAACGGATGTGTTTTTTTGAATTTACAATATTTGCTCCTTAAAGGTGTTATACTTTGATGCAAAATAGTCCAAGAGGACTTGGGAAGCACAAAGATAGCAATATCAACATAAGCGGAGTTGGGCATGTCTAAGTTGTTCACATGTGTGAGATCAAGAGTAATCCATGAATAACTACGAGCATTCATCAATCATGCTCAATTCAACAAAACCTAGACTCACCATCTAATCAAGTCAACAACTCGGTACTAATCAAATACACGAATGCTTGCAGTGACACACGCTCTATGAGATTTTAGAAAGTCACAAAAATTGATCCCATGCCTTGACTCCACGCTCGTGAGATATCAATCACGTCACATGGGGGATATCAATTAGGGTTTTGGTATGGCGGCCTACATCACGTGTGTTCATCCACGATGAGAAATGTGAGTAAGTCGTGCAAAAAGTGATAGTTGAGTTTAGGTGCATTGAGGGAGTTAATAGTTATTAGGGTCCATGTTGAATTTCAAGAGACGTTTTCTCAAGTTTAGCCTCGAGTGAGATAATTTTCATATTCACTTCATCCTTTTCCTCAATAAGACTCTTGATCTGCATATCCTTTTCATTAACCTTACCAATAATATTATTGATTCGTTTTTCAACCTATTAACCTCTTTCGAACCCAAGAATTCCATCAGGGATGACTTTAGTTGACAAGAATTTCACCCTTTCTTGGTTGCTTCTCTTTCAACTTCAAAATCAAATTCATCCTCATGAGATAATAGGGGTCATAATTGTGAACAACGAACTGCATTATGAGAACTGAGGGTTTATCTACCTTAGAAAAAGAGGAGGATTCTATATCATTAGTAGACTCCATAATAAACAACCATTGACAAACTAATTCATTAATGAGCAATCCAGTTTTTTCAATAGCTAGTGATACATTATCAGAGATTGTACTTATGTCCATGATACAGGTCGCATCAAACACAAACTTATTAGGTTTAAAGTATTTTCCTACTTATAACTAGTGACATCATGGTTCATGGGGGTTCATAATGAACAATAGGTACCGATTGAAAATGCAGGGGATACCAAATATGCCCAACTTTTTCACTCGACAATCTGTATAGACAAATCTTAATACAATATCAAGCAGACCAATTTAATGACCCTTGGCAATATGTATATAGGGTTTTATCTCTTAACCTCTACTCTATTGGTACCTATACGGATAAAAGGTCCGTGAACCTGATTGTTAAGCGGAGTACTTGGAAGATCTCGAAATTCAATATCCAAGATCAATGTAGTCGTATCCAGATAATTAAACCGGAATTCTGCCAAGTGGTTAAACTTGTTATCTATCTTTCAAGATACGAATTTTACAAGAAAGAAGTCTCGTAATCGATTATAATTAAATGGAAGTATCTAATTAAATCGAACATGTACAAACCTGTGTAATCCAATTATAAAGATAAATAATATAATGCGAAAAAGAAAAAACACAAGACACAACACAACAACACTACAAATCCCGAATGAATTTGGTTAACAATGAGGAAACCGCAATATCCACGGGAGATGGAGTGTGTAAACCTTCACTAACTCCATTTCTAAGGACCAAATGTGGGTTTGTTTTGGTTGTCGTCCAAAATGGATTGAGCAATCACAAAAACAAATTGTATTAAGGATCCGATTCCACCCTCTAATCCTATCTGAGGCAATTCAACTTCAGCCTACTATAAGACTTTCTCCTTATACCCCTAGTATCAATGGTCTTCTTAGATCACAGTTCATTTGTTGAGACCGAATCCACCTAGGGGTTTCATCTACACCCTAGCGATTTAGCATAAGTAAAGCATAAATTAAAATCTAGTTTGGTGCGGATAATCCAGCATTCCTTACGCCTCTTGAACCCCAATTCACTTCAATTTGGAAATTAAATGAAGACCCAAGTCCCTCTTCCGTTCTATGCACTTGATTCCCTTAGATTACGTCCTTTACATCCTAAGAGTTACTTCATCCTAAGTGAAGACTTTTGATACTAATCTACCTCTAACAGACTAGCCTATTTGATTTTTGTTTAGATCAAAAGATCAAGGTGTGTGGAAATCTGTTTGCAATAGACAAATCTAACAAACCTCACCATCCGGAAAACTTACATTCACTTAGATGAGAAGCCTGGATCCTTTACTACCTCTCAAGAACAAATGTCGAAAGATCAATTAAGATCAATCTTTAGGTATCTATCTTGAGGAATCACAAAGTCTGAGACGAAGAGAACTTTGCGATTTCTGCCTATGTTGCCTGAAAGAGATTGACGAAAACCTCGATAACAGAAAAGCAAGATCAGGATACACGAACTACCAAGATAAATATAGTCGAACCTGGCTTCACGAATCCCCAAAGCGAAGTCTTTTAGTCGTAGACCTAAATGGTCAATAGAGGACGACTCTAGAATCACTAGGACACAAAGTGTCAGGAATTGATTTTCCCAGTTGACAGGGAGGCTCTATCTATAGTTTTGAAATACGAGGGTTAGCTTAGATTTCAAGCTAAAATAACTTGAGAATCAAGTAACCTCCTTCAGTCTTTGAAACACAATAGAAGAGTATACACATTTGGTTCGGTAACCATGTCGTGCGGTTTTGCAAGTTAGCAAAAAAACTAGAAGCTATTTGATGTTCACTCAAACACTCAAGGCTTTAATAATGAATCATACACATAAGTTTTTAAGTGATTCTTTAAGTCTTATAAGTGTTTAAGAGAGTTTATGCAATGCTAAGAATAAGTCTTTGTGCATTTGCTAAACATGTCCTAAAATTGGTACAACGGTCAGTGAACCACAAGGATTATTCACGAGTCAGGGTGCTACTTTTCGTGAACCGAATTTGCAAACCCTATAAGACTCCAGAACACAATTGACCTCAGTTCGTGAACTGGGTTCGCCAACTGTTCACAAATTCATCCAACATACAATTCAGTTCACCACGATTTTCCAACCGAGTTCGTGAACTGTCCATGACTGAATTTGTGGTTCGCAAACTGAGTTCGCCAACCTTCCCTGTATTTCTGTAACTCGGATATCTATGGTTTGTGAACTATTTCGCTAACCCACCTTGAGACGAAATTCAGTAAGTTCATGTTTCTCTCTTATGATGTTTTGAAACATTCCCACGAGATAAATCATTTGGATGGGAAATTTCCAATTGATCCACAAATTAATTCATAGAATTAATAATGCTAAAGGACCGTTGAACATCTAATTGCTAAGTCACATTTCGATATTTTTCACAAGACAAGCTTGACTCGAAATCTTCTTCTTTGTAAATCTATTATAAGTCATATGACGTAGTCTCAACAGATAAAATGATGGTATACTGAGTAAAATATGATTGGTTCAGTCTACACATACATGGATACAGAAGTTATCCAAATGTTTTCATCGATCTTCAGTCTTCAAGGGTGAACTCTGATACTCAACTACAATTCTAACCTATTCCGAGAATTGACTTAGGGGACTAGAAATTAAGACATAGTTTTAATCATATAAATTTGACAACAAGCTTGAGATAGCAAAACTTTTGGGTTTAATAGAGCAGTGCTCTAACATGATTGATGTGCTGGAGGACTTTGTCACATCTCTTAGACCAAATGCGCCACCCCGTAATGGTTATGTTGCAGAGTTCATTCTCAGATATCTTCCTATTATGGAGATCACCAAACCAAATGCATATCCAGTCAGTACGAGTGATAGAACTACTTGAAGACCAACCCATGATAGAAAACCAAATCACTCTTGCAACGTTGCAGGCCTTCAAAACATGAGTTGAAGTTTCTTGAACTTGCTCACAAAATGGACATTCATCTGAAACCCCGGGAATGACAGAACTAAGGATATCTCTTATGGGAAGAAGGTTGGAGATTGCTTTCCATTGAAAATGACGTATCCTTGGAAGTATAGGTAGTTTACACAAAGTTTTATAGATATTCCTCATTCTTGATCCAACAGACCTTGAAGTATTTTGTCTTCATACATGTTGCGGTAACAAGATTTCACTGAGAAATTTCCAGTTCTTTCCAACATCCAGACAAGTCTATGTTTTTGACTGTTATGAATAGAGATACGAAGAATATGGGTAATTGTATTTGGCTCAAACAATTCATATAGAATAATGAGATCCCATGAAACAGATTCCTGGTTGAAGAACTGGTACACTTGCTTGAAATATTGGTGAATGGTACAACCTTATTTTGGTGTGGGGGGCTCTGACAACTCTAGTATCCATTCCACTGAGTAATTTTTTTTTTTTTTTTACCATTTTCTAAATTCCAATAATTGTTCTTTTGTAGAAAAATCAAGCTCAGAGCTTATACCTCCATGACCAGGTGGTGTTTGTCTTTTTCTTCAGGTTAAATATATCACAATCTGGAAAATATTTCACGCGAAGTGATTTGGCCATCATTGAATTTGTATCAGAGCATAGTTACCATGCAGACTTTGTAAGCAATGCTCTATTAAAGATATGCATATCTCTGAAACCTAAGCCACCTTCTTCTTTGGGATTTTGTGTTATTCTCCAGGTAACCATGTGATTACCTATATATATCTTTTTATGTCTCCAAAAAGCTTGTTGTGTGGAACTCATTTTTTTATAGTGACATCTGGAAGCTTGAAACTTATCATATGATGTATAGGAATAACATTAGACACATTTTTGATCATGAGAGATCTTGCAGCTTCTAACATGTTGCTACCGCTCCAGTTTGAGAACTTGTAACCTATTTTATAAACTAGTATAGAGAAAGGAATATGCTTGTTTCTTCCCACGAAGAAAGGAATACCAAGATATTTTTATTCTTTAATGTTGAGATGTCTGACTTGTAGAATGTCATTGATTGTTTGGCAGACTTCTGGTTATATATTAGAGCTAAAGTACATAACCGATTTACTGAAATTAATCAGCTGCCCTGAGCACAAACTGAACTGCTCAATAACTTGTTGAAGCTTGTTGACTTGTGAGTGATTAGCTTTATAAGATAACATGCCATCATCCGCGAAAAATAGTTGATTAATCTTAGGGTCTGAACGATATTTTCATAACTGTCAATTGGCACGTGTTTTCGCAATAAGCTAAATATCTTGAGAAAGTCTTCATGGCTAAGATGAATAACTAGGGTGACATCAAATCACCTTAAAAAATACCACAGGAAGGTTTAAATGCTGATGTTGGAGAGCCATTAAGCAAGACTTCAATCTGAGTTGTTGAGATGCATTGTGATAAGCTGGCAAAATTTTTCCGGGAAACCAAACTTCTTGAGAATGTCGATCAGGAAACTCCACTCTAACCTATCGAACGCTTTAGACATGTCCATTTTGAGAGCTAAATGCACACGTTTACCTTCTGCTTTCTTCATTTTTTGTATATTTCTTACACAAGACATATATTCTCTGAGATTATCCTTCCTAGTACATATGTAGATTGCATTGGAGAGATGATATTGGTGATATGTTTCTTCATCCTCAGGGATATGATCTTTTCCACAAGCTTATGAACAAACATATTTCACTTGATTTAGAATACAAAGCGTGTTCTAGAACCCATTATGAGAGAAACTCTCATAATAATACTACCTAATCGGTATTAAAAGTGCAACCTCACTAAGTATGCCTGATTAAGGGTGAGAAAGCAGAATAAGTCATTTTTTGTGTAGCTTATGGGAATAAATCTAGTTAACGAAAATACATCTATAAAATATTCTTATTTTTGGGAGTATCATATTTTTGGAAGTATGGAGGCCCCGAAAGTTAGTTTTCGGATATATATACATATATATAGACATTCATGTTTTATAGTTTATTCATTTGAACCGAACTATGTATCAAGATCCAATGTCTTCTCTTGCAAAGGTGCTTGATTTGAAGGAATTCTTTTTGAATAAATCTGCACCGTCTCTTGATGCTAAGAAGCCGAAAAGAAAGATCAAAAAGAACGATTGGCTTAAAAAGAAAGAAAAGCAAAGACGACTTAAGAAGGAACATGTGTTGACATAATGACTCAATTATGTATTCAAGTTAAAATAGAGTTGCATGCCCTTGCAGAGTCATTTACCAAAACCTTATAATTACAAGAGACCTGGTCAAGCAACAAGATTACTTACTTGAGGAGATCCACATACTCAAGACTGGAAGTGTTAACCTATCTTCATCAAATGCTGAAAACATGAAGGAATAAAATGCATCAAAAGATTAATGTTAGAGCATAGCTCGGTTGAACCCACCAAACGTTGGTATGTCAAGTTTGATTGTCATATTTTAGTGAACCAAAACTCATTTAAAGAGTCGCTTGATTATGTACTAGAGTCAACTTCGTATAGGTTAGCTTGAAAGTATTAGGATATGAGACATTACAAGTATTACGTGAAGACTTGAAGAAGTGAAGAAGTAAGGAGCTACAACGACAACATCATCCTTCCACTTGATGTTAGTAATATTTGACTTGAATCAAGCCATTCCCTAACGTATCTTTCAAGTCATGCATATTGAAAACATAACTGTGAAGCTATGAATGATTATACTTTAGTTAGACGTAGTATTAAGGAATACAATAGGAAGTATAACGCGTATCTTTTGAACTTCGTATATAAGACATCGACATAATCGTTTGAATGCTATTATGATTATGTACGGGTATGAGGTGAAGATTTCATCCTAGGAAATAATGTTTTACATTTGTTTAAAGGAAGTAAATTCATGAACTTGTTTTGTGAATCGAAAGGGGAATCGCTAGGCTTATTGGTATTGTTATTCATTGCATATCTTTTGAAATACCAATATGTGTGATTAGTATAACCGCTCATGAATTGTTTATGTTCTTGGTAAAACTATTCACAAGGCCCGACTTTTGTATTGGTATGACTTTTATTAGTGAAACCCATCTTAAGTAATCACCTAAGATGGTATGATCGATTTGTTGTAATTGGTATGACCAACTCTAGGCAAAGGGGAACCGATCCTAGTAAGAGGTGCAACCGATCACAAGAGAGGAATCGATCCTTGTAAGAGGTGCAGCAAGTTTTTAGATATTGGAAACCGATCCTATGAACATGTGCAACACGTTTTTAGATATTGGGAACCGATTCTATGGACATGTGCAACAAATACAAGTTAGATACCATATATATGTGGGAACCGATTCTAGTACCTAGTCAACCGAATTTTGGAAAGCTAGTGTGACTAATTCCTGTACCACATGGAGGTAGAACCGAAACTTGTTTTGGTAGAACCGTGAAACCCATGTTTGGTGATTTTATAGGATAATCAATCACATAGTTCTTGGAAGTCAGATGAACCAATTCTAAACTTGTTTGGAAGTGTGGCAAATCGATTCCAAGATTGTAAGTATAAAAGAGGACTTACAAAGTTAAGATGTCGACATACCTTGAACATGTGCAATAACGCTTATCTTTTATTGTTTAAAGATATTCCTTAATAGCTAAAGAGAATCCCGGATCGAAAATAAATTGAGAATCTTTTAATTAAGGTTTTTAATTTTATATTTTGAAAATAAAAATTAGTAATGTGCATTTACTAGTTGGAGATTTTCTAAGAGATTTCGGTCATTATTTGGACAAAGCATTTCCAGGAATTATGGAAACCGAATTTGGAAATATATTGCATATCTTGAGAATATTTTCGGTTTTGGAAATTCCTTGGTGTCCAAACTTCCTTGGTCTATAAATATCAAAGTTTGCATTTCGAGCAAACTAATCCTCGAAGCCACAGAAACTACCTAATTGTGTTGTTATTCGGTGGAGCCGCCTATTCGGAGAGAAAGTAACCTAATTAGGCGAAATCTCTTACCGCCGCTCGGTTTAAAGACTTCTTTGGGATTGAGAAGCTCTATTAGTACCATTGGTGGGAAACTAGATAATTGTTGTTTATTATTAGTTTTCGATTGATTTGATTGACTAACGGTTCTTGAACTTTGATTGCACCTAGTTTGTTTATGCTTGAGAAACTTCTCTCCTGATATAAGATTCACTCAAACTAGATCGAAGTTTCGACGGGGATCTTTAGACTATTTGTGGATCTAAAGACGTCTTGTGATAATCCATTGTTAACAGACTTTGTTATGTGTGTGATTGATCACAAGAGATTCATGTTGATAGTGTGCAGGTGTTTATTGACGATCTAAGAAGATTTGAAGACGAAGATTTCGATTTGGGTTCATAATATTTGATACTTGTTTTGGTTCATAATCTTTATCCTTGTGTGTGTATTGATTAGTTGATAATATTTTTGTTTCAAAGTGGTTAATTAGAGGATCCAACTATAAACGGAAGAGCCTTTTGTCTAACTCATATCACTTGTTTATCCTTGTAATTGTTCCAAGTAGATTGGATTGATTAGTTGAGTAGATCACCTTTTATTGGCATCAATCGACCCAGCAATTCTTTGTGATTCAAAGTATTGATTGCAAAATCTTGGCAATTACTTTGGTAGTTGTTATTATATAGATCTAAGGACCCATACACCTATACCCCCTATCGAGCAACCCCATTCCTTTCTTCTTATTTCTCTTTCTTCTCTTCTCTCTTTCAACAGAAAACCCATTCCTATCTTCCCCCAGTTTATTGGGATAAACGGAAGAGACTTTTTCGGAACTCATATCACTTGGTTGAAAAGAGTTGTTACCAAGCCGGCATCCTTGTAGTTTTAATTTCGTTATTTGTCATTTTTGATTTAGTTGCTTTCAATGAAACCCTTCCATGTTATGTGTTTAAACTTTGGAAATGTATTAGATACTTTCATTCTAGCATCTAGCACCAAAATAATTGTTCCAAGTGTTTACGTGACTTATTACAAGTTGGACCTTAGGCGTTTCACTAGGAAACCCCTTGTGAGAATGATAAAATTGACACCTTATCCTTAGATAGGAACAAGAAGCTCAATTTAGTTCTAATAGGTGAACTATAGGTTTAGTTTAGGTTCACTACATTTCACTTCAAAGTATCGGGTCTCAACTATAGATCACTTAAGAAAACCACCTTGCTAGCCCCCGGGCTGCAAGTGTTGGGTCATAACTTGAAGCCAAGTTAGTGGGCATAACCCATTGACCGGTGCACCTTGCACATTCTCTATAGCCTTGTGCTTGTCTTCGCCAAATCTACACACCCCGTGAGCCCCGTGAGCCTTGTGAGCTATTTATGCATGCTTGACCCGGTGCTAACCACAGAGCACTGTGAGCCATCTACCACCCCGCTAGCCCCCCCGAAGCGAAGAAATGTGGAGCTACCCCGCCGGCTTTGTCACAATTAAACCCTATGCATCTCGTTGGTTTGATTTTAGGCTTGGCACAACCACGACAAAGCCCCCATCTCACGCATTGTGCAAAGATTTCAGCCCACTCCCATTAGCGTTGCACACAAAGAACTGGCTTCCCACATAAACCAAAGCTCCCAACAAAACCAAATTGAAACCCATACAAACCAAAGCCCAATAAACCAAATTCCCGCATAAACCAAAACCCATTTTTTTTGTTATATTTGTAAGAATGTTAATGTTTTACGTACATTATCTTCATTGTATATAATCCAAAGAGACTTGTTAATTTTTTCTTTTCTTGAATCGGTTGAGTCTTCTTGGCATTTTGTGCTAATCCGATATGATCACCACCGAGAATGTTGGATTTTGCCTTGATTAATGAAGCTCAACCTTGCTCCCGCCATCCTAATTTCTTCCCTTTTCTCTTATCGGCATAGTTATCTCGGTATGTTTTAAATTTTTCTATATGTCGACACATTGAGGACAATGTTTGATTTAGGTTTGGGGTGCATTTGCATTTAGAGTTTTTAGTCTTTTATTTTATCTTTTAATTTTACAAAAAAAAAAAACATTCAAAAATTCAAAAACTCTTTTGTAAAAACCTCCAACTTTTAGAGATTTTAGAGTCACTAGCATGCTTCTAGCTATGTTTACATAGAGAATCAAAATAACAAAAGTTAGAAGTACCGAGAACGCAATCGAGTTCCTTAGTTGATTAGAGCGTTAAAGTTGGATTTAACCATACCGGGAGGGCAATTAGGTGCTTTTAGATATTCGGTAGTAGAATTGTGATCACCCATAGTGGAGACTACCCATTTTACATCAAGTGAGGCACCAACCTTCAATTTTTTGCAACTTTCTAGAAAAGTCATACCGACGTAAATTAGGGTAGAATGGTGAGCTACCCAACTTCGCACCAATTTCAGCACTACTTTTGATCTCTTGAGTGCTAGTTTTTGTCAATCATGAGGGTGACGTCCAAAGATGAAAACTCCTTCTAAATACCGATTTGCCGTTAGCATCACTCTCTCTCTCAATCATCAAGACCCATAGAAACACATCATCGTCAACAAACGGAGCATCATCAGAATATGGAAAGAAAAATTGATATAGTCCAAGGTTTATGTGCAACAAAGAAAAGAAAATAGGATGAGAATTAATAAAATTTATAAAAATCAAGACAATTCAAGTTGTGGAAAAATTGAGTGATAAAGTCCTTTGTCCATGGAGTTAGTTGTTTCATTATTTGTATTTTTATTTTCACTTATTGTAAACACATCAAAAAAAAAAATCAAAAAATCAAAAAATCAAAAAATCAAAAATAAATAAATAAAAATAAATAATAATATTGTAGTTTATTTTTGCTACCACCATGGTAAAGAAGAATTTAAAAAGAAAAATCCAAACAACAAGGAATTTGAGTAGAAAAGTTAAAAATTGTCAAGTTTTGTGAAGTTTAGAAGTTGGTCATCAACAATTGAAGACCGAAGACCGAAGAGTGAAGACGTTTCTATGGTTCCTAGAGAGATTGATGTTAATTGCCGATCGGGTGAGAAGTGAGTGAGTACTCCCACCCCTTGCTAATGGTTGGTTTCCTTTCTTAAAGATCATCGAAAAAAGATTCTTTTTATCCACACCTCTCGGAGTCTCAAAGGTTATCCTTCTTACAAACGCGTGTGCGGGATTTCTCTCTTTATTCCCTTTTGTACTTATGATCACAATCGAATGGTATGGTTACTTCTCGCTCGGCACTTAAGGATGAGAATGCGTTCTTTGGTTTCTAACTTAAACTCAGACTCTTTTTACACTCTGAGTTGGAGAAGGTTTTGTGGGTACACCTCACCCCTCACGAGACTACAAGCTACTAGGGACACCTGGGGTTTAAAGGGAAATTTACGTTTCACTTGAGACAAGTAAAATTCAGGTTTGGGGGTATTTGATGAGTGCTAAATAGTGCATATTTATACACCTTTTTATTGGCATTTTACTCATCTTTGCGCTTAGAAATCGGATATTATCCCATTTTGTTTTCTTTGTTTTCAAGAATAAATATTTGTATTAATTAATTTTGTGTTTTTAGGTAGTAAATAAAGCTCGGAGAATCCGAGGAGCCAAGGAGCGAAGAATTGAGTCAAACATCTATGGAGCGGAATGACAAGGAAGACTTGGGCTAGAGCTACCACGACCCGATCCGAACCCGCTTCCCAGGCTGTTGAGATCTCGCCGATGCATCATACGGTTGCTCCATCGCTCGCATCCTCTCTCGATGTCCCCGCTGGCCTTCTCCATTCTTCGATGCACCCGTGCAACAAACCCCATACACCTATACCCCCTATCGAAACAACCCCATTCCTTCTTCTTCTTTCTCTTTCTTCTCTTCTCTCTTTCAACAAATGCGCAAAACCCATTCCTATCTTCCCGGTCCACAACAACTCCCCGCAGAATCTCCACTCTCTAGTTCACACTTTCTCCATCATTAGCTTCTCTCAACCTAGGCTAGGGTTGAGACGTCAACTAGGGTTTCCAACAATCCACGCATGGAGCAGGAGGACAAGAGGAGAGACGATCGAGAGTTGATTTTGGGAATTAGGTTTGGTAGTTTTCATTTGTGATTTTACAATCAGCCAAGTGATAAAATTGACACCTTATCCTTAGCTGCCATAGGAACAAGAGTATTCAGGGGTTTGATTTTGATTTTTCTACATTTGCGGTTTCCTCGTTAACACAATCTTGTTGTGTCTTTTACTTTTCTATTTCCGCAATTATAATTGTTTTTATTATAATTAGAAGTAAAATACACAAACTTTAATTCCTATTTACATGATAGTAATCCTATTGTGTTTGGTTAAGTCCGAACCTTTTATCAAGTAAACATACTTCGTTGTTGTATTGTCTCGATCTTGTATCCATAGTCAATCACACAAGTTATCTTGTTGTCGTATTGTCTCGATCTCGTATCCATAGACGATCACACGAAGTGTGAACCGATTAGTTGTATTGTCTCGACTCAGTCCATACACAATCACTTTCGGAAAAAGCACTTATAGGTGGAAAAGTTTTAGATTGAGGTATATTTGGGTACCCTCGTCTTTTCAATTAATAAGATTCAGTTCTTATTTTATGTTTTTATTTGACTAGACTAATTAATTGTTGATTTATTTCAATATTTATGTAAAGTTAATTCAACTATTAATAATATGAATGATTAAGCTTTTAGTTATAAATCCAACCACCACCACACACCACCAAAAAAAAAAAAAAACCACCCACCAGCACTGACCACCACCCACCACCAACCACCACCAACAACAACCACCACCACCACCACTACCAACCACCACCATCTCCATCACCGACCACCATCACCCGCAACCACCACCAACGCCCACCACTACTACCTCCACACCACCAACAAAGTGACCCCTATAATGTAGACTCTGGTGATTGGCAAACTTTCCTTGAAAAACAACTTGATGAAATTTCTGAAGATGGTGACTCATAAATCGATCAAGATGTTGAAGAAGATATGTCAGAATTCACTTCTATTCTAAGTGCTATCTCTACAAGAAAACTTTCTACCGCAGATGTGATTGAGCTCATTGCTCCTCTCAGTAGAGAAAATAGGAAACTAAGAAAGATTTTCTCTGGTTTCTTATATGGATATCAGAATTATAGATATCTCCTTAAAGACTACAAAGATAGTCTACACTCAAAAACTTTTGAGAATCTCAACAGGAAACATTACTTGTTGAATAAGAAGCTTGTTGAGACAGAAGCAAGGATTAGTTCTCAAAAATCAACAAGTAAGGAACAAAATGAGTCTGATTTCTTCAACAAAAATCCTCTTGAGGATCAACTAGCTGAAGCTCTTGAAAGAATCAAGGTCTTAGAAGAGGATGCTATAAGGCTAAGAAGACTCAATGATAGCACAATCAATTTATCTTCCGTGTTGGATGCAGGAAGAAGTCATGGCGACAAACGTGGATTGGGATATGATGGAATTGATACTTCGTCAATCAACAAGGAAGTAAAATTTATAAAAGTTGTTGGCCCTTCCACTCCAGAAAATCCACCTGAACAAGCTTGTTCACCTGAGTCACCCAAGTGCTCAAATGAGATTCTGACAGAAAACATCTCTGAAAGCAATCAGAGGAAGACTCCAACTAAGGATCAACATAGTAACCGAACGTCTCATAAAGGTAAAACTAAAAACTTTATTCCTTTCAATAAGCATTGTTATTATTGTTGAGATAAAGGTCATATGCAAAGGGATTGTAAAATTCGAAAGATGCAAAACACTCTATCATTTGTATCTAATGAATTGAACAGTGTCATCTTTAAAAACCTCCCAGATCATCACTGTCCTGTGAGACAGACTAATTATTACAAAAATTCAAAATCATATCCTAAAAGAAACATTCCTAAAAGGAAAAATAATAGAAAGGGTAATACCTTTATCAATGGGGATATGAGATATGATGTTTCAAGATGGAAAGATGCAATGTCACTAAAAATGAAGAATCTTCATTCAAAATCCACCTACAAGTTGATACCTGATAGACACATTTTTGTGTCTAATTTGTTCTCAATACTGTGTATTGTTAGTGCTCGATTTTGTACTTATTTGATCAATTTATGTTTTTGTAGGTGTTTTTAGAGAAATAAGCTTTTGCGGGAAAATTGGCTCGAAAAGTGGTATTTGCGCTCGTGGGAGAAAATTACTATTCGGACCCCTCATTTGGATAAGGGGCACCTCAATTACTAAGGGGCGACCACTTGTTCGCACCCCTGGAATGGATAAGGGGAGGTCATCTTCAACAATTCAAAAACTGAATTTTGGCGGGAATTTCTTACAGTCGACTGTCAGTTTTGGATTTGCTTTTTCGGGGTAGATTTACAGAGATTCAATCGCACCATTTGTTTGGATAGGTCCATCAGATTCAATTAAATAGGGCTGCATCACCGAGTTTGCACAAAACAGGGGACGAGATATTTCCTCGGTTCTATAGTTTTAAATATGGGAGTTACGTGCTAATTCGGAGAAGGATATGTTCTACACTTTGGAATGATATTGACGTGACTAAACAGGCTTGGATTGGGCTTTGAGTCGAAGAAAAAAATGAAGTTTTTCTCATATCTCGACAAAACAGAGGTAGAGAATATCTTGGGATCATGGTAAGATTTGTGGAAACTGGAAAGTACGTGCGGGTAAGGAAAGAACATCTTATGCTCGATTTTATACCATCTTTGGAAGGAGTTTTTGGAACTCAGGAGACGCGTGCGACAGAGGAAAGTAAAGAAGAAAAAAAGGGAAGAACTAAAGCCGTATATACTTGTTGTTACGGAGTTGGTTAAGTGGAAAGATACATGGGAGATATTATTTGCTTTTACAGGGTACGATTTCCATAACAGTCTAGGATTTGTTTCTCTTAATACATGAGGAGTTTATACAATGTAGGAAACGTGTGAAACAAAAGAAAGAAAGAAGAGAAAGTCCGAGACTTTCTGTGAAAGACAAGAAAGATATTCTCGAGTTTTAATCGGCCGGTGATTATATAAATAGGCTCGGAAGGAATCAGAGAAGGGGTCGAGAGTTTGGGGAGTTGAGGGGACCGATTGGGAAGTTGCGGTGAAGAACAGAAGGAGTTGCAGAGTCGTGTTCTTCACCAGCCAAGAAGAAGAAGAAAACCAGGAAACAGCAGTCACAGACAGTCGCAGAAAGTGTTACCTAATCTTTCAAATTCATTATCTTTGTAACAATTTTTCCAACAATTATATTAAGTTTGCAACAGTTTCTCTGTAACAGTGAGTTATGTAACAATTATATCTGTTACAAACTCGATTTTTCTTCAATAAAACACCTATTCAGCCATGCGTTATTATTTCGAGCGTGTTTTTGATACGAGGAGCTAAACCCCAACACTGGGACAATGGAGGAAGCCATTCTTTTCGCAAGTGGTAATTCTAATTAATTCTTTTATGACTTTTGCACTATTCTAAATTGATTTATGATTTTTCTTGATTATTTGTGATTTTGTCTGATGGTGTATGCTTAGTCTAAGAACTTTTGATGCATCATGCTTATGATTTACATCTAATACTTTATAAAATCTATTTTTGGCAAAGAAAGAGTCAATATCTTATAAGCTATAATTGTCTAGAATTAATAGTTGAACCACATGAATATAAGAATTGGTGGAATCCTGAATCCTAGTATCTCTCGATATTTGTGACAAAACTTGTGTACATATTTTCTTTATTTTAGTGTTTTCTCTTTTTAATTATTAAATCAAACCTTTACAAGTCTGAGTTGAACGAACTTCTACTACCACTTTACAAACAACTTTCAAAAATCCACAGCAATACCAAAATCCGACAAGGTATCCAAAAGGAAGTTATCTAAAACAAATTCTAATAAAAACAATCCGGTTGTAATCTTAGACAAAGATGACTATGAATGTCTAGTACTTAGGCTCAAAAAGGATCTAAAGATATCCAAATGATATCAATGTGAAAACATCTTTCGATGATTTGCTAAACCGTAGAAAAACAAAAAGAGAATTAACCAACACTATATGACTTCTCAAAACTCGCGATATCTTCTTTGAACGTTTAGAGTAAGTTATTGATTCGGTTTTGTGTAGAAACGCTTTCCTAATTAAGCTGCAGCCTTGAAAAACGAAAACAAGGGACTATAAATAGGTCCGATTATGCTCTTACGATATCACAATTCTGTGATACAATGCTTTCTTCTTATGAAGGTAGTAAGGAAGAATTAACTAAATGAAAAGTCGAGGGTACCCAAATATACCTCAAGCTAAAACTTTTCCTACCTATAAGTCCTTTCTCCGAAAGTGATTGTCTATGGACTGAGTCGAGACAATACAACTAATCGGTTCACACTTTGTGTGATCGTCTATGGATACGAGATCGAGACAATACAACAACGAAGTATGTTTGCTTGATAAAAAGGTTCGGACTTAGCCAAACACAATAGGATTGCTTATCAAGTAAATATGAATTAACGTTTGTGTAATTTACTTTAATTATAATAAAACAATTATAATGCGGAAAATAAAAGTAAATGACACAGCAATATTTTGTTAACGAGGAAACCGCAAATGCGAAAAACCCCCGGACCTTGTCGAGGATTACTCCGTTTAAGTCGTTATAAAATTTAAACCAACTTCGTATAGTTGAGACCAATCAACTAAACCTATAGTTCACCTAGTTCCGTCTCGTATTCCCACGCCTCCAACTTATGAATAAGTCACGTACTTGGAACAATTCCTTTAGTTCGTATTCCAAACAAGAAAGGAACAACAAATCTATTTGGTAGCAACTCTCTTCAACCAAGTGATATGAGTTCGACAAAGTCTCTTCTGTTTATCTC
Organism: Papaver armeniacum; assembly: GCA_023531295.1. NCBI lineage: Eukaryota > Viridiplantae > Streptophyta > Magnoliopsida > Ranunculales > Papaveraceae > Papaver > Papaver armeniacum. The sequence continues at coordinate 875,820 of JAJJWW010006060.1, read as the reverse complement.
AATAAAATCCTTCGTCAGGTTCTTAGATCTATCTTATGATCAACTACTAAAGGTAATTGTTAAGATTTTGCAATCAATACTTTTAATCACAAAGAATTGTATTGATGTCGATCTACACAACTAATCAATCTAATCTATCACAAGGATAAACCGATTATAGTTGGATCCTCTATACCGAAACAAGTATTGTGCACACCAAAGATTATGAAACCCAAATCAGAAATCTTCAATATCTTCTTTGTCTTCAAATCTTCTTAGATCTTCAATAAACGCCTGCACAAAACAACTTGAATCTCTTGTGATCAATCACACACAGAACGGAGTCTGTTAACAATGGATTATCACACGACGTCTTTAGATCTACAAACAGTCTAAAGATCCATATCAAAACTTCGATCTAGTTTGAGTGAATTTTATATTAGAAGAGAAGATTCTCAAGCATAAACAAACTAGGTGCAATCAAAGTTCAACCACCGTTAGTCAATCAAATCAATCGAAAACACAAGATAAACCGCAATTATCTAGTTTCCCACCAACGGTACTAATAGAGCTTCTCAATCCCAAAGAAGACTTTAAACTGAGCGGCCGTAAGAGAGTTTGCCTAATTAGGTTACTCTCCTCTCCGAATAGGCGGCTTCACCAAGAACAACACAACCGAGGAAGTTTGTCATTCACGAAGGATTAGTTTGCTAGAAATGCAAACTTCAAGTATTTATAGACAAGGAAGATTGGACACCAAGGAATTTCCAAAACCGAAAATATTCTCAAGATATGCAATATATTCCAAATTCGGTTTCCATAATTCCTGGAAATGCTCTATCCAAAATAATGACCGAAAATCTCTTTGGAAAATCTTTAACTAGTAAATGAACATTATTAATTCTCATTTTCCTAAAATAAAATTAAAAACCTTAAATAAAAGATTCTTAACTTATTTATGTTTCGATCCTGGGATTCTCTTACTTTGGATATTATGGAATAACTTTGAACAATTAAAGATAAGCGTTATTGCACATGTTCAAAGTATGTCGACATCCTTACTCTGTAAGTCCTTTTTCATACTTACAATCTTGAAACCTATTTGCCACACTTCCAAACAAGTTTAGAATTGGTTCATCTGACTTTCAAGAACTATGTGATTGATCAAGAACACTCAATCACCAATCATGGGTTTAACGGTTCTACCAAAACAAGTTTCGGTTCTACTTCCATGTGAGTATTGTGCATAGTCACACTAGCTTTCCAAAATTCGGTTGACTAGGTACTAGGATCGGTTCCCCACATATATATGGTTGTTTATGGGTGAAAACTATTTCTACTGCTTTTGGTAATTTGGGGTGTGTGGATGAGAAATGAGTCTAAACCTTAAACAAATGCACTACGCGGTGAGTGCTTGTAGATTCGAGAGATCAATCTGTGCAAGTCCTACCTAAACCAAAAATGGCCGTTCCGGACTTGTTTCGGTCACAAAGTGAAGGAGATGGGGTTGATCTTAGGGAGGGAAGCAAAGAAGGTGTTGAGAATGTGAAGATGTTGGCTATGAATGACTTGTATCAGACAGCTGAACTGGCTTGCAGGGTGTAAGCTATCAGTTCCGGTGTTTGAATACGATTATATCAACACTTGCCTCTGTTGTCTGGACTTGCTCTTTTTTGTTTTAAAAAATAGGATGGAGAACCTATTTATACAAGTCTTTTAGCCTAACCTTTGTATCTCGTGGGAAGTGGAGAAAGTGGAGTGATGGAGTAGTGGAGTAATGTGTTAGTGTCACACGACCAGGCTTGCCCACTTCTCCCATCATCACTTAACCGTCCATGACTTCCCCGACACGCTCTTGTGATGGCGCGTTATGCGACACGCTACTTGTATTCCCGATTTGTGACATGATTGATGTTCGAATGTGTGGGTCGTGGGACCCACAAAAGGTAGCATGTAATGCTAAATTGAATAATCTGCGCGTTATTCGCGAATCATGGTATGGTAAAGTGATGGGTGGTGATCACCAAGACGCCTTCCGACCAATTAACTCTGTCCGGGGTTGTATAACCAAGCCGGTGAAGTTGGACGGACGAGATGATCTTTGAGACACTCATCTGCGACCGTTGATGGAATTAGGGTTTTAGAAGAGGTGCGCAAGCATCCTCTTTTGCCTGGTCGAATCAAGCTTGGGATACGATTTTGGCCAGTAGATCATTGAAAGGTCTAGGTTGTCAAATTGTTTCGGTTCCCTATAAATAACACCCCAAGGTAGTTTTGTGATTATAATAAACTAAATAAAAAAAAATAAAGAAATAAGCAAACAAATCAAATCACGGATAAGAAAGTATTGGTTACGGATTTCGTTTTCATTCACAAACATGGTTTCACTACAATAACTAGAATTGATATTTTAATCTCAACTTTTATCAAAGACCCTAGAATACCTTGATCGCAAGAATATCCCGCAAACCTCCTCATGTCATCAACAAACACATTAAAAGATGCGAATATGAATTCTACCTAAAGGAACAACCTAACGTGTAAAAGCACTAATCAAGTTTAATTCCCTAGATGCGTTAAGTTCTATGAAATCAATCAAAGCAATCGAACGTGGAAAGCGCACTAATCCGATTTAACAAAGGTTATGACTCACATATGATCATAAGAATATATCAATCGATTCGCGACTCGATATTCAAATCATGTAACAATATTAATGGTGAATCATAAACGATAATATGAGAGAAAACTAATTTATTGCACAAAAACTCATGTTTGGAAATCCAACTTATTCCATAACCAATAATAAAAACTCTAGCTCATATTCATGGAGTTCATAACAAGAAGAAAGAGAAAAGACTTCATGGTTCTAAACCCTAGAACAAAAGTAGAGGCCAAAAAGAATAATAAAAGATAGAAGATCAAAGATCATTAAAAGATATAGAATTCCTCTTTTTATATTTTCCTCCCTTCCAAAACTAGTATCCAAGCCCATGTGTGAGAAAACCCATGTAGAAAATTATGTCCCAAAATGGTCGACGGAAAACTGGGATTGTGGCCGGAACTTGGCCGAATAGTCGCTTGGATCGGTCGGGTCAACTGATCGGGTCAAGGCTCGGTGAGTCGATGATTGATGGCTACTACCTTCACTTGATTCAATGCATGCACCAACACCATCACCTTGCTTCACCCTTTCGGCACTTATTGGGTTTTAGACCATTCTTTCACTTGAGAACTCACATGCCACTCAAAGCCACCGAATCCTCAAGCCAGGACTTCCTCTTAGGCGTGCACTGTAACCCGAGATACACAAGGGGAGCTCCCGGCCAGTTTCTTCCATTCTATGACCACCAATTCCGCGTGGGACCAACATATTAAACTCGATTACTGCAACAATAACTTGGCTTCATGCCTGCACAAGCAATACAAAAGGTAGAATGTAATGCAACCATTCAAATCCGGCTCTACAACTCTTGGTCTCAATTCCATCAATAATTAACATCCAGTTGCCACCTTCTCCCATGTTTGAATCAACAACCAGGAATATCTCCACAATTCCTTCCAACACCATTCAATATGACGGCATCGGTCCTAATACCATAAGCTTGCCATACTCGATGGCGTATCGTGATTCTTCCAACTTCATTTCCATTCATTGTGTATTCCACCAACTACCTGCAATCTTTCATTCATCGCATAACCATGGTGTGGTAAAACAACAACCCAAATCACATCCATTACAACTCCTTCCCTGTGATGGGTGCCAAAATTCAATGGACCTCAAATCCAAGACGCCCTAAACCCAAATCGAATCCCAAATTAATTTTCCAACTCACAACACCAACATCATTATTCTTTCCTGTGTCATGGTCAACACACAAAGACAAGCTTGAACTTCCTATTCCGCCAAATACAAATGCAAACCTAATTCGAACCCTTTTTTTTCTAATTGAATCAAACTCTAGATTCTAATTCCCGAGCAACACAACAGAGATGAACTTGAGCTTAATCCTCCATCTTGAACTCCAACAAACCCGTTAATAGTTCTTCCTCAAAATCGATGATTCAACCCGTTTTCATCTCAAACCCTACTCGATTCATTATATAACTTCGACCACCATCTTATCGAATGTCACTTCTCGGCTTGAGATCCATACTCAAATTTCGTCGATCGTCTCTTGATTTAGCGGCGGGAATTATTTTCAGGCGGAGCAAAATGAGGTAAATGGAAGAAACATCTCCCGAGGGTAGAAGAGGATTAGGGTGCTAACAAAGACACCCACCTTCTCTAAGGGTTACCCGATTATGGTGTCCCTTTAACCATGGCTCGTCTTTAAATCCTCTGAAGTTACCCCTTAACCTTTGGGATACGTGTTCCCCCAGGAGAAATGGCAATTACACCCTTTTTGCTCAAATTTCTCGCCGATCGTATCTAATAACTCAAAAACACGCGTAAAGTACATAATTCACAAGAAAAATAGCAAAGAAAGCATAAACTCTAGATAGTAAATACGCTATATCAATCGTACATGCGTGTAGACGGCATGACGGTGTAGGCGCCCATACCATATTATCTCATGAAAGTGTGATCTGGACCACTCAATTCGTCCTAAGAAAAGTCGAGTGGTCGAGATCGGGCCAGCAAATGTAAAACGAGTGCAAATAAAAGCCGTGCATCGTGCCAACTTCGGCGCGCGTTCCAAGACGACCAATCTTGGTCGGTCTTGGCCGATCGGCCTGGCATGTAGGTGATAAGATGGTGTTCACGCCTATACCTGACTGTCCCATGAAAACATGATCTAAGCCACTCAAATCGTCTGGCGAAGTTGAGCGGTCGAGATTAGTTTGCAATTGGGAAGTGTAACCACGCTAGTTTTGGCGGATGATTTGGGATAACCAGGCATGGTATGCCTTGGCCGACCAGGTGAGGGGATAGATGGGTCCACGGTGGTCATGTTGGTATGACCGGACTGCTTAATCTAATCTTGGACCCTCCATTCGTGCCGAGAAGATGGATGCTCGTGATGCTCATAAAACCATAATTTTGGGTTTCACGGCCGTGCGTCATGCTCCATTCGGGCGTATTTAATTGGGATGACCAACCATGGTTGGTCCTGACCGATTGGTCAGGTATGTAGGCGGGCCCACGGTGATTGTGTTGACATGCTCTGGGCCTTTGAATCTACATCTACACCCTCCATCTATACCGCGAAGATGGATGGTTGAGACTTTTGTGACACATGTAATGTGCCGCAAACCCTAATTTAGGGTTTTCCGCCCATAGCGCTCTGATTTGGACATTTTGGCAAGCTATGCCAATCTTTTGGGGAGGCCGACCATGCGGGGTCCGCGTTGGTTCAGCAGCGAATATTCCATACCTGCTTGGGGGTTATGGAATTGATCTGGGCCATCCAATCATGCTTTGGTGAAGTTGCATGATCGAGATCATTTCCAGACATCGATACGGACAGTCCGGATGCTCAATCGGGCTAGTATAACACACCGAGAGTTGCTCAATCGGGCTAGTATAACACACCGAGAGTTGCAGCCTGTACGGGTATTTCATACATGCTTTCATTATAATGCTTGGAGGTTCGTGTTGCTCTGCTGAGAGCAACACTCGATCGTCATCATGCCGCACCGATAATGAGTACATGAAATACAAGGTCAAGTTACACATTAATTAATAATGTTGTAAATTCACGGGGTATATGGGATTGTTGCTACATGCTCCAACCTGGATGAATTTCGTGTATTTAATTCACAGAATGGGATTGTTGTCACATGCTCCATTCTAGGTGAATTAGTAAAGTGAAGAAGTATTCAACACTTATTGATGGCTTTATCTTTTACAAGATGTTAGCGCATAATTTTCTGGCTTTTACAATTTTAACCTTAAATGAAAATCCACCATCAACAATGGTATCTAACTTGTACTTGCTGCACATGTCCGTAGGGTCGGTTCCCCTTTGCCTAAAAATGTATTGCACATGTCCATATGATCGATTCCCCTTTCTGTTAAAACATGCTGCACCTCATACAAGGATCGATTCCCCTTTGTGATGTGTTGCACCTCTTACTAGGATCGGTTCCCCTTTACCCAGCAGTCGGTCTTACACAAAATCACAAACTCGATCATACCATCTCGTGTGATTACTTAAGATCGGTTTCACTAATAAAGTCAGGGCCTTTGTGAATAGTTTTACCAAGAACACAAACAAGTCATGAGCGGTTATACTAATCACACATATTGGTTGTTCACAAGATATGCAATGAATAACAATACCAATAACGCTTTAGCGATTTCCTTTTTGATTCACAAAACAAGTTCATGAATTTACTTCCTTAAAACACATGTAAAACATTGTTTCCTATGATGAAATCCTCACCTCATACCCATACATAATCACAATAGCATTTAAACGATTATGTCGATGTCTTATCTACAAAGTTTAATGGTTAAGCAATAAACCTCGTATTGTATTCTTTAATACTATGTCTATATAGAGTGTTCATGCTTCGCAGTTTTGTTTTCAATATGCACGACTTGAAAGATACGTTAGGTGATGAGTGCCAAATATTGCATATTTCTACACCTTTTTATTGGCATTTAACTCATCTTTTGTGCTTTAAAATCATATATTATCCCAAATTCTGTATTTTCTTTGTTTTCAAGAATAAATACTTGTACTAATTAATTTTGTGTTTTTAGGTAGTAAATAAAGCTTGGATGAATTGAGGAGCCAAAAGAGCAGAAAGTTGGAGACTAGCGACTATGGAAGAGAAGTTGCAACCCGCTTGCGCATCAGTTGCAACCTGACAAGTAGCAACCCGTTTACAAAGATATGGGCTTGAGCTATCCAAGATCCGACCCATACCCGAATCCAAGCCTACTCCATCCCGAGCCAATACATTTGATCTATCAGCCGCATCCAACGTCCTAGCCTTGCCATGCATCAACGTTCACGCTCCCCCGCCTCACACCATAGCCACCTACCACCTTCACCTAACCGAGCAAAGATCCAAACATTCCCCACCTTCACTTCTTCTTTCTTCTTCTCGACAAGAACCAGAGCTCTCATCTCTTCCACCGACCATTTGCAGAGCCAACAACACCAGCAGCGTCTCCTTCTCCCGACAACAACAGCAGCACAGCCACCTTCAGCATCTCCTAGCTCTAGCTATCTCCATCTTAGCTTCTCCCAAAACCCTAGAAGCTGAGCTCGAGATAGATGGGGTTAGGGTTTCTCCCAACATCTCATTAATGGCTTGCAGAAGCAAGTGGAAGAGGGGACAACCAATTCAGAGTCTTTGGTGAATAGGGTTTGCATTCAATTCGATTATTAGGGTTAGAGAAGAAGTTCTAGGTATAAATAGAATTTTTCTTTGTATTAGAAGGGGCTGGGGAATTTTTAGGATTTATTTGGTTAGCTTAATTCAACTCTGTTTTAATTACTATCATCATGTTCTAATTCCATTTGCTAGGGTCTAGATGAAACCCTTAATTGTATGCTAGGTTAATCAATTTCCTGATTTTGTTCTTGATGTGCTTCATTGCTTTAGGAATAATTAATTAGCTTTTTGATCAAATGAACCTGTGATAAGTTATACTGTAAGAAGACAACTTATACTAGGGGTAAGTTAGTGAAATTGGTTGACAATTCTTCCACCTGAGACCTTCAAGGGAAGGACAAGAGCATAATTTGAGTTTGTTTTGCCTTAGTATAGGATTAAGAGATGAATTCAATCACCCTAGTGCTCTCTAGCAATTGTTTACAATCTGTTTTTGCATATTTACTTTACAATCTGTTTTATTATTTGTTCACTATAACTCTCTTTGTCGTATCGACACACTCAAAACCCCCTTGTTGCTACTCTCACCTTGAATCAGTTTAGTAAGACCATAAGCTTCAACGTTACACCCTCCAAGTCTCTGTGGATCGACCTGTGCTTGCCCTGTGTTGCTTGTCGACACCGTGCACTTGCGGCTTACAATTGTAGGCATCTTTCTCAGCCTACCAAGTTTTTAAGTGGCGTCGCTTGGGGACTCGGTAGTGGTGTGGTTGATTCTATAGTCCGCTTTACTGGTTTTATTTCTTGTATATAAGTGTTTAGTTGTAGTGTAGTTGTAGCTCAGTTCTATAAAGTTGTTGTAGTATTGTGGTCTACTTAAAATTGTTTGTCATCAGTTCAACATAGTTACTTCAATCCTGTAGCCTGCCATTGTAGTTTTAGCTTAATTCTCTAGCATACGTTTTCTATTTTCTTGCCACCTTTAGTGTAAATTCTATAGAGTATTCCATCTATAGCATAACTTGCATCTAGAAATCATTTTTATTCTTCTCTATTTTCTATTCCTGAAGTTTCGTCAACTGCATCATTATATATTTGGCATCTATTCAAGTATACTTCATATTTCCCCGTATTTTCTCATCACATGTTGTAGTTCATCACTAAATTATTCATATAGGAGTCTCTGTAGGTACTTTTAAGTGTTTTAGCCGTATGTTGTCACCATCTGTTTGTATAACTCGCATCTTTATTTTTCTCGTAGTTTCATTCCTATTGTATTCCGACCATCCGTATCTTAGCTCCATAAGCATTGGGCCGTAGCTCTAAGTTCATTCACATACCGCATTATTTATTTTTTTCAGTCCTTTTTGTTAGATAGCCAAGTTTTGCATCATTGTCCTGTAGCATAAGCTGGTAGCATCTTGTAGTTCAACCGTTTAAATTTAATCCATTTGTATATACACTTTGCATCTTATTTCAAAGTAGGTTAGTCATCTTTGTCTTGTACTCATATCAAGTTTGAGTTTGTTTTCATTCATAATTAGTTGTGCTCTGTAATTTAGGTTGTACATATTTTTCTTATAGTGTGTCATATTTTGTAGTGTAGGTTTCCTTTGGTTTTATCTCAGTTCTTTAGTCACTACGATCTGTAACCTGCTTTTTCATTATGTAGTATTTTAGCTGTAATTTTTCTTTCTATCTTTTGCATTCTGTCACATTGCATCCTCATAACTGCATCTTGTTCAGTTAGCTTAGCCGCTTCTTCTAATTAGCTGCATCTTTATTTTTTGTTCCTATTGATTCAATCATTGTTATTAGTCGTGTCATGTGTTACTTTGGTCCCTTCCTGTAGGCCAGTGCTCACCGTGTTTAACTCTTTCAGGTTTGTAATATATATTCCCTTTAGTAAGTTAGTCATATAAGAATCTGTGTATACTTTGAAATTTCTTTCTTTTTTATCAAGGCTGCAGTTATTTCAAGAGCTTATTTCATTTATTTATAACCCGCATCTAGTGTTAACCTTTTATTGTTTCAGTAGCTGTGAATATTCTAGTATAACTTAGCTTTAGTAGTTTTTCATAACATTTGCACCTGTAGGTCAAGCATCTAGAAGTTAAGTACATCATTAATTAGGTAATTACATATCATCCCCCGTAATATATCCAAGCATTCTCGCATTTGAAGCTCGTCTATAATTATACTTGCATCGATCTGTCTCGCCTGGATCTAGTTTGTCGATAATACATCGCTTGGCTCAACAGCTGGTGAACAAATAATTTATGTATTTCTTTGATTTGCCTGCACATTTCTGAGAACTGAACTTCTCCTCTGAGCAACCAGGTACCTGTGGCGCTGCTACACTGCGAAACAAGGAAAGGAAGTACAAAGAAAGGAACAAATCTGTGTCGTGCCTAAACCCGGTTTATACCGGCGATATTGTTTCTCAAACCTTGTTTACCTGAATGAATAATATAGCATGATTGTCGACAAAACTAGTTGCCTTCTGTAGTAGCATCCAACCCTGTAATATCTAGGGTTTGCGCACATGAGTCTGTGATAACTAAATAACACATCTGCCTGTTGAAAGCATTATTTCTCTTAATATCAGTAGAACCTGTGTTTGTGTGCGATCATCCCTGAAACTGATTGTCATGTTCATAAAGCATTAATCTGACATATACCATGACTGTCTGTTGAACCAGTCACCTTGGTACCTTTGTGCATGAATCCATGATACTTGAAAGCATGTTACCTGCTGAATCTGTTGTGTTCTCTGAGCTATATGAATTCTGAAACATACTGAGTCTGCATACACAGCCCCAATAAGTCGTTACCTTATGAGTCGTGCAATTGCACCTTGACTGATCAGTACAATATTTTTTGAATCTGTGTGCATTACTTCCAAAAGCTAGACCTTGGTTTACATGAGTATTTTCTCCCTGTTTCGAAAATTGTTTGGTTGTCTGATAACCATAACATGTCAGGATTTTGGTTTGCAACTAGGGATGAAAACAAATCCATCAGAGAACTTGCTTACAGGGCATGCCTCATGTTATGAGCCTCCCATAGACCATGATGTCACTAGTTATAGGGATTGTTATGGACATTTTCATAGTCCTGAGCATCATCAATACATGGACCCTAATAACTATTCACACATGTATCATCCATCACAGGGTAAAATGAACATCTTTACAGTGCCCAACTCTCACAATCATCACTTTTGGATCAGTTAGAAGCTCAAACTGCAGCTTTAGAAATGCAATTACATGATAAATCCGTCGAATCTAATTCCCCTAGGCAATCTGAAACGTATGCTTGTATCTTATGTGGTAGCTTAGGCCATCCTGCTGAGAACTGCTATATTTTGCATGATTTTAGGCAATCTAGAGAATACCATGAACATCCAAGATATGAATTACCGACACGTGTTATGAAGCTGGTAGTCATTGGGACCATAATCAACCTTTCGAAGGTTGCGATCGAGTATTTTATAGACCCTAATGACCATGCACACATGTATCATTCACCACGGTGGGGAGTTGAACAATTTTATACTTCCCCACCTCTTGTAGGCAATCTGTGGAAGAAAATCTCATGCTCATCGAAAAAATAATGCTAGGTTTGAATTGAATTTATTGCATGATAAACCATATATCATTGCTTCGAATTTCCTTTCAGTAGTGACCCTCATGCGCAACCATGTACCGAATACCAATATGCTATGAGGATACATACCGTTGAAAACTCTCTTTCCATTGAACAACTTAATGCATTGTTAAAAATAAACTCGCTTCATTTAGAAAATGAGGAGAGGGAGTTTCGAGAATGAAATGATGGTTAATCCTAAAGTAAATTTTGAGAATAGTGTTTATGTTCCTAGTCAAGCTGTTAATATTGAAACCAGACCTAATATAGAGGTAAAAGAATGGACTAGAAATGCTACAATTTTGAATAGGGAAATGCATTTTTGTTATGGTGATGATGATGATGAATATGTTATGCTTGAAGAACATGATTATGCTGAACATATTGTGGAACCTTTGGGTTCAAACATGAGGCTTCTCCGCTCGACCTTCATGAATGATGTTTCTCCTAGTATTCCATATGCATATACATGTGATGTTGATGTTGATCTGGGATTACCGCAATTGTTTTGTGAAAGTCTACATGTCAAGGCGGCTCGTGACCGACCTAGGGAAGGTTGAATTGTCTATTGACACTAACGATCTTATGCATGAAAATAATTGTAATGTGTCTGACTCCCCTCCTAGGTCGCAATATGACTCTTCTTGTGATACTGATTTGGGTACTTTGAATGCTGATGATACTGAGTTGGGGCATGAACAATTGTTCAATGACTGTGAGCATGATAGAGCACTATTTGTTTCTGAACTGGGAAAAACTAGACTGCATAGTGATATTTTTGAGCCTAAAAATGAATGTAAATTAAATGCATCTGATTCCCTACCTAGAACACAATATGTTGCTTCCTATGCATGACACAAAGCTTTTGGATAATGATGATTATGACCTGGGGCTTGATGAATTATTCTATGAAAGTGAACATGATTTACCTTTTTCTGACTTTAGGAAAATGTGTAATGGTGCAAATGATCTTATACATGAAAACAACTTAGATGTACCTACTTTCTTTCCTAAGTCACGATTGAAACTCCTCCACCAAACCTAGATGTGGTTTGTAACAAAATTGTAAAACCAACTTTTCGAGAATACCTAATCTAGGATTGGAACTTTGTGCCTCCCAAGTCCTCTTGGACTATTTTGCATCAAAGTACAACACCTTTAAGGAGCCACAATTGGAATGTATATCTTCACTGTTCTTAACAAAACTCATTTTGAATTAGACCTTGTGTATGATGTACCTCTAAAATTGCAAGATTTTGTGCTCAAAAACACATCTCAAGGACAAGTTTAGGTTTGGGGGTAACTCGTTCACATATGCGCCTTACTTGCACTCTCATGTTATATATGTTTAAGGTTGTTGATGTTTCTGCATATCTTCTTTTGGGTTGATCCTCAACTCTTTAGATTGTTGGTGTATGGTGAATTTTTTGTATATAATCCGGTAGGTAATGTTACATCTTCTATCTTGAATCGGTTGAGTCTTCTTTTGTATATATTGTACTAATCCAATATGATCTCAGTTGAGAATGTTGGATTCTAGCCTTGACTAAATGAAGCTCTAAATCTTGCTTTTGCCGACATACCGGTAATCTCTTCCCTTTTCTTTTATTAGCATAGTTCTCATGGTATGTTTCTGTTTAAATTCTTATCATCTATTGAACCATTGAGGACAATGTTAGATTTAGGTTTGGGGGTGTGTTTTGCATATAGAGTTTTTAGTTTTTAGTCTTCTTACTTTTGTAATGTTGTAAAAAAAAAAAAAAAAAATTCAAAAATTCAAAAATTCAAAATTCAAAACTCTTTGTAAATATGTACATAAAAATCCTCTAACTTTTAAAGATCTTAGAGTCACTAGCATGCTTCTAGCTATGCTTACATAGAGAGTCTGACCGAAATAACTGAACTTAGAAGTACTGGAGAACACAATCGGGTTTCTTAGTTGTTAGAGCGTTAAAGTTGGATTTAACCATGTCGGAGGGCGAATTAGGTGCTGCAAAGATATTTGGTAGTAGAATTGTGATCACCCATAGTGGAGACTACCCATTTTTACATCAAGCGAGGCACCGACCTTCATTTTTTGTGACTATCTAAAAAGTCTTGTTAGAGTGTGTGTCACCGTACGTCAATTCCGGGTAGGAATGGTGAGCTACCCAACTTCGCACCACTTTCAACACTATTTTTGATCTCTTGAGTGCTAATTTTGTCAATCATGAGGATGACGTCTAAAGATGAAAACTCCTTCTTGTAGTTTGATTAGCAGTTAACACCACACTCTCTCCCTCTCAACAACATCAACAGATCCATAGAAACACATCATCATCAACAAGCAGAGCAACGTCAGAATATTTGAAGAAAAGTTGAAATACAGTAGAAACTCTTTTAATTAATACTCGATTATTTAATAAACTCTCTTAAATAATATTTTTGGCCGGTCCCGAGTCGGGGACAACGTGTCAAATTAATAATTCGCTAAAATTATAAGATAATACTTTTTTGATTACCTATATAGGACCCATATGAAATATAAATTAATAATGCATTATATATATATTCAATACATTAATGATTTACGAAGACTTTTTGAAAAATGATTTAATGGTCTTCTGTTTTTTGCTAAAATCAATATCGCATTGAATTTCATCTCTAATTTTTCTTATAATTGTAAGAATTTTTGGTGTTGTTTTCTCATAGCTCAAAGAAGAAACTATTCAATGTGATTGCCGATTTAGTAGCCTCGTTTCGTGAAGGGGGCTTTATCATAGAAATTTCATCATCTTCTTCCACATCTTTATCAGTTTCCATAACGTTCTCGATTATTTCTTCATCGGTTAACAACTATGTAACTTCATCTTCTTCTCGATAATTTAGGACATCTTCGACATTTTAATTTCGAAAGCCCAACTTCTCGATCAAATTTTGCAAGTTCTGAGTGATTTCACTGTCTGTATGTACATCCAAATTGTCTAAACTTATGTTTAAATAGGTAATAAAAAATATGATTGGATATTGTGTTTATAAAAATATGATTTGATATTGATATTGTATTTATATAGGAAATATAAAAGATATGATATTGTATTTTGTTTTTTTTAAGCATTGATATGGTATTTGGTTTGTATAAAAACTAATTATTTGATATGAAATTTATCTATAAGTTAATAAATTATTAATTAATATACAAATTAATAATTATTAATTTATCTGTTAATTAATATCTCGCTTAATTAATAAATTTTGATGGTCCCGACATCATTAATTTATTTTCCTAGTTTAGTTTTGATACCACCATGGTAAAGAAGAAGAATTTATGAAATCAAGAAGAAAATTCCAAAGTCAATCCAAATTAGGAAATTGTTTTTAAGAGAAAAAAAAAATGTTACTAATTGTCAAGTTTGCGAAGAATTCAAGAAGAAAATTCATCATTACAACAAGTTGAAGATCATCAACAAGTTGATTGATTGAAGACATTTCTATGGATGTTGTGAGAGTGGTGTTGATTGCCGATCGGATGTGAAGGTAAGTGAGTACTCCCATCCTTGAGATCATTTCCTTTCTTAGAGATCAAAAAAGATTCTTTTTGTCCACAATTCTGTGGAGTCTCCTAAATTATTTCGGAAGGTTATCCTTCTCACCATCAACGTGTGCAAGATTTCTCTTTTTATTCCCGCTGCACACATGAGAGACTAGAAAACGGTCTTTTTGAGTGCAATTATCATAAAACCCTATTGGTGAGGCGAAATCGAGGCTTGTGATCACTCTCGAACCCGAATTCTTTCATATGGTATGGTTATTTCTCGCTCAACTCTTAAGGATGAGAATGCGTTCTTTGGTAGTTCTAACTTCGTGTTACTAGCATGCGAAACTCTATGTCCTCATAGCTCCTTGGATGCTTGAGACTCTTTTACGCTCCGAAGTTGGAGAAGGTTTTGTGGGTACACCTCCGGTAAACCCTCACGAGACTACAACTCGTCCACTAGGGACACCTAGGGGTTTAAAGGCTTAGTGCATACGCTAAATGCATTCGAGAGACCAAATGACAAGTGGTATAGTTAGGATTTCTTAATTTCTGTTTCACTTGAGGACAAGTAAAATTCAGGTTTGGGGGTATTTGATGAGTGCCAAATATTGCATATTTCTACACCTTTTTATTGGCATTTAACTCATCTTTTGTGCTTTAAAATCATATATTATCCCAAATTCTGTATTTTCTTTGTTTTCAAGGATAAATACTTGTACTAATTAATTTTGTGTTTTTAGGTAGTAAATAAAGCTTGGATGAATTGAGGAGCCAAAAGAGCAGAAAGTTGGAGACTAGCGACTATGGAAGAGAAGTTGCAACCCGCTTGCGCATCGGTTGCAACCTGACAAGTAGCAACCCGTTTACAAAGATATGGGCTTGATCTATCCAAGATCCGACCCATACCCTAATCCAAGACTACTCCATCCTGAGCCAATAGATTTGATCTATCAGTTGCATCCAACGTCCTAGCCTTGCCATGCATCAACGTTCGCTGCTCCCGCCTCACACCATAGCCACCTACCACCTTCACCTAACCGAGCAGCAGCCAAACATTCCCCACCTTCACTTCTTCTTTCTTCTTCCCGACAAGAACCATAGCTCTCATCTCTTCCACCGACCATTTGCAGAGCCAACAACACCAGCAGCGTCTCCTTCTCCCGACAACAACAAAGAAAGACATCCACCTTCAAAGATCTCCTAGCTCTAGCTATCTCCATCTTAGCTTCTCCCAAAACCCTAGAAGCCGAGCTCGAGATAGATGGGGTTAGGGTTTCTCCCAACATCTCATTAATGGCTTGCAAAGCAAGTGGAAGAGGGGACAACCAATTCGAGAGTCTTTGGTGAATAGTGTTTGCATTCAATTCGATTATTAGGGTTAGAGAAGAAGTTCTAGGTATAAATAGAATTTTTGTTTGTATTAGAAGGGTCTGGGGAATTTTAGGATTTATTTGGTTAGCTTAATTCAACTCTGTTTTAATTACTATCATCATGTTCTAATTCCATTTGCTAGGGTCTAGATGAAACCCTTAATTGTATGATAGGTTAATCAATTTCCTGATTTTGTTCTTGATGTGCTTCATTGCTTTAGGAATAATTAATTAGCTTTTTGATCAAGTGAACCTGTGATAAGTTGTACTGTAAGAAGACAACTTATACTAGGGGTAAGTTCGTGAAATTGGTTGACAATTCTTCCACCTGAGACCTTCAAGGGAAGGACAAGAGCATAATTTGAGTTTGTTTTGCCTTAGTATAGGATTAAGAGGTGAATTCAATCACCCTAGTGCTCTCTAGAAATTGTTTACAATCTGTTTTTGCATATTTACTTTACAATATGTTTTATTATTTGTTCACTATAACTATCTTTGTCGTATCGACACACTCAAAACCCCATTGTTGCTACTCTCACCTTGAATCAGTTTAGTAAGACCATAAGCTTCAACGTTACACCCTCTAAGTCTCTGTGGATCGACTTGTGCTTGCCCTGTGTTGCTTGTCGACACTGTGCACTTGCAGTTTACAATTGTAGGCATGTTTCTCAGCCTACCATTAGGGAATGAAACAGTTCAAGTCAAATATCACTAACCTCAAGTGGAAGGATGATGTTGTCGTTGTAGATTCTTACTTCTTCACTTCTTCAAGTCTTCGCAATACTTGTAATGTCTCATATCCTAATACTTTCAAGCTAACCTATACGAAGTTGACTCTAGTACATAATCAAGCGACTCTTTAATGAGTTTTGATTCACTAAAATATGACAAACAAACTTGACATACCAACGCTTGGTGGGTTCAACCGAGCTATGCTCTAACACTGAAGAACAGAGAACCAATCTCATTATGACTTTTCAGCATCGAGACTGGCTCAAAGAAAGAATTGTTCAAACAGAAGGTGTTGCTGAACTCAAAGATCTTTGTTGAAGAACTTGAAAAACGGGAAGTGGTTGTAGACAAGTCTCTTGAGACATGCTTCAAAAGTTTGAACACTGAAGAAACCTCAGTGGACAACAGGAGCACCACTAGAGATTAAGTTATATGCTGTAATACTTAATCCAGGAAAATAGACATCAATTTTTGATTTCTTTAAATAATTGTGTAAGGTGTATTATGAATAAAGCTATCTTATTTATGAATAAAATTATTAGTTTATAATTTTTCTTGTGATAGTTTTGGTTTACATAGCCTGTGCTTGAACGCTTTATCTTATTGCTATGTATGTTTATGATATGTTTGATTTCGGTTTTCATAACCTTGATATTCGATCTCATGTTGTGAACCCTTATGGTTTGGGTGACTTTTTGGTTTAGCAGGATTAAGTTCTAGCCCATGTTGGTAGGTTTTATCAAAGGATCATGAGGGGTTCTGATTGAAACAATATGTGAAAAAGTCTCAATATGTTGAATCGTTTGGTTTAGCATAAAAGCATATGTGTTTCGGGGCTTCAACTTTTGCATTGCATAAGTTAAAACCGGTTTTCAGCCTTTTTCTGGTAAAGGTCGGTTGTTGTTATTCTTTTGTCTTGCATAAGGATGACAACATAATGATATTTCGGTATCAATTCTCCCTGGAAAGAAAAAGATGCAAACATTATTGGATAAGAGGATGCGAAATTTGAGGTAACGACTTTGTTAGTTAATCATTTTCCTGTTTAAGAAAAGCCTGATTTTATTACGTATATTTATTGCTTTTGCTTAACAAAATTTCGGTACAATAGAAATATTTTTTATTCCATTATTTGTGTATGGATGTGTGTGTGATTCAATTGTTTCCGGTTAAGAAAAACTATTGTTATCTTGCTTTATTGTTTGGTATCAATCGTTTAGGATAACAAAATTTCGGTGCAATTGCGGTGCTTTAATGTCTATGTTGTTTCAATTGCTTCCGGTTGAGGTAAATAATTATGCAAGTTGATTTATTTGGTTTGTATGAATGGTTTATGGCTTAACGAAAGAAAAGGTTTTCGGGATGAATTGTTTAGTCCAATTTGATTCCGGATAAGAGAAACTAAGTTAATTCTGGTTTTAGTTAGTCTTATCAAAGTGGAGGTTTCGGTTATTTAAGTCTAATCGAATGCCTTAACAAGAAATGCTAGTTAACTAACCTAGTACTTGTCTTGTTTAAAAGTGAAAGATCTAAGTTATATGGATAATTAGAACCTAATGAGAAAATAGAGTTATCTTTATTTTGTTCTTATCAAACAACCGATTGTATTTTTTCAATCGGTTTAGCAAAGGAACTAAGGTGCTTAGTCGATTTTTTGTTTGCTAAACTATTAGGGAAAATTGCTTTGGGCAATTGTTTCCTTGGTAACAAATCAAAACAAAATTACTTTGTAGTTTCGGTTTTGATATTGGTTATCAAAAATGGTGTGTGGAACCCTCGTGCATAACTCTTATAGGTTGCAAGTCTTTTGAGATTTGTAAGATCCTTTCGGTTTGTCCTTTATTTGCTTGTACCTTTGTCATTTTGTGACAAAAAGGGGGAGAAATATATGGAGTAAACAAGTGATACTGGTATTGACTAAGGGAAAGGAAAATGGTGCTTAAACGTTTTATCTAATGAAGGAGTAAAGCATAGACTAAGGGGGAGTAGCATATCATATTGATAAGGGAATAACAAAGACGTGCGGATTGAAAAAATCTATCTATCTTACCTTTAGGGGGAGTATTAGCTTTGTTATTATAATGTCAACAACGACATTTATGGATTGAATGTATACATGTTATTGTGATGTTGAATTTGGGAATCAAGCGTATGTGTAATGAATTCTTGTAATTTGTTTATCCATATGATGTAAGAGTTTTGTCACTAAAATTGACAAAGGGGGTGATTGTTAGAGCATAACTCGGTTGAACCCACCAAGCGTTGGTATGTCAAGTTTGGTTGTCATATTTTAGTGAACCAAAACTCAATTAAAGAGTCGCTTGATTATGTACTAGAGTCAACTTCGTATATGTTAGATTGAAAGTATTAGGATATGAGACATTACAAGTATTACGTGAAGACTTGAAGAAGTGAAGAAGTAAGGAGCTACAATGACAACATCATCCTTCCACTTGAGGTTAGTAATATTTGACTTGAACTATTTCATTCCCCAACGTATCTTTCAAGTCATGCATATTGAAAACATAACTGCGAAACTATGAATGATTATACTCTAGTTAGACGTAGTATTAAGGAATACAATAGGAAGTATAACGCTTATCTTTTAAACTTCGTATATAAGACATCGACATAATCGTTTGAATGCTGTTGTGATTATGTATGGGTATGAGGTGAAGTTTCATCCTAGGAAAAAATGTTTTATATTTATTTAAAGGAAGTAAATTCATGAACTTGTTTTGTGAATCGAAAGGGGAATCGCTAGGCTTATTGGTATTGTTATTCATTGCATATCTTTTGAACTACCAATATGTATGATTAGTATAACCGCTCATGACTTGTTTATGTTCTTGGTAAAACTATTCACAATGCCTGACTTTTGTATTGGTATGACTTTTATTAGTGAAATCGATCTTAAGTAATCACTTAAGATGGTATGATCAATTTTTTGTAATTGGTATGACCAACTCTAGGCAAAGGGGAACCAATCCTAGTAAGAGGTGCAACCGATCACAAGAGAGGAATCGATCCTTGTAAGAGGTGCAGCAAGTTTCTGGATATTGGGAACCGATCCTATAAACATGTGCAACACGTTTTTAGATATTAGAAACCGATCCTATGGACATGTGCAACAAATAAAAGTTAGATACCATATATATGTGGGAACCGATTCTAGTACCTAGTCAACCGAATTTTGGAAAGCTAGTGTGACTAATTCATGTACCCACATGGAGGTAGAACCGAAACTTGTTTTGGTATAACCGTGAAACCCATGTTTGTGATTTTATAGGATAATCAATCACATAGTTCTTGGAAGTCAGATGAACCAATTCAAAACTTGTTTGGAAGTGTGGCAAATCGATTCCAAGATTGTAAGTATGAAAGAGGACTTACAAAGTTAAGATGTCGACATACTTTGAACATGTGCAGTAACGCTTATCTTTTATTGTTCAAAGATATTCCTTAATAACTAAAGGAGAATCCCGGATCAAAAATAAATTGAGCATCTTTTAATTAAGGTTTTTAATTTTATATTTGGAAAATAAAAATTAGTAATGTGCATTTACTAGTTGGAGATTTTCTAAGAGATTTCGGTCATTATTTGGACAAAGCATTTCCAGGAATTATGGAAACCGAATTTGGAAATATATTGCATATCTTGAGAATATTTTCGGTTTTGGGAATTCCTTGGTGTCCAAACTTCCTTGGTCTATAACTATCAAAGTTTGCATTTCGAGCAAACTAATCCTCAGAGCCAACAAAACTACCTAGTTTTGTTGTTACTGGTGGATCCGCCTATTCGGAGAGGAAAGTAACCTAATTAGGCGAAATCTCCTACGACCGCTCGGTTTAAAGACTTCTTTGGGATTGAGAAGCTCTATTAGTACCGTTGGTGGGAAACTAGATAATTTTGGTTTATTATTAGTTTTCGATTGATTTGATTGACTAACGGTTATTGAACTTTGATAGCACATAGTTTATTTATGCTTGAGAATCTTCTCTTCTGATATAAGATTCACTCAAACTAGATCGAAATTTCGACGGGGATCTTTAGACTGTTTGTAGATCTAAAGACGTCTTGTGATAATCCATTGTTAACAGACTCCGTTCTGTGTGTGATTGATCACAAGAGATTCAAGTTGATTGTGGGTCGTGGCTTCACAGGATGGAGAAGAATGCTTCGTCAACAAAGATGCATCGTGGGTTTTAGCCCTCAATGATGCAAGCCGGTCTTCTTCCTGAATTGACGCCCGCGTGGGGAGTGGGACGCAACGAACTTGTATGATTCTTTCCCGGAGCTTCTCCCGTATGTGTTTGGTTTGGTTTCCCTCGAAGTCCGTCATTGTGGGAGGCTTCCGTACGACCTTGCCTGGGAGAACCTTGGATGTCCTGAGAGTCTTGAGAGTAATCACATTCGAAGACGCTCCTGTGTAGATAAGGGACGTCTTGAACTCTGAATCCTTGATGCGTGCGGTGACATGTAGGGCACGGTCGTGACCTTCCTCTGGTTGATTGTAGCAAAACGTCTCCGCGCGCTGATTCTTCGAGAGGTGTGAAAGTTCGCATAAACTTTCCACTAGAGAAACCGCTTCCCGATCCACCGGCCTCTGGTTTATAGTGAAACTATTGACTTGAGGAGGATCGTTGTGAGGATCAGTCCCCAGTGTAGGAGTCTCCATGATAGGGACGCTCATATCTCGATGTCACTTCTTTCATTAGGTCCATGGAGGTCCGCTCCACCGAAGTACCTTCTCCTGTGTGTTGAATGCGTTCCTTTTTTTTTTTTTTTTTGCTCCAGGGGCTGTCGCGGTTCTTGTGGCAATCGATCAGTTAATGTCTTAAGAAAAGTGAGTACCTCTTTCTGAGTTGCGGCCATATCCGTTTGAGTCTTAGCAAGAACTTCCTGCTTCTCCATCAAGTCTGCAATGGTAATGGGGGATGGTCCTCCTCTCGTCCCTCCGGCTCCTCGTCCTGATGAAGGAGTGGAAGTTGTTGCTCTGGTGACTACCAGAGGTGTTATACTTGATGAGATGCCGGGATTTGCGGCTGCTCTAGGCTCGGTGATGGGAGGTGTTACACTTACGGAACATCTCCTCGCTACGCTAGCACCGGTGGTAGAAGTGACGGCTCCATAAGATGTAATGACCATGGTAGCTCCACCGACGGGTACATCGACACCGGGAGTGTTATCCACACTAACTCCATCAGAACTGATTGCTGATCCAGACCTGAGTTCTACCATCTTGAAATGGATTGATGATTGAATTGGTCCTAAGATCTACCCTTTTCGAAATTGATAAAATTGAATCGGATTTTGAAGAAATTGACTTTACAACCGAGAGATTAACCTCCCGCTGTGGTCGCCAATTGTTTAGGGGTGAAAACTATTCTGTCGGATTTGGTAATTTGGGGTGTGTGGATGAGGAATGAATCTAATCCCTAAACAAATGCATCACAAGCGGTGAGTGCTTGTGATTCGAGAAATCAATCTGTACAACTCTGGCCTAAACCAAGAAATGGCTGTTCCAGACTTGCTTCGGTCACAAAGTGAAGGAGATGGGGTTGATCTTAGGGAGGGAAGCGAAGAAAGTGTTGAGATTGTGAAGGTGTATGCTTGTTTATGACTTGTAACAAAGGTGACGATTGATTGATGCAAGCGAGGCTTTGAGTGTTTGAATACGTTTTGTATTAACACTTGGTTTCGTCTTGTCTTGACTTGTTCTTGTTGTTGGAAATAGGGAGGAGAACCTATTTATACAAGTCATTTGAGCCTTATTCACGTCTCTCATGAGAAGTGGAGGAAGTGGAGTGATGAAGTAGTGGAGTTGTGTGTTAGTGTTACACGATCAGTCTTGCCCACTTCTCCTGTCATCTCTAACCGTCCATGACTTCCCGACACGTTCTTGTGATGGCGCGCGTTGCACGTCAGAAACCGCCAAACCAATACCCCAATATGTATCCCCAGTTTGTGACATGATTGATGTCTCGAGTGTGTGGATCGTGGGACCCACAGAAAGTAGCATGTAATGCTCGATTAAATAACTAAGTTATTTAGGAAGTCGATACTTGTGAAGTGCCGTGTATATTCTATGCAGGTACCGCATCATGATGTGGTAGAGTGACGGGTGGTGATCACCATGATGCCTCACTGACCAATTAACTCCTGACCAAGGTTGTATAACCAAGCCGGTGAAGTTGGACGGACGAGATGATCTTTGAGACACTCATCTGCGACCGTTGATGGAATTAGGGTTTTTTGAAGAGGTGCGCAAGCATCACTCTTCAGCTTGGTCGAATCCAAGCATGGGAGGTGTTTTGGAAAGGACCGACCGGGCATGCGTGTAGACGGCATGCCGGTGTACACGTCCGTACCTCAC
Organism: Papaver armeniacum; assembly: GCA_023531295.1. Classification (NCBI taxonomy): domain Eukaryota; kingdom Viridiplantae; phylum Streptophyta; class Magnoliopsida; order Ranunculales; family Papaveraceae; genus Papaver; species Papaver armeniacum. Next base: position 852,904 of record JAJJWW010006060.1, on the reverse strand, counting down.
CGTCCCATGAAGGTGCGATCTAGGCCACTCAATTTGACCGGCAAAGAGGAGCGGTTGAGATCGATTTCCAACAGAATTCTGGTGCCGCAAAAGATGCGCATCATGCCAATTTTGGGCGCGCGTTCCAAGACGACCAAGCTTGATCGGTCTTGGCCGATCAACCCGGCGTGCATACGGTAGGATGGTGTATATACCTGTACTTCATCGTCCCATATAAACGTGATCTAAGCCACTCAATTTGTCCGGTAAACTTGAGCGGTCGAGATCAGTTTGTGGTTGGGAAGTGTGACCACGCCTAGCTTGGGCGCGCGAATCAAGGTGTGCAGCCAAGTTTGGTCTTGGCCGATCGGGTGTGGAGATAGGTGGGCCCGCAGTGATCATGTTGATACTTACCGGACATGTTTAGTCTATTCCTGGACCCTTCATTCGCGCAGGAGAAAATGGACGCTCGTGATCGCGACACAAACCCTAGTTAGGTTTTGTCGGGCCGTTTGTCATACCCATTGGGGGCGCACGAATAAGACAACCAACCATAGTTGGTCCCGACCGATCAGTCGGTATGTAGGTGGGCCACGGTGTTTGTGTTGACATGTTTTGGACTCTTTGAATCTACATCTACACCCTCCATCTATGCCTGCGAAGATGGATGGTTGAGACTGTTTTGCGATACATGTAATGTGCCGCAAACCCTAATTTAGGGTTTCTCGTCCATGCTGCTCTGGTTTGGACGGTTTTGCAAGCTATGCCACCTTTTTTGGGAGGCCGACCATGCGGGGCCCGCGTTGGATCGGTGGTGCATATTCCAATACCTGCTTGGGGTCATGGATTCAATCTAATCCATCCAATCATGCTGGTGAAGTTGGATGGTCATGATCGTTTCTGAGACTGATATGGTCATTTCAAGTTCAAATATGCTCAATTGGGCTAGTATAACACACCGAGAGTTGTAGCCTGTATGGGTATTTCTTACATGCTTCATTATTAATGCTTGGAGATTCGTATTGCTCTGCCGAGAACAACACTCAGTCGTCATGCCGCACCGGTAATGAGTATAGGAAATACAAGGCTGGTCATGCATTAATTAATAATGCTGTAAATTCGCAGGGTACATGGGATTGTTGCTACATGCTCCAACCTGGATGAATTTCGTGTATTTAATTCACATAATACTGGGATTTTTGCCACATGCTTTGTTCTAGGTGAATTAGTAAAGTGAAGAAGTATTCATCACTCATTAATGACTTTATCTTTTGCAAGATGTTAGCGCATAGTTTTGGCTTTTACAATTTTAGCCTTAAATGAAAATCCACCATCAACAGTTGTACTTCGACTAAGTTCATCTTATATTCTTGACGCAAGTCAATAGATGATCATGTGAAAATTGCCGAGTAACATCTTACATGGTTTGTGTGATACAATCATTTGGTATAGACTTGGAATGTTTCGTTATGATTATTTCAATATCTTGAAAATTGCTTTGATGTTAATAGTGTGTGAAAACGGCTATTGTCATCCTCTAAGAAAGTTTCAATGATTGAAATAAGAGTTTAGAACACTTAACCATTATTGGATATGACATGTTGTGTATTCTTGCACATATGTAATCCATGTCCGGGAACCATCGTACGCGTACCCATACGCGTACCTATTGGCTTGAGAAATCTGGGAACCTAAGTATGCGCACCCATTCGCGTACTGGCGTAAGGTTCATGTCTGAATATTTCTGTTGGGATTGGAAGTACGCGTACCCGTTTGCGTACTGGCGAAACCCAATCTTGGTCCAGGTATTTCAAGTATGCGTACCAGTTTGCATACTTGAAGGTTAAAGTTCTAAAATCGGTTGTGTACATGAACTTAAACATTTATATAATAAGGAATGCAATCTTTGTAAACCGTGGCTATAATGTTCATGAATTGATTCGAGTGAATTAAACCGATTTTGCTTCAATTGTGTTCTTGTATACTTCTATAAGAATATAGCAATTGAAAAACTCTTTAACTAGTTTCATTTGAGTCATTTGAACTAGTTATGGTTAAGATGAATAAGGTTGATATGAGAGTGTTCATATGGCTAACTTCGGTTAACTATTGTTGAGCCAACATGGTGTACACGTTTAGGTACGGTTACATAGACCTAAATGAGGGTACATTTCATTTGTGTGTAGCAAGCTAAGTTCGATCTAACGGTTGAAAGATATAAACTGGGTTGAATCAGTTTTTTCATCTAACAGTGAATATTGAATGCTTTGTTACCAAGGTAACTTAGATTGCAAACCCTGATTTGAAAACTATATAAAGGAGAACTCTAGCAACTGGGAAACCTAATCCCCACACTTCTGTGTGTTACTAGTTGCATAACTAGAGTCGGTTCTCCTTTAACCTTAGGTTTCTCACGAGACCCTGTATGTTAACGACTTGAAGACTTCATTGGGATTGTGAAGCCAGACCCAACTATTTTCTCTGTAGTTGCGTGTTCTGATCTTTCCCGATTCTATCGTCTGAGACTATCTTCTCTAAGATTTTCTCGAGATTTAATCTCCGATAGGCAAGATAAAAAGTAATCACAAACACATTCGTCTCATCGTTTGTGATTCCACAATATCTAGTTTCGCTTACATATGATTAAGACTATTGTGAGATGATTGATAATACTAGGTTGTTCTTCGAGAATATAATACCGGTTTATCAATTGGTTCATGTTCACCTTGATTTATCAAAAGACGTAACAAAACTCATAGGTATTTCTGTGGGAGACATATTTATCTATTCCAATAGACCTTTCTGTGTGAGACAAATTTGTTTATCAAGTCTTCGACTTTGGGTCGTAGCAACTCTTGGTTGTGGGTGAGACCAGCTAAGGGAATCCAGTGCGTAGTATCCTGTTGGGATCAGAGATGTGAGGAATGCAACTGTACCTTGAATCAGTGTAAGATTGATTAGGGTTCAACTACAGTCCAGTCCGAAGTTCATTGGTAGTAGGCTAGTGTCTGTAGCGGCTTAATACAGTGTGGTGTTCAAAGCTGGACTAGTTCCCGGGGTTTTTCTGCATTTGTGGTTTTCCTCGTTAACAAAATTCTGGTGTTTGTGTTATTTCTTTTCCGCATTATATTTTGTTATATAATTGAAATATCACAGGTTGTGTGTTGTATCGATCAATTAGGAAATCCAACCTTTGGTTGTTGATTGAAATTGATTGATCCTTGAACATTGGTCTTTGGTACCGTTTAAGTTACTACTCTTATATTCAACCGGGCTCGCAAATTTCTATTTGCTGATTGAATTGAGAGATAGAGATATAAACTCTTGTATATACTTTTCTCTAGATTGAGTTTGACTGTCTAGTTGATTCTCTAGAAAGTATATTGGAGTAAGTCCTCTCAGATTGCCAAACGAATTGTTAAGTGTGGTTGTTGTACCCCGCATTTTGACACTCAATAATCCTGATTGTGCAAACTGAACAATTCGCATTAAGCAAAATAACGAAATGGACGAACTCGTTATCATAAAATTTTCCATGGATAATTCTAGCACACTGTTAATACAACCATCGCTAAGTAAATATAAAAAACACCACAAAAAAAAATACAACAAACAATTCACCCCAATACTCGAAGTAAAAGCCCAATTTGACAACCTAAAAAAAAGATATTGGTCTACCTGCCCTCGAAGAAGATGTGACTGAGTGCAAAACAAAATGTCCATATATTTTTGCTTCGATAAAAATACGAAAAAAAACTATCCCTCACTAAGCATTTGGTTTCAAGTTTTTTGCGTACCCTCGATATCGCCTTTCAGACTCAAATCAAATTTTGAGATGCTTGCACTGATAGTTCACATCAAATTTTCCAAACCAAGAAAATATGGAGCAGATAGTGCCTCTATTAAGAAAAGAGACTAATGTAATTATATCTAATCATCAATAAAAATTTGGGGCTTTCCTGTTCTTTATTCCTCCGGGGAAAAAAAAGACTAATATACGAATAATTTGGACGATGAATCTTTGCTATATAGATCGAAATATTTCAGCTATACAAACCTGGGATAATAGATCTTTTTGATGGGGAAACATTTGTTCTTCTTCGTAAGGGTTTTTACTAAAATGTCTAAGAAGATGTGAAACAATTGTTTTCTTCAGCTTTAAATGATCATATTAACGCACGCATTAACTGGATTAAATGAGATAATCATATCGAGGGTGAAAGATTTGAGTTTTCAACAACTGGCAATGTAAAAAACCAAAGACGTGGATGAACCATGGCTCTTGTTTATCTGCGAAATTTATAGATCACATTCCTATAAGAATAACACAAAAATAACTCAATCTGGACCATCCTGTATGTGTCCATGATGTTGATATCCATCCAATCTGAAAAACACCATTGTGGCTGAACCATGGCTCTTGTTTATCTACGAAATTTATAGAACACCTTCCCATAAGAATAACATAAAAATAACTCAATCTGTACCATCTTTATGTGTCCAACATGTTGATATACCAATCTGAAAACATCGTCGTCCCTTATAATATACTACCTCCGTTCGTGGAAAAGTGGTACTTTCACTTTTTCAATTTAGCTTATTTTTAGGCTAAGATAGATGCCGTGTTGTGGAGGGACTACCGATAGACAAAGGATTTTCTTTAAAGTACCCAAATTGTTATCGATTTTGGGTGTTGACATAAATATGGTAAGGGTGATAGTAGCATAACATTGATTGACCCCCACAGGGCAAGCGGTCATCTAGACCAAGCCAGAATATAGGACTTTTTTTTTTTTTGATGGAAAAATGGATATATTAACTAGCAAAGATAGTACATAAGATTTACAATTTCGTTGTTATCAAAAACATTAGAGCTAATGCTAGAAAGCTTGATTTTTTGTTGTAATTTCGTAGACAAATGTTGAAGATTCTTTATTCTTGCTTCCTTGGCGATTAGATCTGCTGCTGAATTGTATTTTCTCATTGTAAATTTTACCTGAGCTTGTGGAAGTTCTTTTAAGATTCTCTTGGCTTCTTTAACTGTGTTTTCGGCTGTCCACGAAGGGTTTGTGTTTTCGTTGTTGATGATGTTTTCCAAGGCTTTACAATCAATTACTATTGAAATGCTAGACAAAACGTTGTCTCTTAGCCATATAACTGCTTTTTTTTGTAAAGCTTTCGCTTCCGCCTGAAAAGCCGAAGTAGTTGTCCCAGAGCCCTGATATAGGACTGAAACTGTGTCTAAGTGACAAGAAAATTAAGAGATCTTATATTAGGCCTCTTCCTATGCACATGCCAAAACATGGTATTTGGCATATATGCACCCACTATGGGTATGCCAAACTGCCAAACTCATATGCCAATATGTATTTCCTGGCATATAGGCATACACGACGGAGTTTCCAATGAGCGATAGAGTCTCGGTCGCTCGATGGTCAAAAAATCGTCGATGGTCATTCACTCGACAACGACAGTCAAGCTATCGCTCGATACTATGATAATCGCTCATCAGATCTTCATCTAACGGCTACAATTTCCCCCTACCTGATTTCAACCAATTCCAACCCAACGTCAAATTCATTTCACCATGCATAATGAATAACCGAAGTGGATTTGACTACAGAGGAAATAACATGGATCATGATAGCGTATTTCCACATACCTACTCAGAGAAAAGTGGATGACCCACTGATAGTTGTGGTATAACTTCTTAGTAAGGCCGTATTTATTATTCGTGTTACAAAATCGACTCTGAGCGACTCCTCGCTCAAATTCATCTTTTCTTTTTCTTTTTTTATTGGTTTAATTCGCTACTATCAAGGTGAATTTTTAATGAAATGTGAATCTGGTTTCAATCTGAATATTAATTTAAAAGATAGTTTCCATTAATCTAAAAAAAAACAAAATTACATTTCACATTTCAACTAAAAGAAAACATTTTAACTACTCATTTCCTTGTCCGTTTCCTTGTCCATTTTATCCCGGACCAAAGATCCAATTGCCTGCATTTTCTGGATCCATAGAGTTGTTCAACAAACTAGTTAAGGTGTCGGTGTGAGTCTGACTTGGTGGTTGAGTCTCATCAGAATCACCATAACCTTGATAAGCAATGGGAGTACGGGGTATGGGAACATTACAAATCTTGAAATACGTGTGAATGATATTGTTGTTGGAATGGTTGAAATGCTGATGAGGTTGAGGCAATTGGGGTATACAGATTCGTTTGCCTAACTACTTCCATGTTCACACCACCACCGGAGTCGGTATGTCGGTTGCAAATGACTAAACATACGTGTAGGAGTTGTATCCATGCCAATGTTTTCTTCAACACCATGTACTTGCTTTACTTTCTAACACCATGTTTGGAGTTGAACTTTCTCGGTACCTCCTCCATATGACGACGTCTCAATCTTCTTTCACCACTTTGCTGACTTCCACGACTTTGATGACTTCGACAACTTTGCTGACTTTGACGACTTTGCTGACTTCCACTGGGACTCAATCCTCTACCGCCCAACACTGCTCAATCCTCTACCACCAACACCGGGACTCAATCCTCTACCAGCTCCAACACTCTGGGACTCATGTCATACATCATGCTTTCCCTCAATATTTGCATATGTTCCAAGTGCATATTCTGAAATCCCTGAAGAAGAGCATCATAATTGTTACATCGGGTCTGATACTCCAACTCGTAGCATTGACCCCGAGGTATGGATAAGTCCGAGTAGGTGCACTAGAAACAATTGGATAAGTAACAATCTCTCCAGGATGTGCTGGATATAGTCTTTACTTCCCAAGAAAATGGTGGCATGTATGATGATGAACTTTGAGATGGATATGCAAATACGTCACCCGTCTCTCGTGGAGGTTGGGAAGGAAGAAATTCATTGTCAAGTGGAAACCTACCTAAAGTCGGAAATCCATCCGACCCAAACTTTGCGGTTGCATGGAAATATTTGGCTTGAAAATAGTATTAAACCAAGATAGGTACTCATTTGTGTCCATCGGCTCTGGATCAATTCATCGACTTCTTGCCAACGATGACCTTCTCTTATCAATTTGAAGTAATCGTCTGCTGAAACATCTCATCTTTGGGATAAGGGTTGACAGCTATCACCGATCTCCCTTGCAATATAAGAAGTTGTCTTTCACCATAATACCAAACACCCTTCTCGAAAATAGGGGATGTATAACACCATCCTTCTAAGGCTTAACTCTACCATTGTCGACCCTAGTTCTTCTTGGAACTCGTGTACGCTTCATATGGTCAGATAAGGTTATGGCTTGTTCTACTCAACTGTTGAATCTTATGAACAATAGCAGTATGTTGACCATCTTCAATCTGTGCAGCTTCCCAATTCTCAGAATCATACTTCCGTATAATCGAAAATACATTCGTATAATTCTTAAGACAAGGTTCCGAAACACGGAAATATGTATACCACCAATACTGAAAATAATAACATTCAACAGGTTAATAACATTTCCATATGAAAATGACAAATAAATACATAATGTGAAAAAGATTGGTTCCTACCTCCAGAACTCCCCAAAAAGCATTAAAACTATCTTTATCACACGTCGAGTTATCACTTAGGGCAATGTAATCTCTGATAAAATCACAGTCCCCCAATCATATGCTGGTGCTTGCTCTAAATCTTCTAATGCTTCGAGAAACCCAATTAACACTACTGAGCTAGCATTTGGAAACATACATTGGCCCAGTGTCTACATTACAAACAGACGTTCTAGCTCCTCAAAATGGTCGGGGATCAAATATTGATTACCGGCTTCCCCTGTTTTCATTCATTCTTACAAAGATAACGCTGAAAAAACTTTTCAACCTTCAACCCATACGCTTTTAATTGTCTATGTGTAGGATTTCCTCCTAATTCATTTGAGTATAAAGGAAGTCTTTCTTTCCATTTATCTTCGATAACCACTTTAGTCTATTAAATGGAAGTAAGTTCCCTTGACATGAAATTCCGGTTAACATGTATAAATCTATCGTGTAACTCCTATTAACAATAATTATTCATAATTAGAATTTGTTGATTTTTATGAAACAAAACACATAATCTAAAAATTAAATTACTAAAAAGACCGATTTACCGCATTCAAAGTCCTTGAAAAAGAACGTGTTTGTAGTCTTCCACCATCGTTCTAATATAACTTGAACACCTTGAGTCCTGTGGTTTCTAGGTTGTATTTGATATAGATGTCGCCAAGGATATCTTCTCACTCTCTCTTGAACAATGGAGGAGGAAGTAATTGAAAAATTGTACGTAACTCGGTCCATCCACCTCTTAGATGTATAGCGTTACATCGCCCTCATTATCGAAAGGTGATTAGAGAATACACCTTCACCTAGCTACTAGTCTAATATTATTAAACTCATAATTTGTATCCATAACAAAACTTACTCCACCGCCTCAGGGTACTAGTAGATGCTTTCCTTTTTTGTTTCTTTTTTTTTCTCCATATCATTTAAGATAATCGTTTTAGAACGAAAGTTTAAAAAAATCAGTGATTTTCAGAAGGTTTTCAGAAAAAGAATTGAGAAGAGTTTAGAAGAGGTGGGAGTATAGTTGCTGTATTTATAGGCGTCAGAAACTCGAACGGTGGCGATATTGATTATATCAACAGCGATGTAGTGAATTTCGAACGATATTGACAATATCGCTAGCGATAAAGACTTTATCGCTGGAAATATTATGATTATCGCTCGCTAGGGATTCGATCGCTCAGCAGTTTCCTCATAGTGACGCAAATGGTTTGGCATGCCACCCTGGCATGCCAAACACCATTTTTTTTGGCATGTGCATAGGAAGAGGCCTTAGTCGTGTCATTTTTCTTCGTCGGCCACCGCACCGCACGCGGTCATCTAGTCCTAATCGTTATCACCACTAACATTCTTGCATGTCCAAGATTTCCCATCGTTTCTTCTGCAAATTTGTTCTTTACCACCACCAGCAGCAGCTTCATGATGAGCCTCTTCCATTACAACAACAGAGAGCCCTAATTTGAGGTAATTTCATCACATGATTCAATCAAAGATGATTGCTTAGGGTTTATGTTCTTTGTTTGAATTTTATTGTTGGGGTTTATGTTCTTTGTTTTGAATCTGATTGTTTGATACTTCGATTGAAATTTGTATTGGAAGTAATAAATAGCGTTTAGTGTTAAGAATCTAAGTAATCTGAACATGCAATTGCGTTTACTTGATTCATCCGATGTACAGAGAAATTGTGGGTCTTATTTAAGTTTTGAAATTTGGGTGATTTTACTCGAATGAAAATGAAGATTATTTTCTCATCTGGTTATTTTCCTCCTTGAATCACATGGGTAAATCACTCTATAATCTTCGACCCAAAACTTGTTGGGATCTAAACTTTGTGTTTGTTATGCAAAATTTGATACTGAATCTGAAAGGGTTTATGCTTTTTGATTAGTAGTTTTGCGTGCATACTTTGTTATACTCTTTTTAAACTATTTGTTGCTAGTAGATGGTTTTGATTAGTAGTTCAGTACCAATTCAAGATTACGGCTTTTGTGTTTGTTTGCATTTTTGATTTGTTGTTTTTTGTTTGGTTCAGTACCAATTCAAGATTCTCAAAGGAGGCATTGGATTGTCAATGATAGAGTGATTTGTCTAGTTAAAATTAACGGCAGTAACAATTTTCTTTTTTTTTTGAAGAATAACATCATTAACAACTGGGTTTGCAAAGATAATACAAGATCACGTTAAATGATCAAAGACTAGTGGAGAACAAAATAGACAATTTGTCTGATGATTTGAAGCAATACGATCGTTTGATCATATTGTCATCCATTTGTTGTTGTTTTTTTGGTACTAAATTCAAAATCTAATGATTAACATCAGAGTCCCACATTGTTAACAGGTGTACTCACATGGTACAGGGTCGAAGTTAAGAATTTGATAGTCCGATTTCATTTTTCTTGTTTATCGAAGTTATATAGACCAAGGACATTTTTAACAAATCATTTGATCAATCTCCACGAATCCCCAAAACTTTTCCAGGGCTGCATAGGGTCTCCTTTTACGACATATATGTAAGACAGTTACAGTTAGCATCCTTTCTAATTTCTGGAAAAGTTCAACTTTGTATCAAAAGTCTTAAATCTGTTGGCATTATGTATAAGTTTCTTTGTCGTTATTTATAAATAGATTATTCACTAAAAATATCACATTTTCTACATTTCCCTCTTGTAACACCTTTGGATCAAATTTATGCTCTTTCCAGTTACCACATTCACTCTCCCTTTCTCTTTCTCTGGAAGGACAAGCTGTGAAAACCCCAGTTTACAGCAAAAGCAATGTCAGACTTTCAGACCTCGACTCATCGATCTAAGTGGATTTTCACCCCGAATGATCTGGTAAAACTCTATTACATATCTAGACTTCTCTTCAGTCACTTCTCTCTCTCTCTCTCTCATCATATTTTCTTATTTCAAGTTTTATGCAATTATGGTACTGCAAATTTAGACTAACTATTACAATGATTTTAATTGTCCACTTTCTTTATGTGTAGTTGGAAAAATACCAAGTCAGTAATCAAAGAGCTGTGAGAACACTACATCAGGTAAAAAGATTCACATCTTCTGATTCCATTTGAAACTTTTGCTCTACTTCAGTGTTTATTTGTAAAGTCTGTTTGTCCGAAACTGCAAAATTTCCGTGTCCAGTCTTTAAGTGGGCGGGTATTATTGATATTTTCTTAGAAAGGTCAATATGGTGATTGTACTTGGTATAAGAAGGAAATAACCTAATCCTGGTTGATCTAAATTGTGTAATTTTTTTTGTTGTCTTGAAGTATGGGTCAACACGTATGGAAGTGGACATTGACGGGTCGTTGTCTTACCCCGAACCTCAATTTGACATAACACAAGCTGAAAAACACTCTTTTCCTAAGCCACTAAGTACTGAAGAAGAGCAACTTATGCGGGTGTTCTATGAGCATAAAATCCAGGAAGTTTGTGGAGCGTTTGGATTCCCACATAAAATTCAGGTCGGTGATTTCAATCCAAAAATTATGCAAGTATGTGTATGTCAGGCACAAGCCGCACAACCATCTTCTTTTATTGAAAATGTGAATTATCTAATGTTTGCAGGCAACAGCCATCACATACTTCAAAAGGTTTTATCTTCAATGGTCTGTTATGGAGCATCACCCAAAGCACATAATGTAAGATGTTTCATAAGGGATAAGTTGCACCATAGGCTATCACTCAGCATGTTTTAATTTTTCACATCTCTTCAGTCTTCCCTTACCCAGGATGGCCTCCATATTTGTGATCTTTTAGTCATTTAGTCCAGCTAACTCTTCCATATGTACAGGTTAACTTGTGTATATACGTCATGTAAAGTAGAGGAAAACCATGTCTCAGCAGAAGAGCTTGGCAAAGGGATTCAACAGGATCATCAAGTGATTCTCAATAATGAGATGATAGTTCTTCAGGCATGGACACATCTAACATATCTATTTTGTTAATTTACGAGGATATCAGTTTCTCAAGGGTTTCCATGTCTTTTGCAGAGTCTAGGATTCGATCTTATTGTGTATGCACCATATCGTTCCGTTGAAGGTTTTATTGATGATATGGAGGTGAATTGAGCATTTTCATTGTTTTTCGAACCACTATATTTCTGTATGTGCGCAACAAACTATTGATTCTCCTTAAGCAGGAGTACTTCCCTTTCATCTATCATATGTACATCGGTTAACATATTGTTGGTTATATAGGATTTCTGCCGAGCAAAGGATGATACGCTACAAAGATTGAAGGTAACTGGTGTTTTTCTTCTGTATACTTTGTGCAGTTATTCCTCGTTTGAGGTTGTTTCTTTTTGGGTTTGTGATCTACATCAAGATGATTTATCTAAAGAGCAGTATACTATCATCTAATTGTAACATATATTGTTTCATTGGTATTATTCAAAGGAACAAGTCATGCATAGTGGCCTTCCTTGTATATTTTTGTTATTATTTAGCATTACATGTCAATGTTATGCTAATATCTTTCAATTCAATTAAAACAGAAAACAGTGTTCTACTGAGACAAGAAAAAGAAATGGTGAAATAGGATCATGCTCTAGATTTTCATAACTGCTCAATCTGGGTCCAACTTGCCCTTTCTATGCAATTTTACTTAGCTATTGTTGGTATTTTGGTAGGATTTACAAGAAAGAGCCAAGTTGGAAGTAGATAAAGCCATGCTTACGGATGCGCCCCTCCTTTTTCCTCCTGGGCAGGTATTCTTATTCAGATCGTTTGTTCAGTGTGCTGGTTATTGTAAAAAAGTTGATGCTTAAGGCTATGTCCACTTTTTGTTGTTTATATGCAGTTAGCATTAGCTGCCTTGCGCAAGGCAAATGATGTGCATACAGTAGTCGATTTCCCAAGGTTCTGAATTGTTCTGTAAATTAACCTTCGAATTAGTCTGTGTTGTCTTTCAGTAGAATCTTCCTATCATTTTTAAATTTATGTTTATAGTCAGCCACAGTTGTATAAATCTTTGCAGGTACTTGGAACACGTGTATTCTCTTCAGCATTCCAATCATATCATCTCAGAGTTGATCGAGTGTCTGAATGCTATAGATTATTCGGTATATCTTACATTACTCTCGTATTTATGGTGGCCCATTTTGTCTTGACCATTTGCTATAACCATGAAAATAATAATCCATACATTCATCTTGAAACAACCATATTAATCATCACTTGGAGTAGGGTCCATCCCTAGCTCATTCCCAGATTTCTAGGGATGCTTAAACTACACTTTAGTTGCTGATTTTAGGTACTAACTATCTTGTTCTGGGTTTTCTCATTTGTTAATCAGGTGATGAAACTTAAGATACCTACGGCGAAGGATATGAGGCATACTGACCGGAAACTCAAATCCTGTTTGGATCCAAGCTCACAGGAAGAGTACGTTTTCTGAACAATTTTCTTACTTCCATTGCCCTTCATGCTCTCTGATGTTTAATTATACTGGCCTTTTAAATTTTGTTTCTGATCATGTCTGGTTGTTGTTGATTGCTTGCAGCAGTAAGAAACGGGAGAAGAAATCCAAGCACAAGTCGCAGAAAACTTCAAGTACAGCTGATGGAGTGCCCGCTAGTGCGACATCATGAAAGAAGTTTATCTTTTGTACAGCGCATGGGAATGTCCACTGACACACACTTTTTAGCAAGATGCATAATGAACCAACTCTACAATTTTTAGGCACCCCCCTTATTACACTGTCTTGGTCGGATTAACATCAATAGCCCCCAATTATTTTGGGTATACCTCAACCTGACAGAGTATAATTTGTTCCAATTTTCCTTAAGACTAGGTCGTTTTTTTTTTTTTTTTTTTTTTTTTTTTTCAAGAGAAAAAGAGAGAATAATCAATTGATTCCCACTGACAAACCAAAAACCAACTCATGTTGTTGTAAAGAGTAGTAACACAATACTGGAATTCTTGGTATGATACACATGGGGTTGGGTGAGAAGTATTTAGGAATACCTTTATTTCTGCATAGATCAAGACAACAGAACTGCCAAGGAATTCTTGATAATCTATCACCAAAATGACAATTGCAATCCAGACTCTAAAGAAAAGTCTTTATTCATTCCAAGAGATCGATTCAAAAGGTTTTTTTTCTCTCTTTCTTTTTTTTGGTAAGCAAATTCAAAAGGTTGAAACCGGAATGATTTTATTTAATTGTTCACGTAAACAACGTACTAAAATGAAAATGCATGCATATAAACCAATCCCAAAAGCTAGTGCATGATAAGCATTACCATTGATATTTCTTATCATAGATGACCCTCCAAGGTCTACCAAGATATGAATAATCTGTAGCTAATATGGCGTCATCAGTTAGTAAATAAAGATCATAGAGTACTAGATCTCCATCTGATTCTAACTTGAGAACTGAATTAGAGATATAGTAATCGCGTTTAGCAAGTATAAACTTTTCTGAAGGTGTAAGCCTTAAAGGAGCTTCGGGCTCAGGAGCTGGGGCGATATCGAAATCAAGTAAATGTCTAGTGGTAGCAGTCTTTGCAGGTTCCTGCTTAGCGAATCCTGGCACTAGAAAGATAGTAGTACTATCAGGAGGACCCCAAGGTGAATAAGGAACGAATGCATCGAATGTCAGATTCGTAAGACCACTTGCTTCCCAACCACCATACCGTGTGTAGTTACCGGAATCGTATCGATACAAACTGAATCCGTTTTGTTTGACAACAGCACTGTAAACACCATTAGCACTAACAAGTTTTTTGGTTCCCTTTACGTCAGCAAAAAGTGATTGACCCCTTAAAAGGGAATCACCTGGTTGAAGAAAACTCTGCCAAACAAATTTCCCCTCATCATCGTGCAGTACTAAATTCCCATTTGCTTCCATGGAAATACCAGTAACACCTTTATAGGCTGTCTTAGTTTGCCAAACTGTACGACCATCGACATCCCTGAGGACTAAGTTGCCATTACTACCGAAAGTGAGAGTAGAGTTTTTGCGAACTGGTTTTCTGCCATTAGCCTCCCAAACCCAGAGCTTTTCGACATCGTCATAAGGAAAGAGAGCTATGCCAAGAACATATGCATCAGGACCGGTGCTATGGAAAAGCAGTTCGAAAACACGGTTCTTGACTTTGTTTTCACCTGTTTGTATCACTCCTCCAGAATCGCCATTGTATGTGAAGCGGAAAGTTTTGTTTTTGGGAACTCTGGGAAGAAGCAGGGTGTTATCAAGCAAAGAACTGTGAACTAGGACACTCGAAGAGAGGGTGATAATGACTAGCAGAAGGCAGTGTGAAGTAATTGGAGAAGCCATGAGACTTAAAAGTTGGAGTGTACGGATAAACAGTTTCTATATCTTATAGACGGAGATCGAGATTTTAGGATGAGATTAAGATAAGTTTTTGTCAACTTTAGGTCAGAAGTACTCCACCGACGACCTTTGAACGTACTTAAAGCTTGCATGTGCAAATTCCTTAAACCAAGGATCTAAACAATATCACATACTTAGCCATTCCTGCTCATGCACTCGACCATGTAACAACAAAATAATAGCATAAAATGTGTGGTTTGTTGTGCATTCGGATAACGCTGCTGAATCATTTAGCCATTCCTTGCGATAGATTGTCCTGTCCCCCCAACATTATAGGACATCTAGTTCAGGTCGGGTGCAAGTAAATTGGGTGCCTCAAATCAAAGGTGGATTCTTCTTCACCGATTCCCATTCATTTTTTACTAAAGAGAGAATTTTCCGTGATAATAAGTTAATAATAACAAATAAACTATGGATCAAAATGACAATAAAATATCAGAAGTCAACTTCTCATTTGTTGTGCAAAATCGAAATTTGGATCTTTCTTCCACGTGAGTATGGTAGGATGTGTATGAGAATTGCAGGTTGTTTCTGTGAAAAGTTAATTTACCAACACGCACCAGCCTAAGCAATTATAACCACTAAGAAAAAATAACTGGTGGATCCAGTTGGTGTTTGTGGTGCGCTTAAATAAAACACATTTTTTTTTTTTTTTTTTTTAAGCAAAAAAAACGAAATTATAAGAATTACAAAAAGGGCTGATCAAATCACCCACCCCATAAACCACCCCCATAAACCAAAAGGGTAAAAAAATGGAGCGCCAAAGTGCGTCATCTAAAGGAGATAAATGTCAATGGGATCACTTGTGTTCCCTTCACTAGAGGAGATCAATGTCAATGGGATCACTTGTGTTTACTAAAGATGTTTAACTTCCTGACTCTATTCTCTACGGGATGATCATAACTATGTCTGGACTCATACTCTGTTTGTCGTCATTGGCTCCTGGCAGTGGCGGAGCCAAGATTTAGCTTCGAGGGGTTAAAAAAGGACTATTTATATTTGTGTTGATATCTTTTTTCGAAAAACACGTGCAAAATTGATAATTTTTTAGTTCACACATTACGTTTTTGCATTGTAAATTAGAAATGCGAAACAAAATGGGCGATTTTTTAGACTTGGGTGGGCTAACTCTAGATTTAGGATGGGCTAGATATAAATTATGGCATAAAAACAGGAAATTTTTACATAATTATGAAAATTTAGAGGGGCTAGAGCAAGGGTCAGTTAACCCTTGGCTCCGCCCATGGCTCATGGGCTCACTGCTGGAGCCAACGACTCGTTGGTTCCTCGAAGTGCTGCCCCTGAGCGATATGGTGAATACATTCCCCAGAAGCGGAACCTGTTCGGATGTTATATGCTAAGTCTTAATTTTTCCTGCGACCCATCTCCCTGAGAGTTATTGTCCTGATGAAGTTCTTATGTGGTTCTCAGAGTGGTGTGGCGGGCATTCAAGTATGTTATGGTGCCTCTATTCAGAGGGAAATGGTTGCATCTGTGGAATAATATCACTTTTTTGTACCCCTTATTTTTGTTTGGAGATCTCTTTTTCTTGACTAAGCTCTTCACTCTTTTTCCCATCAGACTTCTAAGAAAACGAAGATCTCCCTTGTGGGATCTACCACTACTGTTGTCACCAAGGAATCCCACGAAGACGTAAATACTCACACTCATATCTTCGAAGGGTAGGAGAGTGAGGATGACTTAAAAGACAGGTATGATCAAGAGGGATCTGGAGAAGCAATCCCCGCCAATGAGTCCCCACATGTCCTTGATGCGGTCTCCGAGTAAGTTTTCTCAACGATTTCTGCTTCGGACAAGGGTCCTTTCGGGATTGAGACTGCAAAAGGTGATGGTGCTGCTGGTAGTAGAGAAGTGTCTTTTAATGATATTATTGGTGGTGTTCTTGGAGAAAAATCAATGGTCCCCCCTCTTTTGCTTTTAACGATTGGAGTTTCAACTTTCATATTGAACTGGAGAATGAGCCTTTGCACGATCACGATCCTGACAAGGAAAATCCAGTGGGAGATAGCCTTGACGAAGGAAAAAGAACATAATGTGATAAGTCCATTAAATGCACCTTTGATGAGACGCCCGTGCCCCTGATAAGTACTTCAGTTGAGACTTCCCAAATTTGATAAATAAATTTATCGAATGCAGAAGATTGTTGTGCTTTCGTGATGAAAATTGCTAGTTGATGAAGTATTCTTTGGTGTTAGTCTTATATTAGTAGTGTTCTCTAGTATTCACGCTTCTTTGAATACATTGAGGACTTGTACGTACCTTGGATTGTTAGCTTTTCGGAGATGATTTGCAGAAGTAGTTGATTTAGTTTCTTCAACAAAAGAGCCAAGATGTAGATGCATTACCGTAAGTAAACAAAACTGTATTTGTAGTCATCCAAATTCCTTTGAGATGGTTATGTTGATTTGGTCTAATAAAATCACCTAGTTAATAATGGGATTCCACCAAATAACTGAAATTGAGCCTTGGATGACCCCCATGT
The DNA here is from genome assembly GCA_023531295.1 of Papaver armeniacum. Classification (NCBI taxonomy): domain Eukaryota; kingdom Viridiplantae; phylum Streptophyta; class Magnoliopsida; order Ranunculales; family Papaveraceae; genus Papaver; species Papaver armeniacum. The sequence continues at coordinate 835,515 of JAJJWW010006060.1, read as the reverse complement.
TGAATTAATTATCTCATTAAAACCTTGCCAGTAAAACAATGTGGAAAAATATGGACGAAGGAAAAAGAGACCAATATTGAACAACATTTTGAAATTAAACATTAGTAATATGTTGCCTAGTTAAAACCTTGCTAGGAAAACCACATGGGACAAAACATGAAACAAGGGGACACGAGTACAACTTTTGACGTATTTATGGATACTAACTCAAATATATGAGTATTATATAAGAAACCTATTATAGGGGCTCCAAGAAAAGAGTTTTGAGGGCTCCTAAGGATTCAAATATCCTACAATGAAGATAAGGGGACCTAATTCATAAGAAAATACTAAAATACCCTTAACCTATTAAATATTGAAAACCTAAAACCAATTTTTTTTCATTCCTCTCCTTTAATTCTTCCATTTTCTTCTTTCCCATCACCTCCATCACTTATTTCTTCGATTAATCGTCAATTTTCAAAATAATTTATTATCGATTAACACCATTTAATCCACCTGCAATGACTTCAATAAGGTAAAAATCAAAAACCCATCTTATTTAATTGGTTTAATGCATGGATAAGCGGAATCGATCGAATTGGGTTTTTGAAAAAACAATTTCAGAACTGTCTACGGTTGGGATTCATATTTCCCAACCGTAGACAACCTACGGTGGGGAAATATGAATTTTCCCAACCATAGACTGAACTGTCTACGGTTGGGAAGTATGAATTTTCCCAACCGTAGACATCCTACTGTGGGAAATATGAATTTTCCCAACCATAGATCGAATCGTCTCACGGGTGGGAAATATGAATTTTCCCAACCGTAGACAAATCTGAAAATTGTTTTTGCAAAAATAAGTGATGGGTTTTCTTAGTTTTTTCTTTTTATGATCGTCATCTTCATCACGACGGAGAAGAAGAAGAGAGGGAGAAAAATAATAGTTTTTTTTATGATCATCGTCTTCATCATGATTTATGAATGAAAAGAGAATGAGAAGACAATAGATTTAGTTTTTTGTATATGATCATCATCTTCATCATGATTTGTGAATGAAAAGAGAAAGAAAAGATATTAAATTTAATTTTATAATTCATGGAGGGTATTTTAGCCATTACAAAAAATAGTTAGATATGGGGTTTTGTTGATTACTATTTCATAACCCGATTTTGTCATCTTGTGAGCCCTCAAAACCAAATGTTTGGAGCCCCTAGGTTTCTTATAATGTATGCACTATAGTGTATTTAGTACACAAGTTTTATGCAAGCATAATTCTGAAACTGCAGATTTAAGAAAAATACTCCCTTCATCCCACAGTATATAACCTATTCATTTTTTATTTTCCCCTACAATAGGTAACTTATATCATTAAGCAAGGAGATATTCTAAAACTACCCTTTTAGTTGATTATTTTTTGTATAAGAATAAATGTGTCATTTTGGTATTCATTAGGTAGTTTTAAAATACTTTTAATGGTATATAAAGATTACGAATATTCATGGTATAGTTTGTGAGATAAATCTTTTCAAAATTTTAATTATTTTTCATAAGCGTATAATTGTAAAAAGTACTTAAAGATTCTCTTCTCTCCTCATTGCCTTAAGAATTGTGCAAACTTGACCTATGTCACCTATTGTGGGACGGAGGGATGGATTTTTATGTTTTTAAGGAATCCTCAAGAGACTTGTAAAGTTGATATCATCAATCCGGATTTTGATCTTTTACCAATTAAAAAAACAAACACAGAAAGGATTGTTAAACCTGACATAGTTGAATCAAGTGGCTGCCTGAATATAATTTGAATTCTTTAAAGATTACAAATTCGAATATGTTCTCTAACCACAAACGAGTCCTTCAAGGACTACTAAGATAAATTATCATATAAGGAGCACAATTATTGAAACCATATCAGGGGGTCCAAGCATAAAATCATTAAATCGTTTTAGAGCTATTATATTTCCTGTAGAGCATATTTTGACTAGTCCAACCTGTAGTTAATAAGCTTGTCAATTTAAGATGTTAAATCTTTCATCCAAAAATGTGTCAGTCGAGTAGGGATGGCAATGGTGCGGGGACCTTGAATCCCATATTTCGTTCAAAAAACCAAAACCCATCCCCTACCCGTTTCCCATAAGAATGGGGCGGGGACGGGTATGGGAATCCCCGTAGGGGATGGGTTTCCCATGGGTTACCATAACATTACAATAAATATTTAAAATTTTGTAAATAATAATAATTTAAAAATAATTATAATGGTTCAAACAATGATACTAACCTAAGCAGTGCATTTTAAAATTTTAATTTTATAATAACCAACTAAATCTGAAAAATAAACGTAACAATTGATCCACAATTAAGTATTATGGTTCCTTTTACTTCTCAGTTCCTCGTTATTAACCATCTTCCTCCATGTTAATCATCTCATCATAATCTTCTTCGTTATCTTCCAAAAAAAGTTCCTCGATCAGATATAATAGGTTATGGTATAGGGTGGGGACCTTGAATCCCATCCCGCATCACTACTTTCGGGGATTCCCCGTACCCCGCCCCGTTCCCCGTTTATACGGGTAAAACCCTAACTCATAGGGGCGAATCCCCACGGGAATGGGTTTGGGTGGGGCAAATTGCCATCCCTACAGTCGAGAAATTAATCCCAATTTAATTTGGATTGTATGCCAACCAATCACATATGTCGATATTTCTGTCATATCTCGTGTCCTAAAATTATATGTCATTAAAAAATTTCTCTAGATTTGGTAACTATTATCTTCTTACCTAAAATAGATTCAATCGTGAAATTTTGGTAACTATCATCAATTGATCAAATTAGGGTTTTGAGTCCAAGGTTCATAATTCCATATTCGAACGCTAATAATTTTACGTTGATCCCGTGATCAACATTTTATTTATCATACTCGGTCCAATTACCAGTATCTTATTTGGTCATACTACCAATAATTCATCGAATGAGCAACATTTGCTCAGATGAGCAATATTTGCTCAAACCAAGGAATATTGGTTCAACTATCAATATTCAACAATTCATCGAATGAGCAATATTTGCTCATGTCAACTTATTCACACATCATATCTCTGTCTCAACAGACATGTTCAATTCATGAGTCTCAGAACATTTCCAAATCACGTTCGACTCAAAAAAACAAGGACTCATCGTCCCATGAAGTCATGAAGTCAAGAATCGACTAACTAAATACACGTCGCCCTTGCAGACTCCACAATCACACGAGACATCAATCGTGTTACATGGGGGGATATTAACTAGGGTTTTGGTCTGGCAGTCTATGGCACGTGTGTTCAAATACACGATGAAATGTGAGCAAGTCGTGCAATCAGTTGAAGGAGTTAACAAAGTAGTGGATGGAAAATCGACCAAGTCTACGCACGATGAGCAACTGGTTTCAAACACGATTTCCATTTCCCCACTCCTTGAATCCATCAACTGTCACACTTCATGGGATCATGGTGTCTATAATTTCAGCAATATAAATAAGTCTTTGAATTATAATTGAAAGAACAACGGGAATCTCACGTCTTATAGACAACACGAGGTCAACAACTCATCAATTGAGCAACTTCAATCATTCAGAACTTATCATATTCAGAATTCACAACACACCTACAATATTCGATTACCATTGATTCCACACATTTCTCAGCTTCCCTCCTACAGATCAACCCATCATCTCTTGTGACCAAATTTACTCTGGAACGACCATTGTCTTGGTTTAGGCCGGAGTACTACAGATTGATCTCTCGAATTCAAAGCACTCCCTTCTTGCAGTGCATCTGTGTGAGGCTAAACATTTCGCTCGGTTCAAGGAGTCTCCTTCGTACGGTCGTCTCCTCAATTCCGTAAAAACCAGCAAATCGTTTTGCCCCATCTACAGATTGGCGACCACAGTGGGAGATTAATCTCTCGGTTGCAATCTCACAGTTTCACAACATGGCTGGTCTTAGGTCTGGGTTAGTTACATGTTACAATACGAACGGTGCCAACACTAGCAAAAACAACAATGAAGACATCCCGGAAACAATTCCGGCCTCAAACACTAGCGGTGGTGATATTACTCCTCCTCACGCTAACACGAAAGGTCATCCTCTGTTCGGCCGACACCCTGAGGAAGTCAGAGGAAACCCACCACCCACTATTGCCGATCTCATCAAAGTACAAGAGACTCTTGCAAAAAATCAAACCGATATGGCCACGACACGTAAGTAGCTACTTAATCAACTAAAGGCTCTCACCGATACAATGTCGATAAAGCTCAAGGAAAAAGGAAGGAGAAGGAAAAATCCTCATATACTGATCCTGAGGTAATTCCAATTCATGCAGTGGATGATGACGAAATCCGCAAAGCTGCAGACGATTCATCAGCAAAAAAACCATCCAGTTTCATCACTCGTGAGGACCTGGAACGCCTATTGGAAGATCGTGGAAAAGACAAGACATATTCTGTTCACCATCACCAACCTCCATACCCTGCTACTACGCAAAGAATTCCTCTGCCAAAAGGTTACATCTCTCCAACCTTCACACTTTATGATAGAACAGGCAACGCTCGAGAACATGTTTCTCGGTTTATAGAAGCACTGGGTGAACATGAGCACAACCATATCGTCCGTCTGAAGGAATTTTCAAAATCTTTGAAAGGTAGAGCATATACCTGGTACAACAACATCGCACCAGGAAGTATCAAAATTTGGGGAGAAATGGTTAATGCTTTCTACAGGAAATACTTCTTCGTCTCAGAGAAAATCACCCTCTCTGACCTCGGAAGGATGTTTCAAAGGAGCAACGAGCATCCTAACGATTATGTGAAAAGGTTCAGGGTTCAGGCCTTGGATTGCCATGATCCGAACGTCACAGAGAAACAACTCGTGGACTTGTGCATAAACAGAATGATCCCAGTCTATAGAGCTTAATTAGAAAATCTCAGGTTCCAGACTTTCTCAGAACTCCATGAAGCAGCCAAGAGATCAGCAACTACTACACCTGCTCTATTGGAGAGATCTAAGACTACGAAAGCTGAAGAGCCACGGGAGACTCGAGGTAGAAGACGTTTAATCAACAAACAATACAATCTCCAACCTTCCGCAAATTTTGTTACGGAAGGAAACAAACGAAAGTCTGAGCCACCGCGCAAGCATGCTTCCTCAACTCATGCAAAAGCACAAAGGAAAGATAATACGCAGAATCCTGCTCAACACACAGAAGCTGATCCAGAGGCACCTGACTTCCCTTGCTCTATTGAGGAAGTTATTGAGCTTCTAGACGCCTGGATTCAAGACGGCGCAATCAAACTGCCTTATGTAAAGAAGGATCCAACTGAAGAGGCCATGGAAAATCCTCGCTACTGTCACTTCCATAGGTTCGTCAACCATCCCACAAGTGATTGTAGAACTTTGAAACGCATATTCAAAGAAAAGATCGAATCAGGAGAACTCAACCTGGGGACTGAAGGAGTACACAGAGATCCTCTCCAGGTCAGAACCTTCACTCTATTTGAACCACCTGTCAAAGAAGCAGTTCAATCCTTAATCGAGCATGTATGCGAATTGCTATATTTATCAAAATCTCAAAGGGGAGACATGTTCGCTGCACTGAATCACATCGTGTCAGGGAAGTGTTTATTGATTCAAGAAACATTTTCTGAGCCTCCCTCAACGATAGACCAAGAAATGTATGACTGGGGACTTCTCACTACAGTCCATCTCAAGGGAAATGAGTTCAAACGAGCACTGATTGATGTTGGCACCGCTGTCAATATTATCCCTCTGAAAACTCTCAGAGTTGCTGGTATCACACGACAAGAAGCCATTCATGCTCCAGTAACAATCACAGATCATGAAGGAATACCCAGAGACGCTTATGACCATATTACTCTCAAGGTGAACATAAACTCAGCATGGACAGAAACAAAATTCTTCGTAACTCGAGAAGATCCAGGGTATGATATGATTCTTGGACGAACATGGATCCACACTGGAAAGGTAATACTAGCCCCTTTAATTGCACATTTCTCTACCGAAGAAATGTCTGATTCGGAAGAAGAAAAAGAAGATACTTCACCATTCGAGTATTTGAAGGAGGTCAGAGCCCTAGCAGAACTAACATAAGAACCTGAAGAAGATGCAAATGCTTTCATCAGAAGGTTCCGCACTCAGGCAAGTATTATTCCTCCTCATGTGTCTATATCATCATTTTTCAAATATGCTTACTTGGTCCGAGGACTTTAATCCACCAACAACTTAGCGATTACAAAATGCTATGAGTGGATAATCTCGCCCCGGCAATATTTCACTAAATGGTTAAGTTCAGAACTTCTCCAAACCGAGCATATCATCAAAAAGTTTATTGCTGAAGACATAGCCAAGCATGATAAACAGTACCTCGAATACTCTCCTCTGCGCGAGTGTCCATACATACCACAGCCGTGGAACTCAACTGCAAGAAGAATTCCAAACCAGCATAAAATATCCAGGGCTAGAATGATCAAGTCTAACAAATTCCAGGAAGGAGATTTGGTTCTCAAAGCAACTAAGTGTAATTCCCATTCGCAAGGAATTCCAACTGGGAAGGACCCTACATGGTATCTAAGTCTGTTGCCGGTGGATACTACAAATTGATCAACATGGATGGCAAGGAAGATGTGACCGTAATACATGAAAATTGGCTCAAAGCTTTTGACGCATGAGGTTTTGAATATATGGAGTATTGGGCACAATGTCCAAAATATTTGGCATTTAGAGTTTTCTTTCATTGTATTTCAATTCCTCCAAAATATTTGCAATACTTGTATTCAGAATTTAATCCGAAAGAATTTATCAAAATTCAGTCTACTTAAAGAAAACTTCTATAAAATCCAAAGAAAATCCTCAATCATCTACTTATTCAAAACTAATTGAAACCAGAAAATAAAACCTCACATCTCTCGGAAGTTCGGTTCAAGAGATTTCGAAAAGAAATTAAAGAAAATCAAAGAAGAATGACTTTTGCTCCTCTGCATCCTTCAAGACTTGTAAGGTCGCTTTCTCCATGTTCGCTCTTCATCATCCCGGCAATCTTGTCTTCCTTCTCCATCACAACATCATTGGGAAAGGGTATGTTATTCTCACATGAGTCCTTAATAGCATTCATCTTCTTGCGAAGCCACTTCACGTTGAAGCCAAGTCTCTCGAGAATTCTCCAAGTTGAACTCCCAATCAAAGAGTACATCCGAGTCACGGTATTTCTAGCTCTAGTGCATATATCGCACAAACACGCAAGATAACACTTACTTGCATGGTTAAAGAATAAGCACGCTTTGGGTCCCTATTTATGACGATGTGGCCGAATTTCTTCCATATTTTGTCGTACAAGTCGGCATATCCAATGGGAACGCTGAATCCACCTACTAGTTCATGATACGGGAGTGAAGTATCAAAGGGAGGATCAAAAAAAAACTCCTGCACTTGGATACTCATGAACCACTATACGGTTCTCAATTACTAGGGCAGCTTCTAAAATCGGGGTAACAATTTCTTCAGTATTCTCTACTGGTGTTTCGGTTTCTTCTATGACTGAAGCAGCAACAATCTGGGTTTCCGTAACTTCAGCGACAACCTTATCATTGCCTTGAAGTGCAGGTATGGTTGTATCTTCATCAATACTCTAGGGCGATTAGGATTATCCTTATTGGTTTCAACATCCTCAACTTCCGTATTGGACACCTAATACGAAGATTACATGAGGTTAGAGTCGTTTAAAGCATGAAACCAAGTGAGATTATAAAATACAACATACAATCAATACCACATCATCAAATTTCATCTTTATACACTCAAGGCACGAGCAAATGGCATGAAAGTCACAAAAATACGTTTTACGGTGATCTCGTCTGAAAAACTGTACTCTACTCTGTACTAAAAGACGAACTGGGAGAAACCTACAAGGAATATGAGGATGGGTCATATACCATTCTCTTCGTATGGATTTCCTATACCGCATGTCAAAATTTCATGACAATCCCATGAACGAGCAAAAATATGTGGTCGAAACATCGAGCAACATGCAATCTGAAAAAAATTATGGAAGTCTCCTGGAAGTTTATTGCTTTCGCCTTTTTCGGTCCTAAACGCGCTCGAAATCCAAAAAGCTTCTTAGATAAGCTTGGAAATTCTATGGGCTTGAAGATACATATGCGGATCACGAAAATCTGACATCGGACGAAGATTCTATGGCACTTATGCTAAGAGGCTGAGTTTGAATTTTCTGGTGACGTGTTTTCGGCAAAGCTTTTCATATATTCACATGGATTCTCATTCATTCACTCATAAATCAGCGATTTCATGCTTCTATGAAGAGGTTGTAAGATATATATGTGCTTACTTTGGGGGTCCTCGAAGTGTTCAAGGAGTTGGGATTGCCCGTGGCAACATCAAGAGGTTCATCATTTTCATTCGGTTCCGAATATTTGGGACTTCCTTCGCCTCTATTCTCGGGAGATGACCGAGTATTAGCACTCTCTACCTCCACGGAAACATCCTCCTGGACACATTCTCAAATAATTAGCATTTTCTCATGAGGTGTTCGTGATTGGCTATGAGGGAGAATACTCACTATATTTTCTTCTTCAACGCTCAAGTCAGAGACTGTCTTCCCAGCAGCAGAGAACTGAATACCGCCAATACTTGATGGAGTGAAATCCTGCAACGGAATATCAAAAAGTCGTTTTCAAGATCCCAATCACACGGATGAGAAGAAGTCATGACGAAAGAGATATCGATAAACTCACCAAACAAATCACTGGGGACTTTATGGTGTTAGGTATCATCTTATAATTTTTACTCATGCCTTCTCCACCATGAACAGTCGCTTCAGCTTCTGAGAGGTTTACATCAATTCGCGGTCTTACATTACGACCGCTCTGTGGAAAAGAAAATTTTGATGCAATAGTCAAAATACAATCATCATAATCTTATGAAGACTTTATAAAAAACTTACTTGTGAACATCCTGGAGATGTTTTCCGTTTGTCGCTACCAGGGAAATGCTTCAATCTTGGTCGAGTAGCAATCATCTCAGAAGAAGGATGCTCCTTCACTAAGGGTTGATTAACTCTTACAAAATCAGATAAGCGCTTGAGTTATTGATCCCAAAAATCTATGTAACCTGTAGTTACATTTGAAACTCTTCCAGAGCCAGGAAACCAGAATTCACTTCTTTCCACATGTGTGCGGTCCAGACGGATCATAAGCTGATGAATTGAGGGTTTTCTTCTTCGGAAAGTCGAAAACTGATCCATACCCATTTGCCGAGCCGCCCTATCAATATTGTATTCTTCCATTGATAATTTTCCATGCATTATGGATATTAGATAACCGGGAGTACAACTTAGCATAAAAGCTCTCTCGCCTTCGTCCAAATCAGCACCAGATTTCAAAGCCATGCTCTCTTCATCATTAAAAGTTCTCAACTGAGAGATGTAAAGGTGAACTGATACCCATGGGCGGAAGTTGAATTCAGATTCACAATCCAGAACATCAACAAAGCGGGTCTTCAGTCGAGGTTGCTTTGTGGACCAACGCATGATCCTGGCATTAACTTTCTCAGAGAAAACATGACGAGCATCAGTATTTAATCCTTACAAAATGGTACGAGGAATAGGTGCATAATTCTTGAAATGCTCCCACATCAAAGCTTGAAGAAACATTGTGTTAACGTAACATTCAATCTTCATTAAACGGTTCGAGACACTAGAGTCCATAATCAAGGAATCCAAGTTGGAATACAAAGAACCCAGGAACAAGCTACCTATTGGGAGTTGCTCACCCTGAGCTATCTTAATCGCAAAAGGAATCACGAACGGCTTCAACAAGTTTCCAGCGTCTTCAAATACGTCTCTGGACAGCCATAAACACAAGAAAGCAGCAATAGATAACGTACCGTCAACAGGCCACTCCGGAGGAGTATCTCTCGCCACCGGATATTAACCAACGAGCATAACAACCTTTGTGCCAGATGCTTTGTTAATCTCATCCATTGTGGTTGTCAAGATGTTAGAGATTGCAACTTCCTCTGGTGAAGAAAGATTTTCAGGAAGATTGCCCGTGATCGGAAGATGCAACAAAGCAACTACATCTTCTAAAGTAATGGTAAACTCTCCCCATCTCGCATATGAAAGAGTGAGTTGGAATACACCATCGAGCGAGTAAAGCTACAATACCTCTCGCATCATGAAAAATGAATAAGTCTCCAGAAGCTTGAATAGCTCGTATTAATCGTGCGTCATACAACTTAGCTCGAACACGAGGAAAACCCAGCATGTACCTCACCCATCCAGAAAATTTTTCCCGAGTCATCGAGAAAGCTTGAATTTAATGATTGATGCAGAAAAATATCCTCGTTCGAGACTGAACCGAATAGCTGCCTGAGGAGTCACCAGTTTTTTCTGAGTAACCTCTCTGGGATTTATCAGAAGACGAAATGATGGAGTTTTGAGACGCTTTTCAGGCCCTTGATCTATGAAGAATGCATCCTCAATGTTCGGAATGTTCTTGATTCCAGGAGTTTCATCTTCACCAATGGAGGTCTCATCCATGCATGAATCATCCCTGAGGCATCATTATCAATATGTGAGTCTTCCATGGAAGCATCATTGTCCACACACATATCATCTCTGGAAGCATCATTGACTTGAGAATCAGACATTCTTGCAAAGTAGCCGTAACGTGCACACAATACTTCGCTTCAATATACCATTCATACAAGATGCAAACGTCTACAAAGTGGTAGTTCTCAACTCTTACCTTTTTACGATTCCACTGACAATAGTGATTACAACGTAAGGGTCAAACACTTCAAAATTTGCTCGCTTCTTCAAACCTACATGAGACTAGCATAAACTCAGATTTTTCATAAAATCATGAATATTTCTATTGTGTGAACATTCACTATGGAATCATGAAAACTAAAGCATTATTTCATCATAAATAATTGTTTACTTCTAATTAATATTACACAAAACTCAAATTTTAAATTTTAAAGAAAATAATATATATTTGCATATATATACATATAAGAAAAACGTGATTCAATCACGTAAATAAAAATATATATTTTGACGTGAGTAGGCTCACGCAAATAAATTTTTGGACACTCCACGGTTTTAACAAAATAAAACCATGGATAGACCACTGTTTTTAAAAAAAAATAATATTTTCTTTCGTATCGTCATACGTCTTTGAAACGAAGGTTTATTCCAATTTTGTGAAAACTCACACATTATAAGATAAAGTTTTGATTTACATGAAAGCTCATAAACAAAATTTTATCACTGGACACAAGTTCATGTATATATATAAAAAAAAAAAAAATATTTCTTCGTATCATCGTCATTCTTTAAAACGAGGGTTTATTTTGGTTTTGTGAAAATTCACCTTTTCATGATAAAACTCTGGTTCACACGAAATCTCATAAACTTAGTTTTATCACTGGACCTAAATCTTCATATATAAATAAAAATCTCTCCTAAATCAGGGATTATTATTAGTTTTCGAAACTAACGATCAAACGAACATACGTTTTCAAAAAACAAGGGTTTTTCGACAAAAATCCTACTCATACACAAATGTATGATTTCAACATGATCAAAGCATGAACAACTCATGCACAAGCTATAAACTTCTAAAAAAAAAAATCACTCACGTGGTCGGTGCCGGCCGGAAAATGGTCGGGCGGTGGTCGGACGGCGCCGACGATCAACAACAGCTCCGGCGGAAAATTTCTCCTGCTCCCTCCTGTGCTCGGACGTGAGGATGATGGAAGGATGAAGGTGGTGGTCGGTCGTGAAGGTGAAGTAAAAAAAAAAAAAAAGAGGGGGAATTACTCCTTTTATATCAAATTTTTCCAAAACCTAATCACACAAGGATTTCCTTATTGGGCCCGATCCGCGAATCCTAAACGACCAAGGTCCCATCATCAAAACCAGCGGTTCAACACCAATTTATGCTCATTAAACGACACTCTATCATATCCTGCCACTGGGATCTTCATTCAAGTCATGGTATGCTCGTATTATCGAAATCCGGTAACATCATAACAAACGACTAAGTTCAATTACTTATATTGTTTATGACCGGAAAATCACCATTCAATGCTGACTGAGGAAAACGGCTTTCGTCACTAAGCAGGGGACTTAATGTAGATGGTGGATTTTCGACAAAGGCTAAAATCGTAAACCCATACTTATATGTATTCCCCGATTCGAAGAATCGGATGAATATTGAGGCTCATATCTCTTATTGAAAACATGAAAGGTCATGCTATGAGAATCTCTGGCGAGAATAATGTCTCTCGGAGTATATATAGATATGTAGTCTCTCAACCGAGGCAACGGCATATCTCACAAATCTTGAGCAACTTCGGTAATTACTTCTATATAGAATCGAAAGATTAGACGGCTCCTAGATAGCTTGCACCTTTAGTATAGAGCAATAACGTCTTGAGATGTAACAATGTTTTCCCGACTATATGAAAGAAATATGACGCTCAACAAGCTCATATCACTCAATTCCCTGAATAATTAATGCTCCTAGACGATCGTACTAGTATAGAGCCATTAATTAATTATTCTCAAAATAAATAGATTCATTAGCTGAATCCCTGGAAAATATTCAATATTTTCATAATATTTCGTTATTTCAATTTATGGTTCTTCCCAGCAGAATTCCATGGGTTAGTAATAAATATTCAATACGCGGGCATCTGAGTTATCTTCGAGTAAGCCCCGAACAAAATGGTGTGAATGTATTCGACAAAAAATGCATTAGCAAACACCTGAATGAATAAACAAGTATTTCAAAACACGACGAGACGATGAACCTATGCAAATAGGAAAGAAAATAATAAAATAATAGTCAAGGCGCTAGGGGAGGCGGCTCCTCGACCAAACAGCCATGCCATGACCAGGTCCACGCCCAAATTCTACATTTTATCATATTTTATTATTTTCCTTGATCTCATGAAATCCTTTCATTTGAACAAATATCCTTTGTTTTGGGGAAACTCCTCAGTTTCATGGTGTTTCCTTAACACTGAGGAAATAATATAAAATTAGGGAAAATATCGTGGGGATGTGATTATTGGCCAACCGGCCATGCCTTGATCCCGGCCGGCCCCACACCTCATGGTTCCTTATTATTTTATTAATATTTCCCTAATCTCATGAAAACAACTTAATCTCATGATATTTCCTTGATCCCATGAAAAATAATATAAAATCAGGGAAACCCGTAGGACCGGGCCATAGCCGGCCGGTCATGCCCTAGCTGGCCCCACACGCCCTATTTTATTATTATTATATTTTTCATGTTTCCTTAATCCCATGAAATTCCTTGATTTCATGATGTTTTCTTCAAATTATGGGAAAATACATAAAAATATATAAAATTAAGGAAACTTGTGGGACCGGGCCCAAGCTGGCCGGTCATGCCCTAGCCGGTCCCACAAACCCCTTATTTTATCATTATTATTTTTATATTTCCTAATTTTATGAAATTCTTTGATTTCATGATATTTCCTTCAAATTATGAAAATTCTTTCAAATCATGAAATAATACATAAAATAAGGGAAAACCCACGGGACCGGGCCTAAATGCCAAGCCAACCATGCTCAAGCCGGTCCCACACGCCCTTATTTTATTATTATTAATATTTTTGTTTCCTTCATCTCATGGAAACTCTTTGATTTCAACAAAAACTCCTTGGTTTTAACAAATTCCTTGGTTTTATCATATTTCCCTAAAATCATGAAAATATTATAAAAATTGGAAAAAACGTGTGGGACCAAGCTCCTTGGCCGACCGGCCATGCCTTGGCCATGACCGGTCCCACACCTCATGATTCCCTAACTTTTTTATTATTTTTCCTTCGTCTCGTGAAGTTTTGACGGTTTAATCAAAAACCCTGATTTCTTCATATTTTCTCGAATGATTGCTCAAATGCACATCTGAAAATATCAAAATTCTCAACGAGATACGAACACTTTAGTGACATGAGCATGTTACCTTGACCGACCAAGGTTGGCTTTTGGCTCGCAAGGAGCCGGTCCCGCGTATTTACACCATTTGACCTAATTTGCGCAATTGCACGTATTAGGTCCAAAACTCTTCCAAATAATTTTTGATTTTCATAGAATGATCGTCAGTCGATCCCGTGACCACCTAGGGCCGATTTCATGACCCCTTGGTCGGTCCCTCACCTCTTCATAATTAATTAGGTTTTATTACCTAAGGTTCAGATGAGCATTATTTTAAAAAAAATGATTAAACCAGCATTTAATCATCCTTTCATTAAATCAACTGATCTTCAGGAGACCTTGATATTTGCTCACGTGAGCATTTGGGCGCTACATGGTTGATCCACAATCACATGTAGCCGGTCCCTCCTTAGCTCAGTGGTTAATTTACAATAAACCATCAGTTAATCATCAATTGATCAAATTAGGGTTTTGAGTCCAAGGTTCATAATTCCATATTCGAACGCTAATAATTTTACGTTGATCCCGTGATCAACATTTTATTTATCATACTCGGTCCAATTACCAGTATCTTATTTGGTCATACTACCAATAATTCATCGAATGAGCAACATTTGCTCAGATGAGCAATATTTGCTCAAACCAAGGAATATTGGTTCAACTATCAATATTCAACAATTCATCGAATAAGCAATATTTGCTCATGTCAACTTATTCACACATCATATCTCTGTCTCAACAGACATGTTCAATTCATGAGTCTCAGAACATTTCCAAATCACGTTCGACTCAACAAAACAAGGACTCATCGTCCCCATGAAGTCATGAAGTCGAAGAATCGACTAACTAAATACACGTACGCCTTTGCACGGACTCCACAATCACACGAGACATCAATCGTGTTACATGGGAGGATATTAACTAGGGTTTTGGTCTGGCAGTCTACGGCACGTGTGTTCAAACACACGATGGAATGTGAGCAAGTCGTGCAATCAGAGTTAACAAAGTAGTGGATGAAAAATCGACCAAGTCTCCGCACGATAAGCAATCGGTTTTCAAACACGATTTCCATTTCCCCACTCCTTGACTCCATCAACTGTCACACTTCATGGGATCATGGTGTCTATAATTTCAAAGAATATAAATAAATCTAAATCATGATTAAAAGAACAACGAGAATCTCACGTCTTACAGATAACATGAGGTCAACAACTCATCAATTGAGCAACTATAATCATTCAGAACTTATCTTATTCAGAATTCACAACACACCTACAATATTCGATTACCATTGATTCCACACATTTCTCAGCTTCCCTCCTACAGATAAACCCATCATCTCTTGTGACCGAATTTACTCTGGAACGACCATTGTATTGGTTTAGGCCGGAGTACTACAGATTGATCTCTCGAATTCAAAGCACTCCCTTCTTGCAGTGCATCTGTGTGAGGCTGAACATTTCGCTCGGTTCAAGGAGTCTCCTTCGTACGGTCGTTTCCTCAATTCCGTAAAAACCAAAGAAATCGTTTTGCCCCATCTACGATTGGCGACCACAGTGGGAGATTAATCTCTCGGTTGCAATCTCACAGTTTCACAACATGGCTGGTCTTAGGTCTGGGTTAGTTACATGTTACAATACGAACGGTGACAACACTAGCAACAACAACAATGAAGACATCCCGGAAACAATTCCGGCCTCAAACACTAGCGGTGGTGATATTACTCCTCCTCACGCTAACACGAAAGGTCATCCTCTGTTCGGCCGACACCCTGAGGAAGTCAGAGGAAACCCACCACCCACCATAGCAGATCTCATCAAAGTACAAGAGACTCTTGCAAAAGTCGGACCGATATGGCTACGACACGAAGTAGCTACTTAATCAACTAAAGGCTCTCACCGATACAATGTCGAGAAAGCTCAAGGAAAAAGGAAGGAGAAGGAGAAATCCTCATATACCGATCCCGAGGTAATTCCAATTCATGCAGTGGATGATGACGAAATCCGCAAAGCTGCATACGATTCATCAGCAAAAAAACCATCCAGTTTCATCACTCGTGAGGACCTGGAACGCCTATTGGAAGATCGTGGAAAAGACAAGACATATTCTGTTCACCATCACCAACCTCCATACCACCTGTTCTACTACGCAAAGAATTCCTCTCCGCAAAAGGTTACATCTCTCCAACCTTCACACTTTATGATAGAACAGTAACGCCCGAGAACATGTTTCTCGGTTTATAAAGCACCGGGTGAACATGAGCACGACCATACCGTCCGTCTCAAGGAATTTTCAAAATCTTTGAAAGGTAGAGCATATACACGTACAACAACATCGCACCGGGAAGTATCAAAAGTTGGGGAGAAATGGTTAATGCTTTCTACAGGAAATACTTCTTCGTCTCAGAGAAAATCACCCTCTCTGACCTCGGAAGGATGTTTCAAAGGAGCAACGAGCATCCTAACGATTATGTGAAAAGGTTCAGGGTTCAGGCCTTGGATTTCCATGATCCGAACGTCACAGAGAAACAACTCGTGGACTTGTGCATCAACGGAATGATCCCGGTCTATAGAGCTTTATTAGAAAATCTCAGGTTCCAGACTTTCTCAGAACTCCATGAAGCAGCCAAGAGATCAGCAACTACTACACCTGCTATATTGGAGAGATCTAAGACTACGAAAGCTGAAGAGCCACGGGAGACTCGAGGTAGCAGACTTTTAATCAACAAACAATACAATCTCCAACCTTCCGCAAATGTTGTTACGGAAGGATACAAACAAAAGTCTGAGCCACCGCGCAAGCATGCTTCCTCAACTCCTGCAAAAGCATAAAGGAAAGATAATACGCAGAATCCTGCTCAACACACAGAAGCTGATCCAGAGGCACCTGACTTTCCTTGCTCTATTGAGGAAGTTATTGAGCTTCTAGACGCCTGGATTCAAGACGGCGTAATCAAACTGCCTTATGTCAAGAAGGAGCCAACTGAAGAGGCCATGGAAAATCCTCGCTACTGTCGCTTCCATAGGTTCGTCAACCATCCCAAAAGTGATTGTAGAAATTTGAAACGCATATTCAAAGAAAAGATCGAATCAGGAGAACTCAACCTGGGGACTGAAGGAGTACACAGAGACCCTCTCCCGGTCAGAACCTTCACTCTATTTGAACCACCTGTCAAAGAAGCAGTTCAATCCTTAATCGAGCATGTATGCGAATTGCTATATTTATCAAAATCTCAAAGGGGAGACATGTTCGCTGTACTGAATCACATTGTGTCAGGGAAGAGTTTGTTGATTCAAGAAACATTTTCTGAGCCTCCCTCAACGACAGACCAAGAAATGTACGACTGGGGACTTCTCACTACAGTCCATCTCAAGGGAAATGAGTTCAAACGAGCACTGATTGATGTTGGCACCGCTGTCAATATTATCCCTCTGAAAACTCTCGAGTTCTTTGGTATCACACGACAAGAAGCCATTCATGCTCCAGTAACAATCACAGATCATGAAGGAATACCCAGAGACGCTTATGACCACATCACTCTCAAGGTGAACATAAACTCAGCATGGACAGAAACAAAATTCTTCGTAACTCGAGAAGATCCAGGGTATGATATGATTATTGGACGAACATGGATCCACACTGGAAAGGTAATACTAACCCCTTCAATTGCACATTTCTCTACCGATCAAATATCTGATTCGGAAGAAGAAAAAGAAGATACTTCACCATTCGAGTATTTGAAGGAGGTCAGAGCCCTAGCAGAGCTAACACAAGAACCTGAAGAAGATGCAAATGCTTTCATCAGAAGGTTCTGCACTCAGGAAAGTCTTATTCCTCCTCATGTGTCTATATCATCAGTTTTCAAATATGCTTACTTGGTCCGAGGACTTTACTCCACCAACAACTTAGCGATTACAAAATGCTATGAGTGGATAATCTCGCCCCAGCAATATTTCACTAAATGGTTAAGTTCAGAACTTCTCCAAACCGAGCATATCATCAAAAAGTTTATTGCTGAAGACATAGCCAAGCATGATAAACAGTACCTCGAATACTCTCCTCTGCGCGAGTGTCCATACATACCACAGCCGTGGAACTCAACTGCAAGAAGAATTCCAAACCAGCAGAAAATATCCAGGGCTCGAATGATCAAGTCTAACAAATTCCAGGAAGGAGATTTGGTTCTCAAAGCAACTAAGTGTAATTCCCATTCTGCAAGGAATTCCAACTGGGAAGGACCCTACATGGTCTCTAAGTCTGTTGCCGGTGGATACTACAAATTGATCAACATGGTTGGCAAGGAAGATGTGACCGTAATACATGAAAATTGGCTCAAAGCTTTTGACGCATGAGGTTTTGAATATCTGGAGTATTGAGCACAATGTCCAAAATATTTGGCATTTAGAGTTTTCTTTCATTGTATTTCAATTCCTCCAAAATGTTTGCAATACTTGCATTCAGTAATTTAATCCAGCAATTTATCAAAATTCAGTCTACTTAAAGAAAACTTCTATAAAATCCAAAGAAAATCCTCAATCATCTACTTATTCAAAACTAATTGAAACCAGAAATAAAACCTCACATCTCTCAGAAGTTCAGAAGTTCAAGAGATTTCGAAAAGAAATTAAAGAAAATCAGCAAAGAAGGACTTTTGCTCATCTGCATCCTTCAAGACTTGTAAGGCTGCTTTCTCCATGTTCAGCTCTTCAGTCATCCTGGCAATCTTGTCTTCCTTCTCCATCACAGCATCATTGGGAAAGGGTATGTTATTCTCACATGAGTCCTTAATAGCATTCATCTTCTTGCGAAGCCACTTCACGTTGAAGCCAAGTCTCTCAGAATTCTCCAAGTTGAACTCCCAATCAAAGAGTACATCTGGAGTCACAGTATTTCTAGCTCTAGTGCATATATTGCTTACAACACGCAAGATAACACTTACTTGCATGGTTAAATAATAAGCACGCTTTGGTTCCCTAGTAATGACGATGTGGCCAAATTTCTTCAGTATTCTCTACTGGTGTTTAGGTTTCTTCTATGACTGAAGCAACAACAATCTGGGTTTTCGTAACTTCAGCGACAACCTTATCATGTCCTTGAAGTGCAGGGATGGTTGTCTCTTCATCAACAACTCTAGGGCGATTCGGATTATCCTCATTGGTTTCAACATCCTCAACTTCCGTATTGGACACCTAATACGAAGATTACATGAGGTTAGAGTCGTTTAAAGCATGAAACCAAGTGAGATTATAAAATACAACATACAATCAATACCACATCATCAAATTTCATCATTATACACTCAAGGCACGAGCAAATGGCATGAAAGTCATAAAAATACGTTTTACGGTGATCTCGTCTGAAAAACTGTACTCTACTATGTACTAAAATACGAACTGGGAGCAACCAACAAGGAATATGAGGATGGGTCATATACCATTCTCTTCGTATGGATTTCCTATACCGCATGTCAAAATTTCATGACAATCTGATGAACGAGCAAAAAGATGTGGTCGAAACATCGGGCAACATGCAATCTGAAAAAAATTCTGGAAGTCTCCTGGAAGTTTACTGTTTCGCCTTTTTCAGGTCCTAAACGCGCTCGAAAACCAAAAATATTCTTTGCTAATCTTGGTAATTCTATGGGCTTGAAGATAAATATGCGGATCACGAAAATCTGACATCGAACGAAGATTCTATGGCACTTATGCTAAGAGGCTGAGTTTGAATTTTTCTGGTGACGTGTTTTCGGCAAAGCTTTTCATATATTCACATGGATTCTCATTCATTCACTCATAAATCAGCGATTTCATGCTTCTATGAAGAGGTTGTAATATATGTGCTTACTTTGGGGGTCCTCGAAGTGTTCAAGGAGTTGGGATTGCCCGTGTCAACATCAAGAGGTTCATCATTTTCATTCGGTTCCGAATATTTGGGACTTCCTTCGCCTCTATTCTCGGGAGATGACCGAGTATTAGCACTCTCTACCTCCACGGAAACATCCTCCTAGACACATTCTCAAATAATTAGCATTTTCTCATGAGGCGTTCGTGATTGGCTATGAGGGAGAATACTCACTATATTTACTTCTTCAACGCTCAAGTCAGAGACCGTCTTCCCAGCAGCAGAGAACTGAATACCGCCAATACTTGATGGAGTGAAATCCTGCAACGCAATAACAAAAAGTCATTTTCAAGATCCCAATCACACG
This sequence comes from Papaver armeniacum, assembly GCA_023531295.1. Classification (NCBI taxonomy): domain Eukaryota; kingdom Viridiplantae; phylum Streptophyta; class Magnoliopsida; order Ranunculales; family Papaveraceae; genus Papaver; species Papaver armeniacum. Next base: position 815,284 of record JAJJWW010006060.1, on the reverse strand, counting down.
GATGAGAAGAAGTCATGACGAAAGAGATATCGACAAACTCACCAAACAAATCACTTGGGACTTTATGGTGTTAGGTATCATCTTATAATTTTTACTCCTGCCTTCTCCACCATGAACAGTCGCTTTAGCTTCTGATAGGTTTACATCAATTCGTGGTCTTACATTACGACCGCCCACATGGGAAAATAAAATTTTGATGCAATAGTCAAAATACAATCATCATAATCTTATGAATACTTTATAAAATACTTACTTGTGAACATCCTGGTGATGTTTTCCGTTTGTCGCTACCAGGTAAATTCTTCAATCTTGGTCGAGTAGCAATCATCTCAGAAGAAGGATGCTCCTTCACTAAGGGTTGATTAACTCTTACAAAATCCGATAAGCGCTTGAGTTATTGATCCCGAAAATCTATGTAACCTGTAGTTACATTTGAAACTCTTCCAGAGCCAGGAAACTAGAATTCACTTCCTTCCACATGTGTGCGGTCCAGACGGGTCATAAGCTGATGAATTGAGGGTTTTCTTCTTCGGAAAGTCGGAAACTGATCCATACCCATTTGCCGAGCCGCCCTATCAATATTGTATTCTTCTACTGAGAATTTGCCATGCATTATGGATATTAGATAACCGGGAGTACAACTTAGCATAAAAGCTCTCTGGCCTTCGTCCAAATCAGCACCAGATTTCAAAGCCATGCTCTCTTCATCATTAAAAGTTCTCAACTGAAAGATGTAAAGGGGAACTGATACCCATGGGCGGAAGTTGAATTCAGATTCACAATCCAGAACATCAACAAAGCGGGTCTTCAGTCGAGGTTGCTTTGTGGACCAACGCATGATCCTGGCATTAACTTTCTCAGAGAAAACATGACGTGCATCAGTATTCAATCCTTGCAAAATGGTACGAGGAATAGGTGCATAATTCTTGAAATGCTCCCACATCAAAGCTTGAAGAAACATTGTGTTAACGTAACATTCAATCTTCATAAAACGGTTCGAGACACTAGAGTCCATAATCAAGGAGTCCAAGTTGGAATACAAAGAACCCAGGAACAAGCTACCTATTGGGACTTGTTCACCCTGAGCTATCTTAATCACAAAAGGAATCACGAACGGCTTCAACAAGTTTCCAGCATCTTCAAATACGTCTCTAGACAGCCATAAACACAAGAAAGCAGCAATAGATAACGTACCGTCAACAGGCCACTCCAGAGGAGTATCTCTCGACCACCAGTATATTAACCAACGAGCATAACAACCTTTGCTGCTAGATGCTTTGTTAATCTCATCCATTGTGGTTGTCAAGATGTTAGAGATTGCAACTTCCTCTGGTGAAGAAAGATTTTCAGGAAGATTGCCCGTGATCGGAAGATGCAACAAAGCAACTACATCTTCTAAAGTAATGGTAAACTCTCCCCATCTGCATATGAAAGAGTGAGTTGGAATACACCATCGAGCGAGTAAAGCTACAATACCTCTCGCATCATGAAAAATGAATAAGTCTCCAGAAGCTTGAATAGCTCGTATTACTCGTGCGTCATACAACTTAGCTCGAACACGAGGAAAACCCAGCATGTACCTCACCCATCCAGAAAATTTTTCCCAGGGCCGTCGAGAAAGCTTGAATTCAATGATTGATGCAGAAAAATATCCTCGTTCGAGACAGAACCGAATAGCTGCCTGAGGAGTCACCATTTTTTTCTGAGTAACCTCTCTGGGATTTATCAGAAGACGAAATGATGGAGTTTTGAGATGCTTTTCAGGCCCTTGATCTATGAAGAATGCATCCTCAATGTTCGGAATGTTCTTGATTCCAGGAGTTTCATCTTCACCAATGGAGGTCTCATCCATGCATGAATCATCCCTGGAGGCATCATTATCAATATGTGAGTCTTCCATGGAAGCATCATTGTCCACACACATATCATCTCTGGAAGCATCATTGACTTGAGAATCAGACATTCTTGCAAAGTAGCTGTAACGTGCACACAATACTTCGCTTCAATATACCATTCATACAAGATGCAAACGTCTACAAAGTGGTAGTTCTCAACTCTTACCTTTTTACGATTCCACTGACAATAGTGATTACAACGTAAGGGTCAAACACTTCAAAATTTGCTCGCTTCTTCAAACCTACATGAGACTAGCATAAACTCAGATTTTTCATAAAATCATGAATATTTCTATTGTGTGAACATTCACTATGGAATCATGAAAACTAAAGCATTATTTCATCATAAATAATTGTTTACTTCTAATTAATATTACACAAAACTCAAATTTTAAATTTTAAAGAAAATAATATATATTTGCATATATATACATATAAGAAAAACGTGATTCAATCACGTAAATAAAAATATATATTTTGACGTGAGTAAGGCTCACGCAAATAAATTTGTGGACACTCCACGGTTTTAACAAAATAAACCCATGGATAGACCCTGTTTTTATAATAAAAAAAAAAAGTCTTTTCCTTCGTATCGTCATACGTCTTTGAAACGAAGGTTTATTCCAATTTTGTGAAAACTCACACATTATAAGATAAAGTTTTGATTTACATGAAAGCTCATAAACAAAATTTTATCACTGGACACAAGTTCATATATATATATATATATATATAAAAAATATTTCTTCGTATCATCGTCATTCTTTAAACGAGGGTTTATTTTGGTTTTATGAAAATTCACCTTTTCATGATAAAATTCTGGTTCACACAAAGCTCATAAACTTAGTTTTATCACTGGACCTAAATCTTCATATATAAATAAAAATCTCTCTAAATCGGGGATTATTATTAGTTTTCAAACTAACGATCAAACAACATACGTTTTCAAAAAACAAGGGTTTTTCGACAAAAATCCTACTCATACACAAATGTATGATTTCAACATGATCAAAGCATGAACAACGCATGAACAAGCTATAAACTTCTAAAAAAACAAAAATCACTCACGTGGTCGGTGCCGGCCGGAAAATGGTCGGGCGGTGGTCGGACGGCGCCGACGATCAGCAACAGCTCCGGCGGAAAATTTCTCCTGCTCCCTCCTGTGCTCGGACGTGAGGATGATGGAAGGATGAAGGTGGTGGTCGGTCGTGAAGGTGAAGTAAAAAAAAAAAAAAAAAGGGGGAATTACTCCTTTTATATCAAATTTTTTCAAAACCTAATCACACAAGGATTTCCCTTCTTGGGCCCGACCATGAATCCTAAACGACCAAGGTCCCATCATCATAACCAGCGGTTCAACACCAATTTATGCTCATTAAACGACACTCTATCATATCCTGCCACTGGGATCTTCATTCAAGTCATGGTATGCTCGTATTATCGAAATCCGGTAACATCTTAACAAACGACTAAGTTCAATTACTTATATTGTTTATGACCGGAAAATCACCATTCAATGCTGACTGAGGAAAACGGCTTTCCTTACTAAGCAGGGGACTTAATGTAGATGGTGGATTTTCGACAAAGGCTAAAATCGTAAACCCATACTTACATGTATTCCTGATTCAGCAATCAGATGAATATTGAGGCTCATATCTCTTATTGAAAACATGAAAGGTCATGCTATGAGAATCTCTGACTGAGAATAATGTCTCTCAGAGTATATATAGATATGTAGTCTCTCAGCTGAGGCAACGGCATATCTCACAAATACTGAGCAACTTCAGTAATTACTTCTATATAGAATCGAAAGATTAGACGGCTCCTAGATAGCTTGCCTGCTAGTATAGAACAATAACGTCTTCAGGATGTAACAATGTTTTCCCTGACTATATGAAAGAAATATGACGCTGATGTAGTTTTTACAGTGAAAGTACAGATTCGTTGCTCGGACTCTTTTTGAAGATTTGGTTTTTGATTATTAAAAAAAAAATACTAAGACAAACTAATTAAAATTAATTTTTTTTTTAACAAGGAGAGATGAGTCTAGGGCTTTGGATTCCGCTACTTCTAATGATGGTAAACTCAATAATAAAAACTTTGGCATAATACTCCTATTTTACTCAAAACAATTTTCGAACTCAATCTCATGCTTTGGAAAATATAACACTACAAGCTCTTTTTTTTATGACTTTCGTCGCTATTCTAAGGCCTAATCCTCCTTCGCTTATAAAAGAACGGTAGAAACTACCCAAAACAGTTTTTACGAAGCATGTAAAGAAGAGAGAATTTTTAACAAATTTAAACACAATTTTGGAGTAAATATGCCAAAGAAATTAATTACTAAATATTACCCATTAAAAATAGTTTCCTCCAAAACCCTAGAAAAGAAATTTATCTGCTCATAGATCGAAGATTGGAGAAAATTTCATTAATCATTGTATTAAAAATAATAATAAAAGTGCTTACAATGATTTTCATTAATAAAAGACTGTCTCTCGAGGGTCTTTGTTTTTCCACTTGTTGAACAACGATAGATGATTCTCTCTGTCGTTGTTTTTAAGACTGCTCCTTTTTTACGACGCTTTTGGTGGTGCAATGTTCTTGGTGTTCTTGGTTTCTTTGCGGCGACGGGTAACTTTTTTCTCTTCTCTTTTCTTTCGATTCTAAGCCTCCATTTCTCCTCCAAAGTATCCCAAACTCTCCGACCCCGCTTCCTAGAACTCGTACAGCCCCTTTTATACACCACATGCCTCAAAAATCTCGTGAAAATCTCTCCTTTCCTTCTACAGCAAGTCGCGGCTTCTTTCTTCCCTGTTTTGATGAAACAGTCCAAATATACGAGATTTGCTCCTTCTTTTGGCTTCAAAACACGTCATTCTTCCTTGTAATAAGGTAGCTACAAAATCCCGTGTTTAACTCTTCCAAAAATATGTCAAAATCTTGCTTGGAAGTCACGTATTCATTGGATATTCTTCCCGTCCCCTGTTCTGCTCCAAACCCGATTATTTAGCCAATTCCAGCCCAGTCGAATACCCATAGTATCTTTGGTTATCCATAACAGGCCTATCCCATAAAAATCAGCGATTGAATCTCTGTAAATCACATCCAAAACTTCAATCCTAAATCTGCCAGAAACAGCCAAATTTTTCCCGCCAAAATTCTTGATCACTGATTCACCTTTCGTGGATTTCCTAGCCAATTCTGATCGAAACAAAAACCATCACCAGCCCTGTTTAGGCCTTAGGAACAAACCCATTCAATTTCAGCCATTGAATCTCATTGGAACACCTTCAAATCCTCAACCCTAATTATGTTCTTCAGTTTCCCGCCAAAATTCAAATTTTCAAATGAAGAAGATGACTCTCCCCTTATTCAGCAGCGGTGTCCCTTTAGCAATTTGGGCTACATTTAGCAATTCCTGGGGGTGCGAATAGCAATTTATGGGGTACAAAGATGACTTTTGGGCTGTATATAGTGAAAAACTCCTGGGTGACTTTATCGACTCTTCCGGGACATTTAAGGGTGCCTTTAACACTTTTAAGGTGCTTTTAGTAGTTTCTCGGCCCATCTCTTACTTCTCATATTCACTTCTTTTCTTCAATTTTTATACATCACTAAGGTTGAATGCCTTTCGGATAGAAAGGAAGTAAATAATGAGAAATAAGTCGCCTCAACAATAGTTGCACATGAAATGACACTTTAGCCCTTTTAAGCGACGTTTCCTCTTCTTTTGCTCCAAAGTACCTGAAATTCAAAATCAAATAAAAGATACATAATTTACAAGAAAACATAACAAAGAACATAAACAATAGATAAATATCAAGGTGTTTTAGACACCTATCAAATTCCCCCACACTTAGACTTTGCTAGTCCTCGAGCAAATCAAACTAAAATAATAATTTTTTAATACATACAACTCCATCTCGTCGAGGATACGGTCACACTTAGCACGTATAACAAGCCTTTAAACCCCTAGGTGGCCCTAGTGGCCGAGTTATAGTCTCGGGAGGGTTTACGAGAGGTGTACCCACAAAACCTTTATACTCCAGGACCCTAGCCATTTACGCGAGAACCTTGGAAGGCACTAAAGAATCTCCTTGGTTGGCATACTTATTGACTACGGGAGGAAGTACCACGATGCGAAATTCCAATTCTTTGTACACGAGTTTGCACTCGGCATACTAAAATTCATATATAAGTCACGAGAGCTCTACTCGAGATAGTCGCACTATGGACATCAAAATCCGGAGTCAACAAATCACATGGATAGATTAGGAGATGGATATAGAAAAACATAGATGGTTTTGATGTTGACTAAGGTGATCGGTGTTTCTCATATCTGTCTGAAGGCCACTGCCAAAACGAACCTATCCTAATGGACTGAGATATTGGTATGGACTAATATAACCACATTGGCATATACAAGGGAACCAATGGTCGATAATCCTAACTCTAGGTCAACGCAACTGGCATATACAAGGGTTCCAGTGGTCGACTTTATTGAATTTATTCCGGTTGGTCTGATGGTCTGGTCTCAATTTTTTTTTTTTTTTTTTTTTTTTTTTTTTTTGAATATCTCGGTCACTCTATTTCACCCTAGCAGTGGTAACAACTTGAATCGTGAGCCCCACCTAATCACTTAGAGAAACATATTTTAAAGAAAACAAAATAAAAATAGAAGTGAAAAGGACTCGCGAGATATGGTGAAACTACCATGTTATTTCTAACACATGAGCTCTGTGCTTTTATGAATAGACTCTTTAGATGTTGCCATCTAATCAGATTGGTTCCTCAACTCCTACAACCAAAATGCTTCCATCCACTTAGATTGGTTAGTGCCATCCTCAATAAGCATAAATTTCTAGGCTCAAGTTTTTTTTTTTTTTTTTTTTTTTTTTTGAATTTTTGAAAACTAACTAAAAGTTTTCCCTCACCCCCACACTTAAACCTAACATTGTCCTCAAAACTAATGTACAACAGCAGGATCCTCCAGAGGGACCTTAATATCACCATGTATGGGTTGCCTCCCAATAAGCGCTAAGTTCTTGTCTTGACCCAGACGTTGTGACTGATCAAATTAATCCTGGTAGACAGGATCTCTCAGCTCTGATTCTTATATTGCATGACTGGGTAACTCCAAAAATGGTTTCAACCGTTGACCGTTAACCTTGAAAGTTTCCCCGTTCTTCGGATTTTCAACTTCAAGCGCACCATGAGGAAAAACAATTTTGACAAAATATGGTCCGGTCCACTGAGACCTCAATTTACCAGGGAAAAGATGTAAACGAGAATTGTAAAGGAGAACTTTTTGACCTGGTTCAAATGTCTTTCGAATAATCGATTTATCATGAAATATTTTTGTTTTCTCCTTGTAAATTTTCGCACTCTGGTAAGAATCATTACGAATTTCTTCTAACTCATTGAGTTGCAGTCTACGGTTATCACCAGCAGTTGGTAGGTCAAAGTTTAGCCGTTTAATGGCCCAATAAGCTCGGTGTTCTAATTCTACGGGCAAATGGCAGGCTTTATCGAAGACAAGTCTATACGGAGACATCCCAAGTGGAGTCTTAAAAGCAGTTCGGTAAGCCCACAAAGCTTCTACTAAGCGCAAAGAGCAATCTTTTCGGGTAGGGTTTACGGTCTTTTCTAAAATCTGTTTAATTTGCCTATTAGACACTTCAACTTGGCCACAAGTTTGTGGGTGATAAGGTGTAGAAACCTTATGGGTAATGGAGTATTTCTTCATGAGCGCCTCGAAAGACCGGTTGCAAAAATGGGAACCTCCATCACTAATGATTGCTCTAGGCATACCAAATCGAGAGAAAATATTGTCTCTAACAAACTTGATCACAACGTGGCGATCATTTGTCTTGGTAGCGATTGCTTCAACCCACTTAGACACATAGTCAACAGCTAATAAGATGTAATAGTTGCCATAAGAATTGACAAAAGGACCCATAAAATCTATACCCCACACATCAAATATTTCTATTATTAGTATAGGACTAAGTGGCATCATATTACGTCGGGTCATCTTTCCTAAATTTTGACATCTATCACAACTTTGACAAAATAGGTGGGAGTCCTTAAACGAGTTGGCCAATAAAGACCGGATTGCAAAACCTTCGCAATTTGTTTTCTTAGAACTAAAGTAACCCCCACAAGCTCCAGAATGACAAAAACTCAGGACACTGGAGATTTCGTTGTCAGGAATACAACGACGGATGATCTGATCAGGGAAATATTTGAATAAGTACGGATCATCCCAGAAAAAGTATTTTACCTCAGACAAGAATTTAGCTCTATCCTGTTTAGACCAATGGTCGGGCATTTGACCAGTTACCAAATAATTGACAATGTCTGCAAACCAGGGTAACAAAGAGATGGAAAATAATTGTTCATCAGGGAACGTGTCAATGATCGGTTTCTCATCATCTCTCGTCTCATCAAGGATTCGTTATAAATGGTCAGCTACTACATTTTCGGACCCTTTCTTATCACGAATATCTAGAGTAAATTCTTGGAACAATAACACCCATCTAATCAGCCGAGGTTTGGAGTCCTTCTTGGAAAGGAGATATTTGAGTGCGGCATGATCAGAATAGACTATGACCTTAGACCCTAGGAGATATGATCTAAATTTCTCCAAAGCAAAAACGATGGCCAACATTTCTTTCTCAGTGGTTGTGTAGTTCAATTGGGCATCGTTTAGGGTCCTACTAGCATAATAAATCACACTAGGTGCTTTATCACGTCGTTGGCCAAGGACAGCACCAACCGCATAATCCGACGCATCACACATAAGTTCAAATGGGAGGTTCCAATCGGGTGGTTGGATGATAGGGACAGAAGTCAACAATGATTTTAGCTTCTCAAAAGCTGCAACACAGGCTTCATCAAATATAAAGGAATTATCTTTAGCAAGTAGGTTCGACAGAGGTAAGGCAATCTTGCTAAAGTCCTTGATGAAACGACGATAAAATCCAGCATGGCCAAGGAAAGATCTAACATCTGTTACATTCTTAGGTGGTCTTAATTTAGAAATTAGTTCAACCTTGGCTTTATCAACTTCTATTCCCTTAGAGGACACCACATGTCCTAACACTATTCAGTTTAACCATAAAATGGCACTTTTCCCAATTAAGGACTAAGTTCTTTTCTTTACAACGTTCTAGAACTAGTGAAAGGTGGTGCAAGCATTCATCGAATGAGGATCCAAAAACCGAAAAATCGTCCATAAAGACCTCGAGAAATCGCTCAACCATGTCCGAAAAGATACTTAGCATGCAACGTTGGAATATTGCGGGTGCATTACACAACCCAAAAGGCATACGCCTGTAAACAAAAGTACCAAATGGACATGTGAAGGTTGTTTTCTCCACGGTCCTCCGGTGCTATAGGGATTTGGTTATAACCAGTATCCATCTAGGAAACAATAATGGCTGTGGCCATCTAATCTTTCTAACATCTGGTCGATGAATGGTAGAGGAAAGTGGTCTTTCCTAGTTGCTGAGTTCAGCTTACGGTAGTCTATACAAACTCTCCACCCGGTAGTGACACGGGTAGGGATCAGTTCATTATTCTCATTCGCAACTACAGTAATCCCAGACTTCTTTGGGACAACCTGGACATGACTGACCCATTTACTATCAGATATGGGGTATATGATACCCGCATCTAATAACTTAAGTACCTCAGTACGGACAACTTCCTTCATATTAGGATTCAAACGTCTCTGCATTTCTCTTGAGGTTTTGGCACCTTCTTCTAGGTAAATGTGGTGCATACAATCAGCAGGACTAATTCCTTTCAAATCTGCTATAGTCCACCCTATTGCAGTCTTGTGCTTACGGAGAACACTAACTAGTCTACTTTCCTGATCGGGATCTAAGTCAGAGGCAATTATGGCAGGAAGAGTATTCTCATTACCAAGAAATACATATTTCAGTGTATCTGGTAGCGGCTTTAATTCAAGGGTGGGTGCTTTAACTGATGATGGGAGGGGTTTATCTATGGTTGGCGGAAGAGGTTCTGGTTTACGCTGCCATTTTCCATAATCCATTACTGGCGCAGAGTCTAACAACGCATTAACTTCTTCAAAATGACTATCCTCATCATAGTAGGCTCCAAAGTGGGCCAAGCACGCCTCTAAAGGATCACTAACACTATTTGTGGTAAAAGTATTCTCAACCAGAGAATCAATCATGCATATAGACTCATAGTGTTCAGGGTCCGGTGGGGCTTGTAACGCCTTAAAAACATTCACGGAGAGATTTTCGATTCCCAAAGGAAAATTCTACTAGGCCAGTTTGACAATGTATGACTGCATTTGCAGTGGCTAGGAACGGACGACCTAGGATGATTGGGATATTTATATCTTGACTAGAGACAGGTTGAGTGTCTAAAATCACAAAGTCAACTGGATAGATAAAGTTTCTACCTGAACCAAAACGTCCTCAATAATTCCACGTGGGATTTTGACTGACCTATCGGCTAACTGTAGTGTTATCCTAGTTGGTTTCATCTTACCTAGCCCAAGTTGTTCATATACTGAGAATGGTAAAAGATTCACACTAGCCCCAAGATCTTATAGAGCATTATTTATCGTTTGGGTACCTATGACACATGTGACAGTATGACAACCAGGATCTTTAAATTTGACTGGGTACTTTTGTGAAATTATGGAACTAACTTGTTGGGTTAAGAATGCCTTTTTATGGACACTCGCGTCTCTCTTGACAGTGCACATCTCTTTTAGGAACTTGGCCATAGCCGGTACATGTTTAATTGCATCTAATAAAGGCAGGTTGATCTTAACTTGCTTAAAGATGTCTAGGATTTCAGCATATGTACTAGGCTTTTTCTTAGCGAGTCTTTGAGGAAATGGTGCGGGTGGTACATACACTCTCTCAGGGATATCTTCCTCACTTGGAATCTTAGCACACTCAGGCCCATTAGGGTCTTTCGACGAAGTTTGGTCAACCTCAGTCTCTTCAGCTGGACTATTATCCTTAGGTGATTCTACCGAGTTTTCTAGAGTTTTACCACTCCTAAGGGTGATAACTGCTTTGACATGTTCATTGTGTCTAGAACCATCCGACCCATTAACCTGGTTTAATCCTTTCGGATTAGGAGTTGTTTTGCTAGAAAATTTCCCATTCTCCCTATCATTTAACCGGTTCGAAAGTTGACTTATTTGAGTCTCTAGGTTGGCAATAGCCCGGTCACTGCTTTGTTGGTTATGCTGACTCGTCAGGATAAAGTCATCGAGCTTTTGACGTATATGGTTGATATTTTGGGTAGTCTCGGCCTGGTTTATCACACTACTGTCAATAAAGAGCTTTAGACTTTCTTCTAGAGATGAAACCTTTTTATCAACTAGGTTCGGTTCCTGTACTTGAGCTTGGTTCCTAGAAAAACCTGGTGGTGGGTTGCTAGATGGGCTACCTTGATGCTTACCTTTAGACCACGAAAAATTAGGGTTATGTCTCCAACCAGGGTTATATGTATTAGAGTATGGGTCAAACTTGGGTCGACCCTCATATTTAGAGTTCATAGCACCGTGTAGGACACTAACATGGTCTCGGGTAGTTTCACTAGGGTAAAACAGGGGACAGTGAGGTCCTATATGATTTTGATCACCACAAATGGTACATGGGTATGTTCTAGGCTCACTATTACAGCTCATAGTCTGGTTTGACCCTTGGTTCATCTCTAAGGCCTCTAAACGCCTAAGGATATCTGACCCATTATCGACCCTATTGACCATATGGATAGGGTTCCTAGTTATTTCGGGCTCCCTCATTTGAAGCCCATTGGCGAGTCTTTTTTCGGATAACTCATGAACTCGTCAAAACATTCATCTGGGTCTTGATGGGTAAATTCCCCACCACTCATTGTTTCTACCTGCATTTGGGTTTCACTATCAAGGCCCTCATATAAGATTTGGGCCATGTGACCTTTATCATAGCCATGGTGCGGGCATTGGTATAACAATTCATTAAACCTTTCTACGTAATCATGTAGGCTCTCACCTATTTTTATTTTTTACGCTTAAGGTTTGGATAGACTGCCTAACAGCAGCAGTCTTGTGGTGTGGGTAGAACTTCTTAACAAAGGCCTCTACAAGGCCATCCCAGGTGGTGATTATTTTAGAAGGAATCAAATGGTACCACTCATTGGCTCTCTCTTCTAGGGAAAAAGGAAACAAACGCAACCTAACCACATCTTTAGAGACATTCGGGTAACTCATGGTGTCACAGATCATTTAAAAGTCTCTTACGTGGGTATACGGGTTTTCATTCTCTATCCCCCTAAACTTACGCAACATGCCAAATGTCCCAGGTTTAATATCAAACTTAACGGTAGTGGACGGTAAAACAACCCCGAGGTTCACGTATCACTCTAGATGGGTTCAAACGGTCCCTAAGGGTCTTGGTTGGCGGAACTTCACCCCCATCATTTTCATTAGCCATCTTGGCAAAAATCGAAGTATCACCTATATCTGTGTAGCGGGTCGGTGTCAAATTAAAAAGATCGTTCTCCTCAAGTCTATCTCCTACCCGTTTCCAACGTCGCATACACAAGCAAGAATACTAGTGAAGCAAGAAAATCGTGCACATGCAAATGCAGGGTTTACTAAATTAGGTAAGCTTGGGCTACCTCGGCAAAATATACCTAAAGGTACAAGGCTGAGGCTTGTGGAATTTCGGCTGGTAACTCCCAAATGGCCCAAGGCACGGGTTCAGCGTACTTTTCCACGGGTTTCCTAAATTCGGTAATCTGACGATGCAATTGGTGTGTGCAACGTGTATTTTTTTAAATTTTTTTTTAAATAATAAAAAAAAGAGAAACAAATATACACAAAAAGGAAATAAAACCTAAATATTTTGTTTTTTGGGTTTTGTTACTTACCTCTTTTGGTAGGCAATTCCACAATAAATATAGAATATTACCTGCACAATAAAAACAAGAAAAATACCCAAGTAAAATCAAAGAAATAAAAATTAAATTAAATTAAATTAAACAAAAACTTAAAAAAATAATAAAAATAAAAATAAAAATCTAAAACCTAACCTAAAGGCAAGTCCGCGTCGTCGCGCGCCAAAAGCGATGTAGTTTTTTACAGTGAAAGTACAGATTCGTTGCTCGGACTCTTTTTGAAGATTTGGTTTTTGATTATTAAAAAAAAAATACTAAGACAAACTAATTAAAATTGATTTTTTTTTTTAACAAGGAGAGATGAGTCTAGGGCTTTGGATTCCGCTACTTCTAATGATGGTCAACTCAATAATAAAAACTTTGGCATAATACTCCTATTTTACTCAAAACAATTTTCGAACTCAATCTCATGCTTTGGAAAATATAACACTACAAGCTCTTTTTTTATGACTTTCATCGCTATTCTAAGGCCTAATCCTCCTTCGCTTATAAAAGAACGGTAGAAACTACCCAAAACAGTTTTTACGAAGCATGTAAAGAAGAGAGAATTTTTTAACAAATTTAAACACAATTTTGGAGTAAATATGCCAAAGAAATTAATTACTAAATATTACCCATTAAAAATAGTTTCCTCCAAAACCCTAGAAAAGAAATTTAGCTGCTCATAGATCGAAGATTGGAGAAAATTTCATTAATCATTGTATTAAAAATAATAATAAAAGTGCTTACTTTTGCAGGAAAATAGTAGAAGAGACAAAGAAGAAAGGGAAACGGCAGACATCTCATTAGTTGATCAGAAAACTATTACATAGTATAGTTGTCCTTTATATACAACCAAAGGTAAAACCCTAACTAACATTTTGGGCCGCACACCTATGGACCGTAGACCCTACAACACTCCCCCTTGTGCGGTTCAATAGAACTTCATATGCATTGCTTCACATTTATTGCTTCGAATGTAGTTCTTCAGATGTCATCCTCTCCTAGATGACTTGTGCGGAAATCAATTGCCTCATAAAAGGTTGACAAGGAACAACCCAGTGGGACAAAACTTTGGTACAACTATTCACATGTAGTACTTCACATGTTATCTCGTACTTTACATGTAGTTCATCACATGCAATACGATCTTCAAAGACCGCCGAGTCTAAGTTAATTGTCTCATTAAAACTTCGCCAGGAAAACCCAGAGGGACAAAACCTGAACTAAAGAAAAGGAATACAATATTAAGCAAACTTAGAACAAAGTTGGACTTGAATATATTGCCTCATTAAAACCTTGACAAGGAAAACCCAGTGGGATAAAACCTTGACGAAGGGAAAAGAGTACAACGTGACAGATGCAAGTAAAGGTGATCTGTTGCAGATGATCACTTTGCTCCGTTGAAGTTAACTAGTTGCTTCACAACTCTTAAGGCATAAAATCCTTGTGGGAAAGACAACAGCCTTAGCTGGGAAATTACATTCCCAGTGTTTGTTGTTGTCTCATTAAAAACCTTGCCGAGTAACAAAACCCTATGGGAAAAAGCAACCTAGGTGAAGGAAAATAGTTCAACACACCATTAGATGCTCCCCATGATGCCAGACAATTTTTATTAGTCTAATGCAGTCAGAAGAAGTTTATCACACTTTACATTGGTGACTTGAATGTTTATATGTCCTTGTTGTTGATTCTGGAAGTTACGTTTCTTAACAGACTATCGCGTTTCATTTCTTTGATTCAGATATTTTCAGTAATATCGACGTGATCTTTATGTCTTCAACGTTCAACATACTTGATGCTTTTAGTGTTGTCTCTCTAAAAACCTTGTCGAGTAACAAATCCCTTTGGGAAAAAATATTCTCGATCGAATGGAAAAAGAGTACAACACATCTTCAATTTCGAAGTAAAATATGTCGACATCATATCCTTGGATCCTCCCCCTGATGTCGGCATCTCCCCATGATTACTTTTAGAGTTGTTCTAGATTGTTACTTTAGTCATGTACTTTTCGAAATTGAATATCGGTAATGACCTGGAAAAATAGCCTACTGTATCTCCCGATTACTTTCGTTTGAGAAGAGATTATTATTCCTTCATAATCAACAACTTTTGGATTGCAGTTTCATTAGCATTCCTTTTTATGTCTTTGCAGGGATAAAATAATTTTACGTCAATGGTTACTTTTAAGTACATGATTACACTCACTATACCATTCCAATGACGTTGCGTTGGCGCGGAGCTATATCTAGCTAACAAGTTCCATGGGGATGTAAAATTTAATCGAGTACATTATTATACTAAGTACAACAATGTGTCTATTGTACTTAGATAAGGGAATTTCATCTCCCAACACATCTTCGTCATCTTCCTTTAGACGAAATGGTCACATACTTACATTTGAACCTCGACTAATCATGGGAGTGCTATCAGGATGCATGTCTTTGTTAAATTGCCTGAAAACTTTAGACAAATGCAAACTGGTGGGGTAATATACCACAAGCTCAGTATTCGTTCGAGCTTTCCCCAGATTTTTCATCTCAAATTCGGATTTAAAATAGCTTTTAAGGTCTCTTATCACATCAAGAGTACATATCATGTCTGTAACATCAACATAAATAGCTACAATTCCAAATCAGGAACTTTCTTATGAACACGCAAGGAAAAATAACTTACTTGTCTATCCCCTCCAAATCAAATAGCCACTTAGACGGGTATACCACATCCGCCTGATTGCTTGAATCTATAAGTGAGCGTTCTATCTAACTATAAACGCACTATGTGGTTTAGAGTCATTTGATTTGGGAAACAAAAGTCTATCAAGTACTTTTGTAAATATCTTCTATCTCTTGATGCTTTTAGAGATACGTAACAACCACATACATATGCTTCATTTCAAGTCCTTTCGAAATTACCAAGCTAACTAAGTAGCGGAACTCTATAACGTTCATTACAAGAGAACAATTCCGGGGCTTTACTGAGAAAACTCGCGCCACAAGGCGAATCTTTATACTTTAAGACTACTTTATTCTCATTATGCTTTATGACAAATTAATTATGTATGTCCAATAGGCTTTACACTTGGTTGGTTAGCACTACCATACCAAATACCCGTATATTTGCCAAAGAACTAAGTTTTACCTGGATTGTGTAAGCCAAATATGCTATTTATTTGAAATTAATCAAAATAAAGCATGGTTCGATCTCATTGGGCTCTACTTCTGGAGCAACTATTCATGGATTATATCATCATTGTGCACGCATGATCCTTCCATTGACTCATGTGCATTCTCATAATCCGTCAGGATTTCATTGTTCTCTAGAATCATTTAAAACTTTGGAGCGTCCTCCCATTTGATTCATGGACATATTCAGAGACAATATTATGAGATGATTTCTGATGATATAAATAAGTTGTGCCTTACTCACCTACTTCCTTTCTAGGTGAGCATTGATCGAACCTGGTGGTCTCTCCATATTCCTTTATGGAGCCACTGCCTGAACTACACTTCCACCAAGTGTAGTTGCAACACCTAAGTGTATGGTGTACCCCTTGCGAGGATTTATAACCTTGCGGGAATATTTGCAACTGGTATATGTGATCTTATCACTTTAGCGACATCGGTGTACATTCTGAAAATTGGTTATTCTTTGTCACTTCACATTTACATTTGTGGAGTACAAGAATCAATATGAGACACAGTGGGAACACACCACGACAATTCATGTCGTTCCCTTAGAAAGTAATTTTTCTTATCTCCCCCTAACGACAGGAAGACTGTCTAATTAAAGTGATAACCTACAAATCTAGCAGTAAGAGATCTCCTGCCAAAGGTTTTAAAATGCGGATAATTGTTGAGAGTAAATATCCAACAAAATTACTTAATCATTTTCGTGACCCATCATAGTACGATGTGGACTCGTAATGGCACATATATAGTGCAACCAAAAATGCGTAAGAACACAAATGTCGAGGCTTAAATTCGATTACCAAGCAAAGTGCGAGAAAAGGTTGACTAATATTGGGTTCTACAAAAATTAAGTAAAGATGCGCGTAATATTGCATATCCCCAAAGAAATAAAAGGTAGGTTGGTACGCATAACCTATTCCTTAGACACTATCTGTAACCTTTGATAGTAGCCTCTGCGAGACCATTGGGTATAAGATGCTCTATATTGATCCTATTAAACATGCAATATTCATCAAGTCCTTTTGATGTAAATTCTCTAGCATTAACAAGGGTGGTTAGCCTTTGCACTTTGCATTGTGTAATATGTGCTAGGAGTTTTCAAACGCAAATTTCTTGGGAACTATAGTCCAAAATGTCAAAACATTCACCAGATCCATCAGTCACTTTAATGGTCCGCATTCTGCATGGATATTTTTCTAAAGTTCACCTTGTTTTCTTTGTAATATGGAATCTTTACCATTTGCATTTTAGGATGGTCTCGATCTGTTTCTTTGAAGACTTTGTAAAAATGAGTGATATGCTTTCTTACCTAAAAGCATAATGGGAAGGGGGGGTTGTGCATCTAGTAATTTAGAAAACACTTATTGAGAGATATGTCGTCACTTTGCATTCGGTCAATCTTTTTCCCATTTTCGTTCACTCAAATAAAGTGATATTTGTATGAGTTCTTTCAAAACAATCATCATGTCACAACCAAAGTTTCTTTATGGTTATGCCCAAAGCCTGTGTGAGTCAGTTTCCAACATTTCATCGTCGGATTCAATATGATTCAATAATCCAAATATTATAGTGAATTACATTGCACTAGATTGACTCATTAGTTTCTCTAAAATATATTTCCTTCCAAATATATCAGATACTATAAAAGATGCAATCAATTACATTCTCATCATTTTGATGTTCCACATGATATCCATTTGCACGGGTTACTTGGGAATTTAACAAGGTGTGATTATCCCTTGGTACCATCTAGAAATTTTTCTACGTCTTTGTTCTATCTTGAAAAAAAATAAGCAGTACTGCGCTCGATAAGATAGTCAATTGGCCAGGCAAAGTTCTTGTTACCATTAAAATTGATGTCAAAATTGGTTGTTACTATGAAACACATACACATTATATTGTATATACCAACACCTATGACCAGGTGCATTCCAACTCTTTCATTTATGATGGGAGCTAGAGTTACATTTTAGCTTCATCTCATATTCAGTTGATACATTTACTTTGGTGTCATCAGCACTGGGGAAATAAATACATCTTTGTCTCATGATATATGTATCCCTTTTCACATGCTTTATATGAGTCATTAAGTCTAACCCTCATTACTTCGGGATTCTTTCCATTTTCAATTTTGCTACATTTAGCTTAATTTGAGAAAATTCTTTATCTCAATAGGCCAAGAGAATCTCACTACATTTAGCTTAATTTGAGAAAATTCTTTATCTCAATAGTTCTCTTGTTGTCATACTTCCACATGTACTGGTTTGTTAGTATGATGGATGAAATAGAGAAATGAAAATTGTATAACTCATATCACCTTCCAAAAAATTTTGGAATACATGTGATTTTATTTGCAAAGGTATCTTTTGAAACTACCGACTCTTTACTAGTCGAGCAAGTGGATTACATCCCAGAAAACTCAAATTTGGGGAGAAAATATCAAGTATCCAAAAATGGTGCTCAAGTACTTCTAAACCCCAAATGAATATATTGAAATCGAGTTGGTACAACCAATTGAACAAAAGACACCATTTAACTATAGCCAATATCATATTCAAGATAACAAAATAACATTAAGTCCAAAATTCTTAATGATCGAGATCAGCAATCATAATTTAAAGACCATTTGTATAATGTGGACTTATCTTTAGACAAAATAAACAAAACTAGGCATGTCCTAATAAACAAATAAATAGGCCTAGTAAGTACTCAACGTAAAAACCCACATTATAGTTACATACCTTAGACTTTGGTTCCCGTTGTATGTATATATATATATATATATATAAGCAGATCGGAACAAACTTGGCTGTGCACAGCCTAAAACCATGCTGGAACAGGACACCAGAACCGGGCTAAAACAGGACAGAGTAGCACCGGTTTGGGTCCGAACGGGACGGATTAGACCGACTCGGTCCGGGTTGGATAGGATCGGGATGGACCGGGTCTGGCTGGATCGACTCTTCCTTCTCCCTTTCCGCTATCAGAACAGGATTCCTTCTCCTCTTTTCCCCGAGATTTCCAATGGACGAAATATTGTGACATAATCAAAATCCCCACCCAGACGTACACATATACAGTACGATTAGATAATCAATTGCGACGAACAGTTTAAAAAAATAAATATATAATAATAATCATTTTCCCTATCTTTTATTTAAAATAAAAAAAATTGACCAATATTGACATCACACATAACAATAATCTGAAAAATTTTCATTTATGGTTTCACTAGATCCAAAACTAATCTAACTAAGCAATTAGACATCAATTTCTAGCCATAGCAACATCATTGACCTTTGTAATCATGTATTGAAAAATTAAACATTATAATATTATATAGCACTTTGCAATTGAGATTCAAAAACAAACAGAAGAACAATAACTTTTTGATCCAAGTCTAAAATAAGCGTGTGATATGAACTATGAAGGCGTATACCACAATAAATCATTGATAGGCACATATATCAATCAGTCATAAAAGGACAAAGATATATCAGAAAACCAAAAAATGTGCGATAATTAGACGCAACTTATTAAGAAGAAGAAATATACCTGTTAGGGTCCGATTAAACGTAGCAATGAATCTTTGTAAAAAAAAAAAAATTCGTACGCAGCAGGGTTAGAACTCGTGCATGATAACGTTTTGCAGGAAAATAGTAGAAGAGACAAAGAAGAAAGGGAAACGGCAGACATCTCATTAGTTGATCAGAAAACTATTACATAGTATAGTTGTCCTTTATATACAACCAAAGGTAAAACCCTAACTAACATTTTGGGCCGCACACCTATGGGCCGTAGACCCTACAACACTTACAATGATTTTCAGTAATAAAAGACTGTCTCTGAGGGTCTTTGTTTTTCCACTGTTGAACGATAGATGATTCTCTCTGTCGTTGTTTTTAAGACTGCTCCTTTTACGACGGCTTTTGGTGGTGCAATGTTCTTGGTGTTCTTGGTTTCTTTGCAGTAGCAGGTAACTTTTTTTCTCTTCTCTTTTCTTTCGATTCTAAGCCTCTATTTCTCCTCCAAAGTATCCCAAACTCTCCGACCCCGCTTCCTAGAACTCGTACAGCCCCTTTTATACACCACATGCCTCAAAAATCTCGTGAAAATCTCTCATTTCCTTCTACAGCAAGTCGCGGCTTCTTTCTTCCCTGTTTTGATGAAACAGTCCAAATATACGAGATTTGCTCCTTCTTTTGGCTTCAAAACACGTCATTCTTCCTTGTAATAAGGTAGCTACAAAATCCCGTGTTTAACTCTTCTAAAAATATGTCAAAATCTTGCTTGGAAGACACGTATTCATTGGATATTCTTCCCGTCCCCTGTTCTGCTCCAAACCCGATTATTTAGCCAATTTCAGCCCAGTCGAATACCCATACTATCTTTGGTTATCCATAACAGGCCTATCCCATAAAAATCAGCGATTGAATCTCTGTAAATCACGTCCAAAACTTCAATCCTAAATCTGCCAGAAACAGCCAAATTTTTCCCGCCAAAATTCTTGATCACTGATTCACCTTCTGTGGATTTCCTAGCCAATTCTGATCGAAACTGTTTAGGCCTTAGGAACAAACCCATTCAATTTCAGCCATTGAATCTCATTGGAACACCTTCAAATCCTCAACCCTAATTCTGTTCTTCATTTCCTTAAAATTCAAATTTTCAAATGAAGAAGATGACTCTCCCCTTATTCAGCAGCGGTGTCCCTTTAGCAATTTGGGCTACATTTAGAAATTCCTGGGGGTGCGAATAGCAATTTGTGGGGTACAAAGATGACTTTTGGGCTGTATATAGTGAAAAACTCTGGGTGACTTTATCGACTCTTAGGGACATTTAGGGGTGCCTTTAACACTTTTATGGGTGCTTTTAGTTGTTTCTGGAGCAGCCATCTCTTACTTCTCATATTCACTTCTTTTCTTCAATTTTTATACATCACTAAGGCTGAATGCCTTTCAGATAGAAAGGAAGTAAATAATGAGAAATAAGTCGCCTCAACGATAGTTGCACATGAAATGACACTTTAGCCCTTTTAAGCGACGTTTCCTCTTCTTTTTGCTCCAAAGTACACGAAATTCAAAATCAAATAAAAGATACATAATTTACAAGAAAACATAACAAAGAAAGCATAAACAATAGATAAATATCAAGGTGTTTTAGACACCTATCGGGCGCTTCAACAAGCTCATATCACTCAATTCTGAATAATTAATGCTCTGAGACGATCGTACTAGTATAGAGCCATTAATTAATTATTCTCAAAATAAATAGATTCATTAACTGAATCTCTGGAAAATATTCAATATTTTCATAATATTACTTCAATTTATGGTTCTTCCCAGCAGAATTCCATGGGTTAGTAATAAATATTCAATACGCGGGCATCTGAGTTATCTTCGAGTAAGCCCCGAACAAAATGGTGTGAATGTATTCGATAAAAAATGCATTAGCAAACACCTGAATGAATAAACAAGTATTTCAAAATACGACGAGACGATGAACCTATGCAAATAGGAAAGAAAATAATAAAATAATAGTCAAGGCGCTAGGGATGGCTCCTCGGCCGCGCCGGTCATGCGTGACCGGTCCCACGCCCAAATTCTACATTATATCATATTTTATTATTTTCCTTGATCTCATGAAATCCTTTCATTTGAACAAATATCCTTTGTTTTGGGGAAACTCCTCAGTTTCATGGTGTTTCCTTTACACTGAGGAAATAATATAAAATTAGGGGAAATATCGTGGGGATGTGATTATTGGCCAACCGGCCATGCCTTGATCCCGGCCGGCCCCACACCTCATGGTTCCTCATTATTTTATTATTATTTCCCTAATCTCATGAAAACAACTTAATCTCATGATATTTCCATGATCCCATGAAAAATAATATAAAATTAGGGAAACCGTGGGACCGGGGACCATAAGCCGTAGGTCATGCCCTAGCTGGCCCCACACGCCTTATTTTATTATTAGTATATTTTCATGTTTCCTTAATCCCATGAAATTCCTTGATTTCATGATGTTTTCTTCAAATACATAAAAATATATAAAATTAAGGAAACTTGTGGGACCGGGCCCAAGCTGGCCGGTCATGCCCTAGCCGGTCCCTCAAACCCCTTATTTTATCATTATTATTTTTATATTTCCTTAATTTTATGAAATTCTTTGATTTCATGATATTTCCTTCAAATTATGAAAATTCTTTCAAATCATGAAATAATACATAAAATAAGGGAAAACCCACGGGACCGGGCCCTAGCCGGCCAACCGTGCTCAAGCCGGTCCCACACGCCCTTATTTTATTATTATTAATATTTTTGTTTCCTTCATCTCATGACCGGTCCTTGGTTTTATCATATCTCCGTAAAATCATGAAAATATTATAAAAATTAGAAAAAACTTGTTGGACCAAGCTCCTTGGCCGACCGGCCATGCCTTGGCCATGAACGGTCCCACACCTCATGATTCCCTCACTTTTTTATTATTTTTCCTTCGTCTCGTGAAGTTTTGATGGTTTCATCAAAAACCCTGATTTCTTCATATTTTCTCAAATGATTGCTCAAATGCACATCTGAAAATATCAAAATTCTCGGAAGCTGATACGAACACTTTAGTGACATGAGCATGTTACCTTGACCGACCAAGGTTGGCTTTTGGCTCAAGGAGCCGGTCCGCGTATTTACACCATTTGACCTAATTTGCGCAATTGCACGTATTAGGTCCAAAACTCTTCCAAATAATTTTGGATTTTCATAGAATGATCGTCAGTCGATCCCGTGACCACCTAGGGCCGATTTCATGACCCTTTGGTCGGTCCCTCACCTCTTCATAATTAATTAGGTTTTATCACCTAAGGTTCAGATGAGCATTATTTAAAAAAAAATGATTAAACCAACATTTAATCATCCTTTCATTAAATCAACTGATCTTTAGGAGACCTTGATATTTGCTCACGTGAGCATCTGGGCGCTACATGGTCGATCCATAATCCCATGTAGCCGGTCCCTCCTTAGCTCCGTGGTTAATTTTCAATAAACCATCAGTTAATCATCAATTGATCAAATTAGGGTTTTGAGTCCAAGGTTCATAATTCCATATTCGAACGCTAATAATTTTACGTTGATCCCGTGATCAACATTTTATTTATCATACTCGGTCCAATTACCAGTATCTTATTTGGTCATACTACCAATAATTCATCGAATGAGCAACATTTGCTCAGATGAGCAATATTTGCTCAAACCAAGGAATATTGGTTCAACTATCAATATTCAACAATTCATCGAATAAGCAATATTTGCTCATGTCAACTTATTCACACATCATATCTCTGTCTCAACGAGACATGTTCAATTCATGAGTCTCGAAACATTTCCAAATCACGTTCGACTCAACAAAACAAGGACTCATCGTCCCATGAAGTCAAGAAGCGACTAACTAAATACACGTACTGCCTTGCAGACTCCACAATCACACGAGACATCAATCGTTTACATGGGAGGATATTAACTAGGGTTTTGGTCTGCGGTCTACGGCACGTGTGTTCAAACACACGATGGAATGTGAGCAAGTCGTGCAATCGAGTTAACAAAGTAGTGGATGAAAAATCGACCAAGTCTCATTTGATAAGCAACTGGTTTCAAACACGATTTCCATTTCCCCACTCCTTGACTCCATCAACTGTCACACTTCATGGGATCATGGTGTCTACAATTTCAGCAATATAAATAAATCTCTGAATCATGATTAAAAGAACAACGAGAATCTCACGTCTTACAGATAACCTGAGGTCAACAACTCATCAATTGAGCAACTTCAATCATTCAGAACTTATCTTATTCAGAATTCACAACACACCTACAATATTCGATTACCATTGATTCCACACATTTCTCAGCTTCCCTCCTACGGATCAACCCATCATCTCTTGTGACCGAATTTACTCTGGAACGACCATTGTCTTGGTTTAGGCCGGAGTACTACAGATTGATCTCTCGAATTCAAAGCACTCCCTTCTTGCAGTGCATCTGTGTGAGGCTGAACATTTCTCTCGGTTCAAGGAGTCTCCTCCATACGGTCGTCTCCTCAAATCCGTAAAAACCAGCAAATCGTTTTGCCCCATCTACAAACTCATGAGTTCATAAAACCTATTATGTTTCCAATAAATCATTTAATCTATATCTCAACACATCTCGCCAACAAATCTTGAGTTCACGGTACGAAAACCTTGGCTCGTACACCCACCTATCGTTTATCGGCACGGATAGCCTCCATCGATGGTCAGGAACGAAAGTTCGTATGGGGATCATACCCATCTGCTTTCGGGAATCATTACATGTTTCATTCACAGTACGAAAACCTTGGTTCGTACACCACCTATCGTTTATCGGCACGGACAGCCGTCATCGATGGTCGGGAAACACAAGTTCCCATGGGGATCATTACCCATTTAACTCTCGGGGATCATTACCCTCCGTTATCATGAAACATGTTCCATATAACGGTAAAACATGAAATCATTTACTTTCGTAAATCATTTTCACAAAAAATATAAGCAACCATTGCTTAATAACATGAATTTCTTTCAAGCATTTAATCAAATAAACTAACTGTAACCATACTATATTATATGTTTCATGGTGATAACATTGTCTGATCATCCTCATATTTTACAGGAACATTCTTGATACCTTCTTATATAACATATCCAAAATTCACACCAAACCAACGGTTCAAACAAAAGATATTTGTTTCATATGATCATTCTAAAACTGGGAAGATAACATCATATTATCATATTATTCACAGTAAATTCTTATTAATCTCAAATTAAGAAAATCCATAGCAAAATGAAAGATAAGATGTTTATCTACAACTTTCGTTAGGACCTCAAGTCATTTCAACATCATTAAGACTACCTACGATCATCAAAATCACAAAGCAAAGCGAATCATCCGAAATTTCAGAAACATAACTCAAATTCAAACAAAGTTTCAACGTGAATATATGGTGGAATACTCTCAAATTTTAACTAGTGATACCCAATCATGTTATATACCAATAATAGAAGTCGATCATCAATAATATGTATAAAATTAAATAGAAAAATTTCGAACCCTAATGATATAAGAATAAACAAAATTGAAATCAAAATATAACAAAGAAACACAAAGAGAAAAGGGTTTCACATTCTACCTTTAATTCAATGTCCCTTTGCTGATTTCCATAGTCTTCTTCTATATAAATCCTAGTCCTAAGTCCTAAGTCCAAGTCCACTAAACAAGCCCAATACACAAGGTCTGGTTAATCTGGTCAACTAACAGTCTCTAACGGTCACAGGTCAACTAACAGTCAATGTCTAAGTCCAGGTCAAAGAAGTCAAAGTCTGGTCAACGGTCAAGGCCAGGTCAATCATCTAACTCGGTCAACTGAGTCTACTCAGGTCAAAACATGGAATCCAATGAGTCACAACGACTCAACTCGGTCCGACTAACTGAGTCAGAAGTACTAGGTCGATTCAGCTAAGCTGAAAGAACTCAGGCTAAGACTCTTGCACAAATAATAACTCAAATACAACTTCAACTCGTATATTCTTAAGAAAACTTCGGAATCAAATTACAAACACAATTACAACTTAATTACCTGCATTTTCAGTAAGCTTCTACAAGAGATTCAACTCTACTCCCTGCACCATCACTTGCAAACAATCTCATGACCAAACATACAACACTTCCCATTCAAAAGCTCTAGTTCTATAAACCAGAACTCCATCTCTGGATATATTTCTATAGACAATTTCTCTATCTCATTCCTTATAGCAGCACCTATTGCACAACCCTTTTAACTTCATCCTCTCACAGACTAATACCAATACCTGCATCTCAAAACAACTCAACAGCTCAGACCAACACCACCAATTCACTTCCAAAGCCATACCTACTTCAACCTTAGTTCAAATCTTAGATAAACAAACTATAAAATGTAAACAATTCAACACAAACTTTAAACTGCATCCCCATCTGTATTCAAATTATCAACTCAGACATCCACCAGCAGCAACCATTCAACTCCAACACAAAACACATTCAAGCCTCCTGCAAATCAATCCAACATTTCACTTACACAACCAAACTCCAACAATTGCAACTCTAGCAGCCCATGCAGCTGTGAATACCAACTCCAACAATTCCATTTATGAGAAATTGCACTAGCACAACCAATTTCAGTTGAGCATAGCTCAAATGCACATCCATCCAATATGTATCAATCTCAGTCTCATTAGCATCTCCAGAATCTTATACTTTATCAAACCCTGACCACCAACATCATCTCATTACATATGCACCAGTTTCATTGCTTGCAATTCAACACACTCCAAACATGAACTTCAATTTCATTACATAATCATCAACATCCATAGCACCACTTCAATTCCTCCACTAACAGTTCTCTGGCATTCATACTAACATTAACTCCACCAACACAAACTGAATCTGCAGTTCCACCAGAATCACAACTTACACCACCATCCATACACATTCATTCCTGTAACCCAACTCTCAGCACAACCACCTGCATACCCACAACTTTTAAACCATTCATCTTACTTCAGTTGCATTACAAAACACATACAACCACCTCAACTCAGTTTAACTGAGTTTTATACAGATGAACTCAACTTGAACTCAACACAACCTTAACTTCAACAATAAGTCCATTCTGTTCCCTTAACAATCACATACACAACCACCAACAATAACCAATTCTTCCTCATAGCAGAACTCTAAGTATAATTATTAATTTCATAACTAAACCAAAACTGAATTTCATAAAATCAAAACAACTTCAATTTAACAAACCCAAATCAGATTCAACCACTCTTAACCAATTTCATATAAATCAAGTCTAAATTATAGAAACCCTAAATTACCTGATTTGGGTAAAAAATATCATTCTAAGCTTCAAACTCAACCTTAACTCTTTGATTTGTGACAAACCCATCTTCAATCAATCTTATTGAGCATCAATTTCATCTTCCCGTTCTCTTCTGCAATTCCCATGAAACCCTAATTCAATCTCTGAGAAAACTCTAAATCTTGATTCATCTACCGGAACAACTCTACTGCTTCAATTAAACATCAACCCTCTTAATCTTCATCTCCCCGCAGTTCTATTATTCATCTCTCGATCTTAATCTTATCATCTTCACCTTCATCGATTTACAGAGAAACCCTAAATTCAATTCATCTCAAATTCGAATTTGAATCAACAACAAACACCATCACCATCACCATCACCACCGATTACTAAAATATCTTCTCCACCTTATGCCGAACGCAGAACTTCCATTTTATTCTCTCAAACCCACGGAAGAAGAAGGACAAGAGAAGAAAGAAGAAACAGAAGAAGAATGAAGAAGAATGAAGAAGAATAAAAGAGAATGAGAGATTATCCTCTCGATTTGGCTAGAGATAAGGCTGACCCGGATTGCTAAAGGCACCCATCCAAATTATAAGGGTAGCTAGGCGGTTTAAAGCAGAATTACTAATTTACCCTTCATACAAAATAGATAATATCTTCTTCAAAATAGATAATATCCGGTTGACACGTTCGAGTAGTCCATTGTGCGTAACTTTTCAAGATCTATTCAGTGGAACTAATTTCGTATCTAGATTGTTGTTATATTAATTCCTATTAATTAACGTTCGTGTTAAACTAATCGAGTTATTATAGGCTAAAACGTCTCTTGATTATCGCTAGACCAGTCAAATAGCGTTGACGAGCTTGAGGGTCTTTACAGTACCTATCCATAGAGGATATAAGGGTGCGAATGTCTATTTTTAGCTGGGTCTAACCCAACTTACTATCTTTTTCAGGGGACCGTGATCGGGGAGCAACCTAGCCTGTAATTTGCATTTCTTGTTTCCAAAAAGCTACTTCGTCATTATTTTTTAAGGTGCTTAGTTAAATGTTTTATTTTTATCTTCAAGACTAAGACTTTTATTTTTATTCTTATAAATTCTTAACATTAATTTTTGGGACCGACCTGCGTGTCGAAAATCATGTCTGTTTTAAAGATTTTATTAAACTTTACAATATTTTATCTGTTTTATTAAATAAAGTAGATGAATTTATGGATTATTGTTGATGTGCTTCATACAATAGCATGATCTCGATTTGTTGGCTTGACGGTTTGAGTGTGTAAAGTGGTCCATGAGTAATCCATACTTTTGATTTTAGGGCGGCCGACCTAGAATTCGAAGTGGGGGCGTTACAAAGTGGTATCTGAGCCCTGGCAACATAAATTCTTGGGATAGGGTGTAGGGTCTTGTTTGATCACGTTAGGCACGAGTTTTAGGATCACTCTGATTGTTTTCTTTGTGTGAATATGTGTTGATAGTTTTTTTTTTTCTTTCCATTCTTAGAGGATGGATGGTCGTGTTAGACGTAATACAGAAGGTTTTGGTCGTGGTCGTGGCAGAAGGGGTGAGGATTTTGTTGAGGACTCTGTGGCAGAAAGTAACTCACGCAATGTTGGTAGTAGATCTCGTAGTAAAGATGATACTAGGTCCACACGTAGCTCTCGATCTCGTAGGACTAGGTCCACAAGTAGAACTCAATCAAGTAGGACTAGGTCCACATGTGGCTCTCCATATGTTCGTACTAAAGGAAGAGAGGGTGGGACTAACGCCTTAACATTAGAGAACCTTCAGGCAATATTGAATATTGGGATCACAACGGCATTAGATCCGAGGCTTGGTCCACGTGGAGGTACGGAAACTGTGGCACCTCAAGCGAGGGATGAACGCGCAATTGTCTAAAGAAATGTGAAGTCTTGGGTTCAGTATTACCAAGATTTTCTAAAAATGAAACCCCCTTCGTCCAGATGAAAGGGAGGTGCAACTGAAGCATATCAGTGGTGTACCAAAGTGGATCGGATACTAGCTCAGTTTGATTGTTCTGGAGCTTATAAGCAGAGGATGGCAGCTTTTCTATTGGAGGGGAATGAAGCAACATGCTGTGAGTCCATGGGCAGGACAGTTGATGCCCTGGAGACTAATTGGACGAGATTCAAAGATTTGTTCCTTGCACACTATTTTCTCGCAGTCGAGCGTCAAGCTATGATTAGGCAGTTTAAAGAACTAAAGAAAAAAGAAGATCAAACAGTGGTCGAATAGGAGTGCGAGTTTGATCGCTTGTCGATATTTGATGCTCATCTTATTCCTACCCAAGCTGACAGGATCGAAAGGTTTTTAAGTGTATTGATTAATGGAATTGCTCGACACATCATTTGGAACCCTAGTTTGATACTTATGCCAAGGTTGTGAATTGTGTTAGGGCACATTGCTTTAGGATCCAAGAGGCTAGAAAAAAGAAAGTTGAACCTAAGAGAAATGAGATATCTAATGAAGTTGGAAAGAATAATTGGAAGAATCCACGAGAAGACGAACAGACCACTAACCATGGAGTAGCAACTCAAGCACCTCATCCATAAGAAACCGATTGAGAAAAGAAACCTTACGTGTTTAGAGGGTGTTGTTATGCTTGTGGCGACCAAGGACATAAGTCTCCAGATTGTCCAAACAAAACTAAACACGGATTTGAGAATAATGAGAAACGTCGTGAAGTGCCAATAGGGAGAGAACAACCCCGAATGAACGCTATATTACCTCGTAGTGATGGTGAACACGTTGTCGAGATGAAAGGTTTTTTTTTCCAACCCACTTATTTATACGTTTTGCTCATTTTTGTTATGCCGGTGAGTGTTGATTGTTTTTTGCATTGCTTGTGGTTGGCTCGAATTTTCTAAGTTGCGAAGACCGAGGGGTTGCATATGTGTTGCTTTGCATGGGAAAGGTGCAATGACCTTGGGGTTGCATTTATGTTGCTCAGCTGATAATATACTTTGGGAAATGTCGATGCGAACATTAAGTATGCGACGCACAGTAAGTCACTGTGTGAGATTTCGAGGGCTAAATCCTATTCATTTTGGGGGAGGGTGGGGGGGGGGATTTTCATATCCCGTGTCCTAAAATTATATGTCATTAAAAAATTGCTCTAGATTTGATTAACTATTATCTTCTTACCTAAAATAGATTCAATCGTGAAATTCTAGTAAAAGAAAATCTTGCTAGTTATGGAAAGTTCTATCTAAAATAAAACACATATTTAGTATGGGCAGTAAGAGATTAGGGTTAAGTCATTTTCTTTTCTTCTCTGTAATCTCATAAAATGAAAACAACCTTCTAGATTTATATTTTTGAATCCCTAACTAATGTGGGAGAGATTTTGGAAGAAGAAGAGACTCGGGAGATTGATTAAAATCTAAAATTCAATCAACAACCTAAACACCCAATCACATCTCTCACAACACGTCGACAGTTACGCTTACCTCCCCTCCCATTGGTCGGTGAACAAAACCCTCGCTCCTGATTGGCTGAAATCAAAGTTAGCCCCCTTACATTTCGTAGCCGTCAATTTCTAATTAAATAGATTCGATCCGATACTCCAAATTTAGTGGTTGCGTCCACCCTCTTTTTTTGTGGTTGGTAGACGAAACCCTTGAATCTGATTAGCTGAAATTTGTTAAAAAAAATTACACCACGTTTACATAATATTAATAAAATCATGTAATTTCCATATAAAAAAACGCAAA
Organism: Papaver armeniacum; assembly: GCA_023531295.1. Classification (NCBI taxonomy): domain Eukaryota; kingdom Viridiplantae; phylum Streptophyta; class Magnoliopsida; order Ranunculales; family Papaveraceae; genus Papaver; species Papaver armeniacum. The sequence goes on along the minus strand of JAJJWW010006060.1, from coordinate 784,613 downwards.
CAAATTTTTATGAGATTCTTATAAACGAATTGATTTCTTTCCGTTTTATTCAAAATTTTGCATCACGCAAATGCCGAATATATTTATCTTCTTTTGGATTATACTTTTACTTTAGGAAATAAATCTAAAATTTCTAAAAAAAACATCTAAGAATAACCCGAGTATATTTTTACTTATGAAAATAAATCAAAAATTCTTTAAAAATAAAATCTAAAAATAACCCGAGTATATCACACACACACACACAAAACCTATTATAGTGGAATTCTTGATTTTGTTCACGGATCATGTTGGATTTTAATTCCTAAAACATATCTAGGGCTACTAAACTACGGTAAATACTTACCATCCCTATTAATGTGGATTCTTATTTGTCTTCTTTTTGATACAAATATAGTTTTTCTAACGAACACATTTCTGGAAGTTTTGTTTTGCAGATATGGCAAAAGTTATCACTTACCATTCCTGTTAAATTTAGTTTGAGAAAGAAATATATGACTCCTAAGCTAATGCAGATACTTAACTTCCTGATTCTGTATATAACTAATAAAAGTATTTTTTTTAATTCACTCCACGTTTCTCGGCTTCTCTCACATCTCATATCAGAACCCTAATTCGCTAACTAGAGTTGCACTGCTCTTTTATTTCGGTTTGTGTTTAATTGATTCTCTTTTTAATGTATTTCTTAATAGTTTATTTTTGTTTTGATTTTGTAGGTAAAGAGAGACTAATCCGAATATTGGGTGTTTCATTATATATGATTCTTGGTAATCTCTTTTCCGTTTGATTTATGTTACTATTATTTTTTGTTTCGTGGTATTCTGCATTACTAACATATTAGTTTTTCAAGATTTTGTCATCTCATCTCTATTTGTTTCTTTTAATTTTCCATTATTTTCCATTATTTCCCCTGATTTCAAATTTCTTTTAGTTGATTTTCAACATGTAGTTTTCTTATTGTTTCTCGCTGCTATAATGAACAAAGCAGGAAACACCATAGGTAAACACATCGCCTCTCAATGTTCTTATCGATCTCTTTTATTTTTTACACACTGGTTAGGCTTTTTGGAATCACTTATTATATATTTCTCTTTTCGGTTTTAGGTCATCAATTTTTTAGTATTTTTCCATTTTGTGCCACCCATTAATATTTGTTTTGGTTGTGGCTTCGCTATTTACTGTTAGAGCATCATATCTTGCAGGGATATCCAGGTGTTGGGATATATTGGTTGCATAATGTAAATATCTATTCAATGAGATCTGGTACATTCTTGCGTACATAAGATTATATACCAAAAATAAATTAACACGGGACGGGAAGAAATTTTGGTAATTTAGTAACTGGCTCTATATATAAGACTCCCATTCCCTATTGTACAAACGATTTTATTTGTTAATAATCATATATATATATATATGGAAATATTTTTGCAAAGGCTATAAATAGATTCTCTTTTTTGTGTGTGTGTATTCGTTCTTGCAATTCAGGATTTGGTTTAATTTAATTTTGTTGATTGTTCTTGATGTACCCGTCAATTAGAACTAATGGGGGCGATGAGAGAATATATTGGAGTACTGATTTGAGGTGAAACAAAGAAGATAAGTCATGTTCTGTACTTCTTTTGAAACAATATATTTCGGTGGATTTTTGTTTCAATAGCAAACGATAGAGGTTTGCTCTAATCTGTTCTGTCTTCTTTATTAGAAAGGGTATTGAACTATTGATAAAAGTTTGTCAAGGTTGAAACTTATTATTCTGTAATGTTTTTTTTTTTTTCATTTTTTTTTTGGATTATTCTTCAATGCATGATTATAATTATATTTCCGTTTTTCAGAATACTATCCCAAAATATTGGAGTTGGTTGATGCTAAAGATCCAATTATGGTATGCTTTGGTTACTTGGAGGTTGGAAGGTACTAATCTTTCTTCTGTGTATACAGCTGGGGTTACATTAGATGGGGAAAGATTACATGTAAATAAAGGAACTTAGTGAGTTGTTTACCAATGTTTGTAATTTTGAATTGTGAGTTTATTGAATAAACTTTATTCATCCTCGGAGTCAATGTTTTTGTGTATGTTTTTCCTACTTTGAATACGTTTGTAAATTTGGAGTTTGATTTTAACGTGTTTTTTTTAACGTTTTTTATGTAGTTATAGGATTTTTACTAACCTAGACCAGAGTGGATACAGTATGATCTCATGGAGGGCTGAATATATAGTTGTGGAAACTCAAGACTATGTGTTCCTTAATATAATGCATTCTTATTTGAACTTCAGCAAAAAAAATTTGTTGTGTATCTATGGTATGTACTGTTTGTCTATGGAATTAAGAGAGTAACCAAGTTTCAGAAAATTCACTTTGATGCTTGAAGAATAATAATTTGTGACTTGGATTTATTATTGTATCGATTACCGAATTAGGCTCCGTGCGGTACTAGGATGAGGTACTATCTGCCGACATAAATGAAGAGATATATAATTGTTATAGTACGATGGCATTTGGGTGTCTTAGTGCAAGGGGTCCATGCTGACTCTAAATGTTGCTATGATAGTTCAGGTAAAGCTATTTTTTCTTCTCTTCTCATCAGTGTTTTTCATTTTCTGTGTGTTTGGATTCAAGTTTTGGTCTTATAGGCTATGTATAGTTTTTAAAAAAAAAGGTTTTATAGGTTATGTTATAGTTTCAAAAAAGAAAGAAGAGAAGTGTTGTTATGTCTCTGTTTAGACTCATTTTATTACTGGAATTGTTGAATTCTTTTGTTGCTTATTACTGGAATTGTTGAATTCTTCTGTTACTAATGTGTAACAAAACGTGTTGTCGCATTCAGTTTAACGAAAATCAAATATATAATTAATTGGTCCTTTTATTCAGGCTAAAGATAATTTAAAATTTTATTCATGCATGCATGTATTTTTGTTGTTTCTTTTACTAATTATGGTTGGTTCTTTTGTTATTTGTTCAACTCAATTGCTTGCGTAAACGCAGAGGAGTTCAAGGCTGAATGTGCTAATTTAGCCTGGTAAACAAAATTTAATCTTACTAAAACTGTTACTATAAAACTCTTTTTTACCAAGTATGTTGGATTACCATTAGCGTACTGATATATCTCTTTCATTTTATGTGATTCCAACTTCAACTGCGGCTTCCAGGGTTGTCCTCTAATGTGAGTAGATCCATCATCTTCCTTTATTCAGTTATTTTTGCTTAAATGCCCTACTTAATTACATTTTACTTTGTACGATAATATCTATTAGCGACCAACTAAAACTTGAACGTGCAGTAGCAACGATCCACCATTAGCGTATGAAACTCTTATGACAATGTTGACTTTTGCTTCATACTTTTTGATTTGTTCCAGAGCTTGCAGTGATCTTATATATACACAAATTTGAAGTACTATTATTTAAAGAGAATGAACTGATACTAATGCTGATGAAAGCATGATAGTGATGAAATCGTTAGCAGGCTCATCTTTCTCGGTGGTATGAACTTGGGGGGTATGGTTTTGATCTTAAAAAGGGAAGTTAACGTGATAGAATTACTCTTTCCTAATGAGACTGCATTCCCGTTTTGGGCGACTAAGAATTTGAAACTTTTGTTTCTTTAGTTAGACCTGTGATGTAAAAGGAATGTTCTCATATGGGACATGTTGCGCATGTTCACGTATTTTAAGGATACAGTTGAAAGAAGATGGAGGTAATCTAATGATCTGTGTAGCCAGTTTTTTAAGTAAAGTCAGTTCCCAAACTTTAGTGTATTTGAAAGGCACTTTTTCGACCCAACGCTGCATGTACTTTAGACTGATTCTTATGGTATAAAAATAGATAATCTACACCACTGGCATTCGCTATACAGATCAATCTGCATATTTTCGGAGTTGCTTAGAATGGGTATTGCTTTATCAGTCATCACAATCTGTAACCATGATTTTGCACTTTACAAATCAATTTGAGACGTGGTTCTGTTGTACTGTTTACCCTGTATGTCTATATCAAATACTAATAAAATGTTAATATTTCCTTCTGATAGTGTAGATTATGAACTTCTAAATCTTAAGTGTTAGCGATATGGGTATAAAGATCTCCATTTCCTGATTTATGTATCTGCAAAAATTTGAGATGCAAAATGAAGAATTTGTCTACATTCACAACACTACTGTTGAGACCTTGCATAACCTTTTCTAACATTTTCAAGTTGCACCATAATGTTTTATCTGTTTTCCCAATTAATTTTGCGTCTAATTATGCAGACTGCGAATGTTTTCGTTTGCACTGCCACTGATATCAGAATATGGTTGGAACCATCTTGCATGTCCTCAGCGTAGCAAGATAGTAGTGGGCGACGACAGTACCCATTGCAGGTTTAAGTCATAAATGCCACCAGCAAATATTGTATCATTCTGGTTACATTTGAAAATACCGTTTCAGCTGTTATTTTATCAACGCGGTGCCAGTTGTATTTTCTTTTCTTTAAGCAGAAGATAACACAGCTAAAGTTCCGTTAGCACAACACCATGTACGTTTCTTATTGCAGCATCACTATCGATGCCGCCTCTTTAATTAGCAAAATTCGTCTTCAGTTGAATGATATATATTTTGTGGTTTTTGGTTTTTAATTAGTGAAAACTACAGCCATACCCATTCTCACAAACTTTCCTACTGTGAAACCCACGCCCAAAAATCTACAGGCGCGCACCCATTTTCTGGGTGAAAATTATTCCCACACCCAGATTTTTATAAATTAGTCGGTTCTCTTCGTTTTTCTTTTATTTTTTGTGATTTCTTTCTTCCTTCATCTCAGTCCCCAGCAGCGACTCATCTTCTCACGATCGACCATCTAAACTCGTTCTTCCACATTCTTTCACGCCTGTATCAATCAAGTCTATCCACTTCCAATCTTTCCCAGCTAAATTCTCTCCTTGCACCGTTCACGACAGTTCAAACATCTCCACCAGTCCTGGCCTGAACCTTGACCACTTCCGGCTACAGTATTACTTCCATTCAATCCAACTCCAGCTCCGTCTATAATCCATTCTCCTTCTTCTATTCTAGCAATTCTGTGACCCTTCGTTCACGGCCAAGCAGCAACAATAATTGCTACTTCAGTCGACTGCAGATTGTATTCATTGCGGTCTTCAATTCCATGAGTTAACTCTCTCCAGAAATCCGATCACAACTCTGTATCGTTCTCGCTCCATGATTGATTTCAGTTCCACCCAAGATAAATGGAACAGAACTAATAACTCCAGCTGCTTCCGAGACTAGAAAATGTTGATGCTCAAAGTTCTTTTCGCTGATAAGAAAGCAACATGCTTATTAATCATTTTAAAATGTGGTGGAGATATATCCCTCCTTCCTGTTTCTACTTCATATCGTGCAGCAGATCCTCCGCTCTGTATATAAAGATTGACATAACGTATACCCTATTTATTTAAGAAATAAAAAATACATAGCTTGTGGAGTGGAGACGGTCGAGATTTAGTCAAATTACTTACCAAGGCAACAGCGTCCCTAGTCGCCATGGCAAATTTTATTCTTGTTATGCAGTACAGAGAATGGTTGCATAACACGTTATGCAGCTACTTTTTGTTAGTATTGAAACCAACAAAAAAAAAGGTTGCATAACACGTTATGCACCTATAATAATAGGCGCATAACATGTTATGCGATCAAGAAAATGGATGCATAACTTTGTTATGCATCCGAAAATATGATCGCTATAATGCGTTATGCATCGAGAAAATTCTTTGCACAATCTTTTATGCATCGAAAAATAGATGCATAACATGATATGCATCCGTAAATATGGATGCATACTTGCATTATGCATCAAATTTTTTATGTACGCACTAAAATCAGCAAAACAATGGTTACATAACTTGTTATAGATGCATAACTTTGTTATCCAAATGCATAATTTGTTATGCGGTGGAGAAAATGGTTGCATAATTCGTTATGCGTCTGCGAATGTGTTATGCATCGTTTTTTTGGTGATTTGCATAATGGTTATGTATGAAGTTTTCGAAAATTTTCCCTAAAATGAGGATCACCTCCGATTTTTTTCGTGAAAAACAAAAATTTGATATTCTTGTTTGTACTCGTTGCGTAGCTCTTTTAAAAGATTTCCAACGATATAAAATTTGTAAAATTCTAAAGGCGCGGATTTTTAGATATGTTATGTTCAAGTTGCGCTTCCAATTATACCCGAAAAATTAGGCTGCATAACGAGTTATGCATGAAAAGATAGTATGCATAACGAGTTATGTATTGATTCATTAATAATTTCGTATAATTATGGGTGTCGCGTCTCAAAATTAATTGTGGGCTTGACAATGAAAATATTATTTTTTTTGGGTCTCCCCCTAATTCTCCCTTTTAATTATCTATGTGCTACCATTTACCTTGGGCTTATTTGATTTATGTATCTCAGTTAATGTTATATCTTAGAGAAAGAGATGTTCTTTTTTTGCTAATAATAAAAGGTAGTTCTCCACCCGTTCTTAGTGATTCATGTCACTCACTTTAGATGATGGCTCTCCGTTTGTGTATGTTCAAACCGGGTTATATTGTTGGTTATATTGTAATTGAGTTCTTCGCTCAGTATTCATCTTGCTTAGACATTAGGAAATAAAATGTTTTGGATATTTTTTAAGTGTTATACAGTATAATCTCCCAATTTATACCTGCACGTTTGCCGATCAATAAAGTATAATCTCCCAATTTATACCTGCATGTTTGCCGATCAATAATATAAGAAATAAATTATGCCGGTTTTTTTTCTCTCTTCATAATTAATGTCCCGGTTTTTTTAAGTTTTGGATTCATGTCACTTACAGACTAATGTCCTAGCGCCATTTTGTAGAAATTTTGGGATACTCTCATCCTCATAATGGTTTTGTGATTTCTTGAAGCTTTGGCAATGACAATTCTTGCCGGCCACTCTCTATATATATATAAAGGGGAGGCAGCTCTTACTAGAACCCAAATCTCCAGTTATTTTTTCATAAGTGGTTCTCATTTTAAAAATTTTGTCTCAAAAAACAATCGTGTAATTTTAGATGTAAGAATATAGTCTTTGCTGAGGTTCTTATAATCGTGTATTTAGGTAAGTATAAGCTTTGGAAAGGGGTTTTTTATCTACTACAGTTTGCTCCTGGTGTTGGGGTAAGGAAATGATAGGTGGTTCAAATAATATGTGCAGTCTTTTGCAATTGAGGGGTACTCTGCACAATAGTGGGAACTGAAAATTCAATGCATTTGACCATACATGGCTGCTTAAGAAAAAATAATCAGTCTGTAACACTTTGTTAGTCTGAAATTTAAATTCACATTCTGTAAACTTAACGGAAAATGGGTCATTTGTCCAAAAAAAATTAAAACACGGTTCAAATGGACGAGTAAAAAATTTTATGGGTGAAATGGACAAAGAAAAAAAATAGCAAGGATGAAAATTGGATTCATCCAACTGCTTAAACTTAAAAAATAGCAAGGATGAAACTGGATGCATCTTGTGTAAAATAAAAAAAATAAAAAATATTTGAAAATGGACAGGATGAAACTGGTTACATCCGGCCTATTTTTTATTTTTGTCCATTTAAACAGTATCTAAATCTAACTGTCCTTTTCACCCAAGAAATTTTGATTTTGGTCTTTTTAACCAATTTTGTGTAAACTTAACATCTACTTATTTCCCTTCTTTTCCACCTTCTGGCAGTTTTCATTTTCTAAGTATTTCTGCGTATTATTCTCCGACATCTTTGTCTTTATGGTTACGTGGTTAAGGTAGTTTCCAAAATTGAAATTGATTATTCATTAGTGTACTCTTTTATTTTGATGTCTGAGTTGTGGGAATGACTTATTACGGTTTGTTTCGTTAACAGGTATGATTGAGGTGCTGGTAAAGATTCAAATCATAATCTAGGAGAAAGACGCCTTAATGATCATTGGAGTAATGTATGGCGTATAAGAAAATAAAGAAATAAACAAGCATGTGATGCCTAAATTATTCTACTGCGCATTGCACCTTTGACAAACTAAGCCCAAGTAACAAAGAGCAAGCAGCAAATTAGACTTCTTAACCTTCTTTCCACTCATGGTTTTGGTTCCCCAGCTTCCCAAAAAGTTCAAAAAACACAAATGGATATACACTTGAAAACGATGTGATTGTAGCGCATGCGTGATTTGTTCTGATTGGGTCATGGTGCTTGCATAGTTCCATGTCCATCATGTCTCAACTGCATCGTTTCTTCTTAGTTTTTCATGTTTGATTTTCGCATTTTACTGCAGGTACAAACAAAATTCTCCCAAAAGAATTCGGCGAATTATTGAATCTTAGGTTGGTTATTAATTCTAGAGAAAAGAATGTGAGCAGCTCTCTCTTTTATATGTATGGATTATTTTGTTTTATTTTTCTTGGTTGTATTTTTTGTATAATCCCCCATGTTCAACATATACGAGCTTCACGAAACTACATATATAAATGGTATCACGTAGTATCGAGTATAAATATCATTGAGCTTTGTTTAGACCTTGGATTGGGTGCCAGGGGATTTCATCAAAATGCATTTACCGGTTTAATTACCTCTCTTGCTATGGCGGGTTACAAGAATTCGTTGTGCATCAGTCAGTCTTACTATGTTACACATACAATCGTTTTGAGGAGAGGGTCAAGGGTGATGAATCTTCATTTCGGAACGTGCTAAATTACTGCTAGGTACGTCAAAACTCATAAATTATTATTTTAATTTTTAATAAAAATTACCGACTTTGTTTGTTTTATTCTTTTACTTAGAATTCAGGTTGTCCAAGTTCTTCTGCACTGGTGCAACAATCTTAATTAGAAGAAAAAAATATATATGTGGTAACATTATACTTTAATCACTACGGTCTCATTTTGCGACATTATTAGCTAATTCCCTGGAAATTAGTAAGTCGCTTAAATGAACCATCCTCAAGCTCAATGGAGTAAATTTCTAATGATTACATGGGTATATGATGAGTTTTGGAGGGATACGAAAATAAAGAGAAAAAACTAATGAATGTATATGGAATCATGGATTAGAAACTTATTCTTTTAATCAGTTTTTCATCATTTCAAAGTGTACCTTTTATTGAAAGAATTTACTTTTTTTTGTACAACATACTTAAACTTATCTACATATCAAAAGCTGATTACGAGAAATCCCAAGATCATAATTATTGATACGGGCCTTTTCAACGTAAAAGGAGAATCTTTTGTTACAATCGAACCAGAAGTGGTGTGGATTATTAGAGAATCAAAGTCGATTTGTTTTATAAAAAGAATAGACCAATGAACTACTGTGAAATGGTTTCGCGGATTTAGTCACGACCTATATGGAGCACATACCTCTTATTTTGGATTTCAGAATAATAGTAATAAAATTAAACTCTACGGACATCCAACTCAAAACCAATTTTCAATGAGTGGAGTGACCCATCCATATTATATTTAGTGTTTGTTAAAAAGATATTAACAATGTGAGATTATTTCCTTCACATTCCCCCCTCAGGTGCATGGAACTCTTTGTGTCTCTAGCAAGTGGACGTTTATACGGGTAGTCGTTGGTGTTTCGCTCATCGTACGGGCCTGGCTCTGATACCAAGTTAAAACCCGTGGGCATCCAATTCAGAACCAATTGGAAATGAGTGGAGTTTCCCTTCCCTATTATTGGGCCGACCGGTTAAGCTTAGGCGACTTTATATGGTCACTTTTTTGTCAATAGTAAGTGATCAATTGACACAAAAAGATTGGATTTTGGTGTCCCAAACAGATTTCAATCAACAATGAAAGGACTAAAGTAACCCTCCACATTTTCAATCACCTCTGAAACTGGCGTAAATACAACATAAACTGAAGGGTAACGTAGTCAATTCGGCAGTCCGAGAAAGGACACGGAGGTTGGAAATATGTTAATTGTTGAGGTTGTTTTTGTAAAAAACAAGGTAGAGGTTAGAGGGTCGACCCCCACCACCTCCAAATTTTCATTTTTTCCTTTTTTTCCCCCTTTCTTTCTTCTTCGTCTTCCTCTTGATTTATTGTTTTTCAAGAATCTGGATCGAGAAATACAGGGAGAAGATGATGGAGATCGAGATTCGGAGCTCGAATCAGTTTAGGTTTTGTGGTGAATTTTTTGTTATTCAACTGGTATTGGGTTCTAATTCGAGTTTTGGAGAGCAGATTGAAAAGGGTATGAGCTGAATTAGGGTTCTACAGGAATTGAGACGAAAAGTAGATGAGAAGAAGAGTTCAAGTATTGAATATCTGAAATTCGATATACGAAGTAAAGGGTTTGATCAGAGATTAGAAGATTAGAATCGAACAAAAGTTGTAGGGATGTTGGGTTCAAATATGAAGTAGTAATGGGTTGGAAGTCCGAGTAAGAAATGTGCATTGCAGGTTGAGCTGAGATGGTGAAGTGTCTATTGTTCTAAGCTTGTGTTAAATTCAGAAATGGTGATTTAAAATTGTCAATTGAGTATCTGGTGAGAATTGTTGCAGCTGGAGGCAGCCTGGAGCTACAGGAGTGATTGATTGGTGTTGCAGGTGTTTGAGTTGAGCTGTACAGGCAGTTGAGATGCAGTTACTGGTTTGGATCCTATTGTTTTGAGCTATGAAGCTACAGGTCTGCAGTTGAAGATAGAGGAGTTAGGCTGTGTTGCAGTCAAGGAATGTGCAAAATGAATGTGACTGCAGTCAGTATGACGATAGCTTGAGCAAGGAGCTGCTTGGTGTTTTGAAGTTAGCTCTGAGATATTGAAAGTGAGGTGAAACCATACAAATAATCTTTCACATTTACAGTTTAATAGGCTTTAGATATTTCATGGCCTACCTATTGTTCTACTTATATAGGACATGAAACCCTGACAATTACTTAGTTTGAGGTTTTGGTAATGTTTTCTAAGGCCTAAACCATTCGTAAGACTAATATGGAATATTAGCTATAGTTATATCAAGACTTAAAAATATGAACAGGTTTAGTGTGCACCAACATACAAGTGCCTTGGATCACTCATTATGAATTTGTTTTCATGAGTACTAGCTTGTTTTGAATAGCACCAACCTTGGTCCGGATGTTCTTAATCCTACTTACCTCAGATTAAATTTTTGAATTATGCTACGAAGTTCGTGGCTAAGTATCCGTGATACGGCTTATTGGTATTTCATGGTCAAAGGAGGTTTCCACGTCATGCTTCATCCGAAGTGCTATGCAATATACGCGATATAGTATGTCTACCATCGTTTCATGTTTATTTAAAGTAGATTGTGCCGTCATACTCATTCTGAATCTGGAGTCTGAACTAATGTGCAATACTAATATTCATATCCTTCATTAAATATTTCTTTATTTTCTACTCTACAAATATTAGGTGGCATATTCTGATGTATTTTCTCCGGAACAAGCAGATGAATTGTGCTCATTTGGAGATTTGCCTGCATGAGGCAAGAGAGGAAGCCCATACTCATCTCTGTGCCGCTGTTAGGAGGGCTTCAGAGTATAGTACATTGCGTACCTCTCCCTATGCTGTTAAAATACGTGGGCTTTTTTTTGAAAGTTTGAAGAGCTGCGTTACGGCTTTGGGTGGAGTTGCTAGCTTTGTTGACTTAAAATAATATATGAGTTAAAAAAAATAATGACCTGACTGAAAATTTTGGAACAGATAATACATGAATTGCTTCAAAAGAAAAATAAAGTACATGAGTCGGTGATGGTAGTGATGCAGTTGTACTTGGGAGAAAAAGAGAGAATGATGCTTCTGGATTGATTTTCAAAGATGGGATTTTCTTATCTATTGCGATGATATCACCACACGTTTAATATGCCTCAATTTATGGACTTAAATTTGGTACAGTACGGTATCCTCGTTCAAAACAATTCATGAATGCCTATGGGATGCACTCAGAACATAATCAATGGTAGTGACAGAGATGCTAAAAGGGCCTGAGCAATGCTTCCTATTTTTTGTTTCAAAAACTTAAATAGTGAGCGCTTTTTTTTTTTTCCTGATGAACTTAAACATGCCACTCCATTTTTCCATATGGAATGTGCGCAACATTGTCGCACCATAATGCCTAATGTACAACATTATCTCGAAAGTATAGAGCAACGTGCAAGCTGTATATGTACCTCTGTTGCAATTTTCTAGATTTTTACCATGGCCTTTGGAAAAGTAAATTTCTTAGTCGGCCCCCACTGCTGTAGTAAATTTGCTTTACAATTTTGCTTTACAAATTTACAAGTACGACTCCGTGCTATTATGGCGGAACTAAATTGTGAGTACAAAATTCGGTTTTGCGTCAAGTTTTCAGTAGTTCCACCGCGTGGCAACGGTCATCTAGTGAGTAGTGTTTGTTAAGAGGATAAAATTAGCAATGTGAGATTATTATCCTTTATAGAAAGTATTTTTACTAGGTTATGCTCTCACGCATTCGTTTAAGTCTTTTTTATATTTTTGTCGTAAGTGGATCGTTATTTGCTCCTCCAAGTAGCATATTTGTTAGGAGGAAAACATGTTATATGTCGTCCATAAAAATTATAGTATATGCATTTTTTTTTAAGAGAAATATAGTGTTTTGGTGATTTGAACTTTAATTCTTCTGGAAAAGAAATATAGGCACTTGAATATGAGCTTGCTCAAACTATATATATGAATAAAAAAGAATCGTTAGATTTTGATCGACGGGATGAAAAAAAGCATATGGAAAACTGCATAAGAACCAAAACTTTTCGGTAAGTTAATTCTACAAAAGAGAGTTTTGGGCGTACTCTAACAAAAAAAAAAAAAAAAAAAAAAAAAAAAAAAAAAAAAAAACAAACATATATGCAATGATATAAAGACAAATATCATATTACTTTAACTTAGTTTTTGGTGTTTCATGTTTCTTATCATGCTAATGCAGAACAAATGGTTGCATTTTCATGTTTTTATAGTCCCGTGACAAGAAATGTTTCAAGCTCATATGAAGAATGTGGTGCCAAGAGAGAGCATGCGGTGTTGCTTTTCACTCTATGGACATGTAATGGATTTAGGATCAGCACACGAGCACAGGTTATATGAGTTCATAAACTATTTAGACTCTGTGGAGGATACATCTATGCAAAGAAATTGGAATGCTTTGAGAGAGGATTTTCATATTTGTTAACGGGTCAAAGACTTATTTATTCAGTTCCGGAGGTGAGGATAATTATTTTATTATCAGCCTCTTTTTTTATGCTTGGTTCAACAAGTTTTGAATCGATACAAGTGGGCACCTTAATTTGCTAACCTTAGCTTCAGCGGGAAGAATGTTTAATTTGTGGTGGTTGTTTATGTTTTTCACCGTGGTTATGATTGTCTTATACTGTTATTCATATCTTTTAAAGAACCAAGTAGTCCATTTGTACGTGATCTTACAATTTAACTTTATGCTTTGGTTTTGGCTTCTTTTTTTTTTGTTTTATTTTTTCCTTCGAATTCATGTGTTACTTTTTTATGGAGTAATTTTGTTTGACGCATGTTGTTATTTATGGTTTTGGAAGAAATTTTTTAAATGTCTTGGGTCTATATTTAATACTACAAGATAATTATACGATTTTAAAGATGGTGATGCTGCTATCTTTAAAACTAGGCACGTAGTCTGGATGTTTTATATTGCTCATGCAAAGAGTTATATGGTGCATGTTTGTTAGTTACTTTTTCCACTCTAAAACACCCATCGCACACCATGGTTATTTCGCAATACAAGTTGGCGTGGCCGAGTGTGAGGCTAACCATGCACGGAAATTATGACAAAGGAAATATACACGGTTCTTATATAAATATAGTATATATATATATATATATATATGTTTTCTTTTTCTTAATGAATATTGATAGGACAATTGTGTTTAATTGCAAATAAATATAGGAATATAAAGTTTATTGTTATAAATTCAAAATTACGGAGACAACATTTTTTTAATTATTTTAATATCTAACAAGAAAAGTAATATATTTATGTATATCAAAAATATAATCATCGAATCATTAGATACCTAAATATCAAAGAATGTTCAAAGAAATCTAATTCATTTGACCACGGGTGCGGGGCAAAGCCCCGCCACACCAAATTATCTAATCCCACCGGTTCCGGTGCGTAGCACGGGTTAGGTACTAGTTTTAGATAGAGGACAATCGGTATTGCGAATTAGGTAGGTTTTCTAACTCTTATGCTCTTTATGTTATGATCAAATGAGTCTAAAAGAGATTTTATGGAACCATTCTTTTTAGAGAGAAAGAATAAGAAGGATTTAAGGTTAAAAGTTCTATAGCAGTAACCTAAAAATAACGACATTTGAAGGAGACACCGTATTGGGAAGATGTAGGATTAGTGAACGTCCATTAGCTTTTGTGTGATTGTGTTATAGCTAATAGTGAGATTAATCTACATGATTGATACTTAAATCACACAGGAGTTTGACTCATGCAGATGAGTTGTTCGCTTATAGGATTAGCTACTTCTGTTGTGTTTTACGCTTACTCTTAAATGATTCTCATGAATATGCTCGGTATACACAGATGAGGTGTAGTAATTAGCCTTACCCAATTAGGCTTGTCAAAATTATGATCTTCATGATCCTAGAGTGTGGATATGGTTGGTCAACCATTAATTTATATTTTGTGAACGATCTGTGTACCACCAATCTCATTATTTAATTTGTTATGTTGGCATAACTATAGATATGCTAGTGTATTAGTGGGAATAAGTTTGTAGAAGAGGGGAGTGGGCGGTAGAATTTGAGTACTTGACATTAGTTGGAACTGTATATCTGTATAGAATTCTATCTATTGATAGTTAGCTTTTGGTGTAATACATTAGTCTTAATTGCCTATGTTTTGATGGGTCAGTGATGATAACTATCTGTAGCGAAATGATTTGTGTTGTTTGTTGTCCGTAGTTGGCTCGATTCCCATAAATTATTATGGAAATGGCCAAGGAGGTCACCTAGTAAAAGATATGGATCTATTATCTTGGATGGGATCGACAACTACAATGGGGCTAATACAGTACGCAATATGGTTAGCGTAAGAACAAATGAGAGGGGAAGTCGAAAAATTCCTATTCTTAGGTCAGATGGGGGTGATCCTTGCTTTGTCTTTTTTCATTGTTTAATTATTCATTTCCTAAAATACTAGACATTTAAATTGCTGATATTGTTATTTTTTTTTAAAGATTAGTCTATAAATTGCTTTTACTTTGCAACCTCTTCTTACAAGAATTTTTAGGTACCTATCCATAGAGGATATAAGGGTGCGAAGGCCTATTTTTAGTTGGGGTATGACCCAACTTACTATCTTTTTCAGGGGACCGTGACCGGGGAGCAACCTAGCTTATAGTTTGCATTTTTGTTTCCGAAAAGCTACTTCCTCATTATTTTTTAAGGTGCTTAGTTAAATGTTTTATTTTTATCTTCAAGACTAAGACTGATAAGTGCTTAATTTACATGTTTAGAATGTTAATTGCATACTTGTTTTAGCTATAATTCTTGCATATTACTTATTATTATGATTATTTTCTAGTTTATGTGTCATATCAGGTGAATCATCCCAAGAAGAGTGAAAAGAGCTGCAAAAAAGCTAATAAAATGAAGTTCTCAAAGATCCAAGTGTCTAAAGCCGAAAGAAGTGGATGAATTGCGACGAAAATGAGCAAAGAAGGTCGAAAACATAAGGACTAGAGTACCAAGTTCAACTTATACAAATCCAGGATTTCTTATCACCATCTTGAAGAGAATTCAATTACGAAGTGAACGGCGAAAGAATGAGGTCATTCTGAGTTCGAAGAAGTTACGACCAAAACAGTCGAGACGAAAAACGGCGATCATGGCACAACTTTCGGCATTGCTAAAGCAATACCGAAAGTGGCCATATTTCGGGCAGAGAAGGTTTATTTTAGACCCCAACTTTCGGCATTGCTTGGGGGGATTCGACAATGCCGACTGAGACAAACCTATGGGGTCCTTTTTGACGTATTTTGACTTCCAAATCAAGGAAACACGGTCCCGAATGGATTCTAATACCTAGATCTCCTGAAAACTATATAAGAGGACTTCCACAACTATTAGAAGGATCTCATATCATATAATACTTTTGTTCTTCATAAAATATTCTAAGGTTTACCCCTTTAGGGGGAAACCGGGTAATTGTGTAATCATGAGAAGCTAAACTTTTGTTGATTGAGGATGAATTCAATATTCTAAGCGTGAAGCTTTATTAATTATATATATTTGTTCGGAGTTTTAATCACATCATCGTTTGTTTTCACTATTTTTAGGGTCTATAATTGATTAATTAGATTGTTTGGAGTGCACACTAGATTAATCTTTTGATCATTCTATTGCTAGTGTTGAGTTAGGAGATAAGTAATCGTCGAATAATTCATACACAAGTACAAATCGCGAGACCTTGCAGAGGGATTCTGTGGAGCAATTGCGAGTGAAGACAACATCAGCAAGTGAACCTCGAGCTAAGATTTTAACTACTGGGATCAACCTAATTCACAAAGCCTAAAGCGTTCGATTGGATTACACCTTGAGTGAGCTACTACTTGGTGGTTCGTTGAATAGAATATGATATTGGAGAGCTTCCGTATCCGTGGTAAAAGAAGTTTCGGGGATAACACTGATCTAGCAGCTATTCTACGGTTGGTGATGAATGGTTCTAACAAAGATAGATAAGTATACTAATCCAGTTATCGCTTGGTAACGACGAAGGATTCCTTGATCATTTCTTTCTTTTATCCATTATTCTTTTATTTCACTATAATCAAAAAATCCCTTTGTCTTTTATTATTTTGATGAATTAAATAACATATCAATTACACAGCTCTCTGTGGAAACGATCCTTACTACTGCTATATTACCAGTTAATTAGTGGGAAATGTCTCGATTAATTTGTTGTGGTTACGACACGCATTAAATTTTGACGCCACTTCCGGGGAGCGGTTGATAATTGATTTGTTATTTGTTTAGCTTGTTTTTATTTTCTATTTCTTTGTGAGTCGTCATGTTTCCTTACGGAAATAACATGTACGGAGTACAAGATCACACATACAATAGTGGTAATCGATATGGTTTTCAGTCTCATTCTTATGAAAACTACCAACCATCCTATCCTATGAGTATAATCAAAACCAATCTTTTGGCTATGGTCAATATCCCACGGAATCTTATGGATATTCTCATACATGTCAACAACCTTATGACGGGCATGTAAGTGAACAATCACAAGGATGGGGGGGATAGTTATCCTACTAATCCTATTTCTTTGAGTGTTGCAGTGTACCATGATGGAGAAGTTTCAAGGACAACTAGTTCAATATTACCATAATCAGGATGAGCATCTCCAAGAAATTCAAAGGAATGTGGACAACTTAAAGTTACAACTTGCTCAACTCAGGGAGATAAGGAATGAAGAAGAATTTTGGCCTCAAAACCTAATTAATTCTGAAATTCCTAACGAAGACAACAAATATTTTGAAGATGAGCAACCTTTGGAAAGTCCACATAACAGTGATGAAGTTATTTTAACTCCAGATGGTAATAAAGATCATTCGCCTATTCAAAATGAGGAGCCTTGGTATGACCGAACCAATGTTATGAACGGTGTAGCATACTCGAACGCATAGCAACGTTACAATGAATATCCTTATTACAATGTTTTTAGGCTGGTTGATTTGCAAGAAGTAAACTCAATTATTCCTTCGTCGGAGACTATGGAAGATCCTAGGATTTGCACCAATGAACTAGACTTCTTGGGGGGGGGGGGGAGATTCCAATTTCGATAATAAGAATGTTGAAGAGATGGAGATTGAGAATGAAGCCAAATTGATTGAATACGTGGAAGACCCAATTGAACTTGTCAAAGAATATAATGATGCTGAGATTTCGTTTGAAACAGAAATTAAAAGTTCGATAGAGGACCACCATATACTTGAGGTAAATAATTCACTAGAGATAAAAGATGAGGATCTCGGACAAGGTTTGTCTAATCCTTTACATAATTTAATATCTATTGATTCTTTCCAAACAATTGAAGTAGCTTCTCAGAGATTTGTTAACCCGACTTTTAGGAAAATACCTCACTTAGGATTGGAGTTATATGCTTCCAAAGTTTTAAGGAATTATTTTGCTTCTAAGTATCCACCACTTGATGTGTTTGATTCTAGCATTGTGCAGGTTCACCAAGCTGAAGAACCTTTTGAAGTTCCCGAATTTTATGTTCTCTATCCACTTCCGAGTGTAGAAAGGACTAAGTGTGGGGGAAACTTCAATAAAGTGATAGCTTCAATATTTATATCTTGTGCTAATATTTTCATGAAGTTGTTACTAGTATTGCAGATTGTTGTATGGGAGGACTACCAGATTTTCCAGATTATTGGTTTATGAACGATAACCAGAGGGTCGAGGATGATGACGTTAAACTAAGCGCCGAATGGGAGGCAACTCATTGGTTTGTATTTTCTATCCTTTTGTTTTTAGTTTTCTTCTTTTGCATATCATATTAGGATTTCCCACCTTGACTTTACTTAGGACGAGTCAATTACACCGAGGACAATGTAGAGTTTAAATGTGGGGAGTGTTTGGATATTTTGCATATAGAGTTTTTAGCCTTTTTGAGTCGATTTTTCAAAATTTTGCATAAAAACCTCCAACTTGTAGAGATTTTAGAGTCACTAGCGTACTTCTAGGTATGTTTAAATAGAGAATTCCGAACGACATAACCGAACTTGAAGTGTTAGGGAACTACGTTTCGATTTCTACTTGTTAGAGTGTTAAATAATGGATTTAATCATGCTTTGATGCAAATGAGGATCGGGAGAAATGCATTATTAGAGTTGCTGATCAATCATTAGTGGAGGCTACCTATTTTCAAATCAACAGAGGCACTTGATCAAATTTTCTTAGTAGTTGACTAAAATTAAAGCTTTCTTTTTAATGTTTTATTAAAAAGTTTATCAATTTATGGATTATTGTTAATGTGCTCCATACAATAGCCTGATCGCCATTTGTTGGCTTCACGATTTGAGTGTGTAAAGTGGTCCATGAGTAAGCCACACTTTGGATTTTAGGGCGTCCGACCTAGAATTTTAAGTGGGGGCGTTATTGTAATTTCTCTGCAGAGGGGTTTAATTAATAACCACAATATTGGTTATTTTAGTAGCTACTGTAAATGAATATTTGACAATCGTTAGCTTACTACGATCCCACGCAATTCTCTAGTGTATACTTTAAAAAATTTAATGAATTGTTGGTACCAGTATCCATGGGCATGCTAATCTCCTCATATTCAATTGAGGAGATAATAATTTAGAGAATGCGAATCGTGTTTTTATAGTCTCTATAACAATACTATATGTATCCTTTTCTAAACCATTACAAGCTTCCTAGATGTTATTGGATTTTCCTTTTCAAACAACATAAGCTTTTGGAAAAAGCTAAATGAGATATTTTCAAGCCTATTTAATGGCAGTCTTTTTCGATTTGATCATGATGAAAGAGAAAATTGATCTAAAATTTAAGTTAATGACCACCAACGTCTAGTAGTGTATAGTATCCCCATGATTATGGTGGATATATTTTCGTTTCGTATACGAAAACAAGTTTCGTAAAATATTATCCTATTAATTCGAGGACATATATACTCATAATAATTTTTGGATTTTAACAACACCAAGTTGGACTGTAGATACCGACTTAAAGAGTCATAAAAATTCTCTTAAATAAAATAAAATCGTAGTCTACTTGACATGCAAATGTAACACATACCATGAATTTCATCGGCTACAACCAAAAGCGTATAAAATATGCAAACAAATCTCTGAGAAATTAATTTGAAGATCACTTTTGTCACCATAAGGATTAGTGATAGACTAACAAGTTGGGTGTGCACCTATTGACCTTTTGTGTCCTACGATGTTCCAACTATAATGGAACAAATCAAAATTTGAAAATTACCATGAGGAGAAGTAAAATTGCTCAATATCCCTCACTAATGTAGTAATTGCTCGTTTATTAGTATTTGCAATTGGCTTATACCATAATAACAATATCTAATTTTAAGATCGATAAAAGAAAAAAAAACTATTTTTAAGGACATAAAGAATGCGTTACCATTATTCTTTTTAGAAAAAAATCCACTTTGTGGTCGATTGATAACGGATTTTCTTAGATAATAGAAACCAATCAACGTTCGTTATGAATGATTCCTTGCAAGGAATAGAACCATATTGGCTTAAAAATAATTTAGAATGTCAATTTGTTTACATTTCATCTCAAAAAATTGCCGGAGGAGAGAAAATCGATATCAATTGGTTTTACCAAAATCGTACGGAAGACTGAACAAAGAAATCGTGTCATTGCATATGAAATTCCATTTTTGTTGACAAATGATTTATTATAAATAAATATAAACCGTATGTATAATTTACATGATCTTCACCTAATGGACAAAGATACTAAACTTAATTGCTTGTAGGTTAATGAACCATGCACGTGATTAATTATCGTAAAGGCAATCAAATTACAATAACACCTTTTTTTTTGGTGATTACAGTTTCATTAGGGGAATAAAAATTGTAAACCACCTTTCGGTAGATTTTCTTTCTTTCTTTCTCTACAAAAAAATAGATTAGAGATGAAGGAAAAATCAAACTTATTCGTAAAAGTTGATCACTTGGCTCCATTAATATAGATCATATATGTCTTTTTTTCCAAGAATAACCATATTTATATACTCGTAATTGGTGCTGCCAAGGTAAATAAAATCCATCACTAAAAAATACACCAAGACTAGAAAGAAAAGAAAAACAACATCATTGACCATTTATGGTTTGGTTATGTCACGCAGACATCAATCTCAAAATTCCATTAGATGGATAAATCAAACTGAAAAAGAGATGGAAAATAGTACACCACCAAATTTTTTGTTCAGGGAATCTATATAGACAATCCTTGTACAATCTATGCGTCTGGTTAATTACGAAACTATATATAAGATTTTTTTAACAAGGTAACCATGGTATGTACCCAAATTTTCACGAAGCGAATTCCAACAAGAACAAGTCTTGTAGTGTATGCTTCAAGATACGAATTCAACAAGAACGAGTCTTGTAGGTTCGTTACAGTTGAGTAAATACTATCTAGGTTTAAAAATGTATAACCTGTGATATTTTAATCATAAAAATAAAACAATATAATGCGGGAAAGAAATAACACATACACCGGGAAAAAAATTATTAACGAGGAAATTAAAATCTTGTAGGAAAATCCCAGAACCTAGTCCAAATTGAACACACATTGATTTAAGATGTTACAACAATTTCATACTATCAGATTTAGGAATAGATGTAATACCTGCTTCAATTGTACTCGTGCACCTGTAAAACTCCGAGTAGAACAAGGATTCCCTTTCGGAATTGCTCTTGCATATCTTCTATAAGAACCTTAATTCTCTTTAGAAGATACTTGTCTAAATCTTCTATAAAAACGTCAATTTTTTTTAGAAGATACTTGTCAACAATTAGGATTTACACGTTTCGTAATCTAACTGATTCTTCCTCACAAGATCACCTAGAAATAATCATATATACCTCGATCTATCAAATCTGGGTTTATGAAAAACACCTAGATATAACACGTTCTGTAACTATTAAAAAAGATAGCGTGCCTGTGCTTTACGATCCCCAAGTAAAGTCTTTTAAAATCTCACTCTCTCTTGTTCGTGAAGAACAAAAATGTGAAAAACAACCTTATGCAACACAAAACAATTTTCCAAAGGATGGTTTATGTAGTTACATGAAACCTCCGTTTATAGTGAATGATCAAGCCTAGGTTTTAGAAACAAAGACACCTTATCTTGGAAATAAAACACCAAGTACTTGACTAAAATAGGCCTTTAGTCACATATCTACGGTTTCAGCTTGCGAAGCTGTTGTTAAAAGTTCGTGTACAAAAACTTATTCAAGAGACAAACCTTTAGCCACACATCATGCGTGTAGCTTTAATAAATCACTCATAATTTCTTCATTATAACCCGAGTTCGAGTGATCCTTGGCTCGTTGGTTTTATATTTTCATTCATTATAACATGGAGACCTTTCCAAATTCAATGGTTATTCCCACTAAATTCTTAGGCTCAAAACTTCTCGAGTGTATGTACAAAACTATATATTTACGGTTATAGGATTTGTTCCAAAGAGTAAGCACTTTGTTCCAATAGATAAAGAGGTAGAATAAACAAGATAATCTAGACTTGTTACCAACTTTTAGTAAAGTTCTCCATAGATATTTTCGTGAGTCTTCAATCTTTAGTCTTCAAAGATAACTTTGATTCCATTCCATGCTCCAATTCTTAAACCTAATCTAGTCCGAATCTGACTTCAATAGACTAAATCAAGAATGCGTTTTGACATTTAAATTTGACAACTAACTTGACATACCAATGTCAGTGATTTCAACCGAGCAACGCTCTAACACGAGCTGCTTTAAACATATAAAACAAGCAAAACATAAATAAGGCACGCATATATCCATTAGTAATCAAATAGAAGCACTTTACCTCATCGTATATAAAGTGACAATTCTTATGATAAAAGAAAAATTAAAAATAAAGGAAAGAAAACATAAAAAAATAACTGACGTTTATCATCATCAATCTTAGGATGTTTATTTATCATGATAGTCCAAACTTACGACACCGTTTATGTAAAACCAAAGTTATTAAACCATGGTATTGATCCAGTCGTCCATCCAAGTGACAAAAACATGTAAAAACAAAAACAACTGTTAGTAGAGAATATACCTTGCAAAACAAAACAAAACAAAACTGATTAGACAACGTTAGATAGGAAAGATTAAACATTAAATTAATTGTTTCGAAAACCAATTGTGTTACAACTTTAAAGAGATAGGCAGGCTACATATGTGAGGAATATTTTGTAAAATATGTTGCTCAGTGACCAAAGCATGCTAATTACGTGTTATGAAACTAAAAAATCGAGAAAGAGACACAAAGTAGAGGGAGGGAATAAAAGAGAACTATGTTTAATGTGCGTGGAATACGAAGGTTTAGGACTTTTTTTTTATAGAGTTATAAGTTCTTGGTGCCCAAGTAATAAATCCCACTAAAGTAAGCATTTAAATAATAAAGTTTTTACATAACACAAAATATATTTTCTCAGAATTGTATGACTATGATGTTTTCAAAAAACAATTTTTAGCTGGACATCCTCACATTGATGAGTTGAAGATGATATTTATGAAAGTAATTTTAGTCATGTTAATCTCTTTTCACTTTGAACATTTTGTTTTTTTAGTTGTAATCGCCAAAATGTAGCATGTATTTATTTCAATGTTATTATTTTCAACGAGGAAAAAAAAAATCTTCTTCCGAAAAAATAAAAAGACTAAATTATTCTTATGACCCTATATATTATGGGTCTTACTCTTATGACCCCATGGTCATACAAATAATTATGTAAATTATCCTAAAGGCCCTAGCATATGTTGAAAAATTAGATTACCAAAATATCCTCTAATAAGAAATTATGTTGTCCGCATTTCTTCCTTCATAACTACTCACTGTCAAAAACAAAATCATTCTCAGAATTTGTTTTGATAAACCAAACAAAATCATCTCTAAATTCTATGATTTCTTCTGTAAAAACAAATCATTCTCCGATTCTTCTGTAATCGTCATCGTCAATATCGATAGAAACCTAAATCAATGTATTCATTCTTTTGTGAAACGAGTCATTCTTTTATTCTTCTGTAGTCTTCATCATAATCTTCGTCGTCACCATCAAAATAATTGATAAACAACAAACAACAAATCAACGAAAAATGAAATCAAAAGAAAAATATGGTGAAAAAATCTCAATTAGAACCTTGCAACAACAAATCTAAAATGATTAGCAAAGAAACTAAAGTCGAAATTGAATCTGATTCAGAAAATACAGAATCAGATGAAGAACAAACCGAGGATCAAGTAAAAAAAAAAAGCAATAAACGGTATAAGATCTGTTGATCTGTTGATTCTTCTACAAGGACTAAAATTTGTATTTCTTTTTGTAGATAGAAGCATCAAATAAGAAGAAATCTAAGAGATGTAAGAGCAAAAAAAATGGAAGCAGATGAAGAAGGTATAAAAGCTTTTGTTTTCTCTTCTTGTTGATTCTTCCCACATGAAAACTAAATTTTAGGTATTTTTCAGCAAAATCAAATGTGTGAATATATCCTGCACAATAGGTGTTTGTGAATATAACCTACACGAAAATGGAAGCATATGAAGAATAAGGTACTAAATGATTTTGTTTTCTCTTCTTTTTTAGGTTCTTCAACATCAAGCACTAATTTTTTCACAAATTTATGGCGTTGAGATTTAAGGATTTCTGTAGGATATTTTCTTCTTCTTTTGTTTTCTTTTTTTGTTTTCTCGTCTTGAATCCGTAGAATTGGATGTGCTTTAAAAACTTGTAAGTTTTGATTCATACGTGTTTTCTTAGTTTGCCTTGATAGTTCACTTTCCTTATCTTGTATTTTGGAGTAATCCTGTATGAGCTTATCTTTATATATGAAATTGACCTTCTTGTGGACAGGAATATCAAGTTGAACGAGAATCGTAGGGATGCAATTTTTGCAAGGGTATTAACTAGCAATTGGTTTACCCTTAATCAGTTAGTAAAGGTAATACTAAAATCTCTTCCCTTTTTTTCTTTTTATCTCTATTGTATTATTAATGTCTTATTTTTATTGTTATATACTAGATTCCCATGGTATACAACTGTACTTTGCCGTTGTACTAGATTTTGTGCATATTTTCTCCACAAAATCGAGTCGTGCATATTTTCTCCACGGATCGAGTGTTGGATGATTGTTCATGTGCTGCAAAGAATAATGATTGTGAAAATTTCCTACATATATTCTAGTTGTGAGTATTCCCTCCACGGTTTCCAGTTGTGTATATTTTTCGCACATTTTGAAGTCGAGGATCTTTTATGAACATGAATTTTGCATCTCGATTTTCATACAAATATGTGTGAATATGCCATGCACATGAAGTTTTTCTATGTTTTGTATCATGTATACGATAACCGATGCTAAAACTATCTTACATTTAGTATCATGATTTTATTTTATAATAAGAATCAACTGAGGAAATAAACTCATTTACATTTAATTGGTAACAAAAAAATATGTAGAGTATTAAACCAAATGATGAAGAAATCGCGGAAGTAACACCTATCCGGAAGTAATAATCATTTAATTAGTATATTTTACACACATATTGAAGTTGCACTTGTTTCTTTAGGAGTATTTGAATCTAGATCAAAAAAGGAAGAAATCTTGAATGGTACTAGCAAACAAAGTTGATTATAGATGCTTAACAATTACATGTTAGAGAACATTTAGCAAACAAAAATACTAAAATGCTCTTATTTTCTCTTTTTGTGGATTTTTTCTTCACAACTCAAACTGGTGGATGCTTCCTGCACGAAATAACTGTGGATAAATCCTGCACATAATGAATTGTGGATATATCCAAAGATGACTTAAGCTTGTTCTTATTGTTAGTCATAAAAGTAAAATGTTTGTATTTGTTTTTGTAGATTCATCTGCATCTAGGCCATATAAAACGACTTTTAATAATGCATTATTTGCATCGAGTTTGTTATATAGTTATATAATAAAAATAAAAAACTCAGTAATACATCTATGCCCGTATATGTTGTGTGACTCGACCATGTATTGTTTGATGTTAAGTTGTTATATCATAACCTTGAATAAGTAGTTTTCAAAAAAAAAAAAAAAAAAAAAAAAAAAAAAAATTAACTCCGTTGTACTGTTTGCACTCATAAAAAGCTGCATCCAGAGAATGCATATGAGGAACAATTCTAAATTGGAGAAAATATTCATCCTTAGTTTTATGGTTTGAAGAATTTGTACGTTTATATGAGTACAGGTGTTGATTTCCTACACATTTTCTAGTTGTGAATATTTCCTGCACGGTATATTTTTCGCAGATTGTTGAGGATAGTATATTTTTCGCACATTTTCAAGATATTACTACTAGCTAAAAGTACTATTGGCGAGCAGCAGAAATATTCACAATTAGAATATGTGAGTAATATATTCACAGAATGAATTTTAGGTTATTTGTACTTGAAAATGTGCAAAAAAAGTTGTGTGAATGGTATCTACACAAAAATATGGTGCGAGCAATATCTTCACAAAATGAATTTTCAAAATGTGTATATTTTTTTTGAACATCTTCACGGTTTTCAGTTGTGTATATCATCATAGTTGGTAAACTTAAGTTTGTCACTCATTGTAGGTTTGGAAACTGGAATGCAGGACACCGATGCATATGAGTAAGGAGATTATGGTGAATTTTCGTCAAGGTTGTAACAATAATCATCACTCAAGACTTTTTCTAGCTCCAACTACTATGATGGTTGAGATAATGTTGCTTATAACCGAGGTTGAGCTGTTAACTCCTCATTGATTTTCATCTCAGATATGCAACATTGTGAAGTTTCAATATCAAAGAGGCAGTAAACTCTAGACGGTAGCAAATATAAGTTGCAACAGCTGATCATGGAGACTCGACATTCCCAAGTTATTTGGTTAGTTTAGTGTGTCTGTGCAAAGGGAACCATAAGATACACAAATAGAACACGCAGATTTCACACACATGCACTCAACTTTCAGGGTAGTAGTAGTTGTTGTTGTTGTTGTGAAGTGTAATATTGTTAATGAAGAGATGGAGATATTATTTTCGTTCAATCTTCATGATGAGAAATTTCAGTTCATTCATCTACCAGCCAAAATTACCACTGGCGAGTAGCAGAAATATTCACAACTAGAATATGTGAGTAATATCTTCAAAGAATGAATTTTAGATAATTTGTACTTGAAAATGTGCGAAAAATAGTTGTGTGAATATTATCTACACAAAAAAATGGTGTGAGTAATATCTTCACAGAATGAATTTTAGGTAATTTGTACTTGTTTAATTGGTACTTGTTGTGCAGATACATGTGCTTTAGCTCATGTAGATTTGTGTAAAATTTCATGTTGATATGTGAAAAATCCGCAGAGAAACAAATGTGTGAATAGTTACTGCAAAGAATAAAACGTGTGGATAAATTCTTCACAGAGTAAATTTCTGCACATAATATAAGCAAGTTAAAAAGAGTTGATTTTAAAAAGAGTTGTAGATACATTTCAAGTTTGCTTAAGATGTTACGTTCAATTTTTATTTTTGATCCCAATAGTTCTTCGATAACTATTCAAAAATAATCAGGGAAGAATAAAGCTGTGCATGATCCATGCACATAAAAACTCTGTGAATAATTTCTTCACATAGTACCTTGACATAAAAACCAATCCAGTCTAAAAAAAAAAATTATTCCTTCTGAAGTAAACAAAAGGGTTATTTAACGTTTGGTACCCAGCAAATGTCCAACACCTAGCTTTGGTACCCAATATTTGAAATATTAAGGGTTGGTACCTTGACTAACCATTGACTCACCAAAGACACCATTTTGACCAACCTATTTATATTTTTATATTTAGAACTTAATTAAAATATAATTTAAAAATCAATTAAGGGCTAAATAAATCTTTTAGCAACAACAACAAAGCAGCTTGGCTCAAAAAAAAAGAGAGAGCTCAGCCATCTGCCGCTTCAACTCCAGCTTGACAGGTGTGAGCACGTTTTGGGCAAAAACGCGTTATATAGTAAAAAAAAACGCTCTTTTGGATGTTTTTTAAAAATAACGGTGTTGTAATTTGTTAAATAGAAAATAAAAAAATTATGATCTGAAATTCCTATGTAACGGTTATAACGTGCGTGAAAACGTTTTAACGAGTCTAAAAAACGTTGTTACTAGGTTTTTTTCTTTTTTAATACTCTCTCCGTCCCTATATAGATGACTTATTAAATTTTAAATTTTGTCGCACTAATAGATGACATATATATCATTAAGAAATGAGATATTTTTAATACTACCATTTTAATTGATTATTGTTAGTATAAGAAATATGTAGAATTCGATAGTCATGTTTATATTCCTTACATAGGTGTTAAAATACTTTTCACTTTACAATTTACGAAAGTTTGATAAAATTCGTGACGGTCAATTATAGCCACTAAAATTTCGTCGGCAACAATTATGCAATACATGCATGAGTAATGTGAAGAAAGAAACAATCATCAATCCAATTTAAGAGAGTGCATAACCTAGCTAGGTAGACTTGTCCCTTTATTAGATTGTAGAATTTCCATCAAATGCCAAGAAGTAGGCAGGGTTTTAACTCGTCTATAGGGTACTATTTTCTAAAAGTCAATCATTGAATGCTTAAAAAACTCAATAAACTAGGCATTGCATGGTGAGTTAGGGTAGAGTCAATCAACCCATTATTAGATTCGATCTAAAATTCCACTACTTATAAGATGATATGATTATTACGTCCAAGTCATGTACCCCACCGCCACTACATGATGATGCATCTATAGTTTTTTTTATCAAAGAAAAGCAAAAAGGCAAAGAAAAGTAGAATCTGATAACGAAGA
This sequence comes from Papaver armeniacum, assembly GCA_023531295.1. NCBI lineage: Eukaryota > Viridiplantae > Streptophyta > Magnoliopsida > Ranunculales > Papaveraceae > Papaver > Papaver armeniacum. The sequence continues at coordinate 755,999 of JAJJWW010006060.1, read as the reverse complement.
TTCAGAACAAGTGTATCATAATGAGCTATGGAACCCTGTGTGTGGTATAGATGAAGAAGAACCAGATTCTCATGCAGAAGAAGAACAAGTACCAGTCACACAAAAGAAAAAAACTGGGTTTTTAAAGAACCTTTTTGGACGAAAAAATAAGAATATTCATGCCGGAGAGGGTACATCGCACGGTCCTCGGGCCTCTACAGAAATACCTAGGTCTACTATGCGGCCATCACAACCACCTAGGATGTCTGCGGATATGGGTGGAAAATATAACACTTCTAGGGATTCTCAACCTTCGATGGAAAATTTTGGCAAAAGTAAAACATGTCGGGAAAAAGTCGATTCTTCTGTTGGACATTTTTTCTATGCCAATGATATTCCCTTCAATGTGGCTAACTCATCTCTAGTATCACGAGGCATTCAATGCAGCTGCAAATTTCGGCCAATCCTATAGAGTTCCATCATCTTATAAGTTGTCGAATCCCATATTAACTTCGGAAAAACAAAGAATTGAAAAGGAAGTGGTGTCTCATTCAACGATATTATTGAAGAGAATATGGTTGTACACTCATATCTCGATGGTTGGAAAACCAAAAGCAATCAGATTTATTGTAAACTTTCTAGTTTACGGTGGAAGTGGAATTACGTTTTTGAAAAGTGTCGACATAGAACATAATCGGCCAAGACATAGTATTTAATTACTTTTTTCAAGCCCCTTATAGATGATGTCGGTCCGAGAAACATTGTTCAATTAGTTACAGATCAAGGATACCAATTCAAAGCTACAGGTAACTAAGAATAACTTCATTTTATTTTATTTATATATATATATATATATATATATATATATATATATATTGGGAATATATTAATCATTAATTTCTTTCTATTTTTGTTTGAATAGGTAAGAGATTGACAGCAGAATATGGCACATTTTTCCGGGTACCTTGTGTTGCTCACGTATTGGACTTGATGTTGGAAGATATGGAAAAATTCCTCTTTGTTAAAGATGTGATCGGAGAAGCAAGACAAATTAGCAAATTTATTTACAATCATGGTTGGGTTCTTGCTAGATTTCGACAAAATTCTCGCAGACGCACCCATCATAACAAGGTTTTCAACGAATTTTATTGCAATCAAAAGCATCATTGATCAACGAATGCTATCGAGAGCCTATTTCTGGACAAAGAATTTCAAATCGGATAAGGAAAAACCTAAACAAGCTAGACAAGTGAAGAATATTATTTCAAATGAGATGTTCCTACGACGTGTCAAAATGCATGCGCATAATGGTTGGTCCTTTATTGAAAAGGATTCGTTTCTTGACTCGACAAACCCACCATGGGTTATTTGTTCCATGCACTTGCTACATGTGTGGAAACTATACAAATGGGTTTGGGATCAAATCGAAATGCTTCTATCGTGGGTATAATAAAGAAACAATGGAAAAGTCAGTTGAGTTCTCCTCTTCATGCTGCAGCGTATTTTCTCAATCCTTATTACATCTTTAATCCAACAACTAATCTCATCAATAATGAAATTTCTGAGCCCCAAATTTGTCTTACCGAAGTTATATCAAAAATGATTAGTGGCCCGCAAGAACAAGCAAAATGCATGCTAGAGGTACAAAATTACTAATACTATCTCCAAATATGTTTAATTAAGTAATTTTAATTTCTAGTAACAATTGTACTTTTCTTCGTAGGCGGGAAGAATGCGAATGATGCAAGGTCAATTTGCATCACCATCAGCACGTATTGCAGCTCAACATGGTGATCTTGTAAGTTGGTGGTTATCTTATGGTTCCTCGAGTATCCATCCTCCGTAAGATTGCAAAGAAGGTATTAAGTCAAACAAATACATCATTTGATCGTAGAGTAATTGGAGTGTGTTTGAAGGAATCCACACCAAACTACATAATTGTTTGCTTTCATCGAGAATAAATGATCTGGTGTATATGTCCAGTCAATTTGAAGTTGGAGCAACAAAGAATTAAAGGTAAAGCAAGGCGACATAACATTGATGTTCACGACGTTCATAGTCTACTGAGGGATGACAATATGCTTGACTGGATAGCGGAAGAAGACGAAACACCGATTTTACCTCAAGAAGAACAATGGTTAAATATGCCGGAAGAGGAAGCCGTTAATAATCTGTGAGAGCATGTCCTCTACCATACAACCGGGCATGATCCTCAAGTTCAAATCCCATACGAAAGGTTATCATGAGTGACTTTGTTTATGACTTTGGTAATATTTAATTTGGAGACAATTAATACACAAGGTTATGAGAATGCGAATCCAACATATGATTCTCGTTACACTTCGATCGCTTCCGACCATGGTGTTCAAATATATGAACGAAGGATATAATTCTAATATTGATAAAAATAATGAAGTAGGTAACAATGATGATGAAAATAATGAAGGTTATTATGATGATGATACTTATGCAAACGAAGATAGCCAAGACTTCACGATTTATGACTATGATGTGGAAACACTACACCAAATTCTGAATTAGAAACAAAACCAAGTCAGCACTAAAATGGGTTGTAACGCCTCTTGCCATTTGCAAAAATGGTTGTTACATTTTGTAACGGCTTTGTGGCCACATGAATTTTGGTTGTAACGGCCCTCGTAATGTACCGTTAGCCATTACTTTTCCACGGGTAATGTACCGTCACGGGTCAGTTACGAATTTTTTTGTTCCAACGTTGTCGTAACGTCGCCGAGCCAAGCATTACGTTTTAACTTTTTTTGTAACAACAAAAAATTATCACAAATAACCTTGACTGTGTCAAGGCGACCGTAGAATTTTTCCTCACGAAATAAGCCGGAATTCTAAATTCAATACCCTGCATACACTTTTCAATACATTCATAACCACACTCAACAACTATTTCTTCAATCTATTCATATCACATTCATTCATTTCATCTCAGATTCATATAACAAAAGAATTGAAATTTTGACCCAAATTTTTAAGGAATACAATCTGTTTTGAAACTTTAGAGAATTCCTAAGTCAATTTAGTTGAAAAACTAGATGAATTCCTATGTCCTAAGGAATTACAAATTTTGTTTAGTACAAAGATTATGAACATAATCTGTAATTATGAAATTGTATACCTTCGCGCGAAAACATTTCCACACCTAATTACTTCCTGCAAACAACGATAACTTATATCAGAAAGCCATCAAAGAAGTGCAAACATGCATATAATGGAAGGAAAAAACCCTTGGAATACTAGGCACTGAAGTGAATTGAAGACATGATAACAACACAATGCTCATGTGGCAATTCAACTCCTAAATGTTTGTTTTCAGAAACTCTAAGGAAGTTATTTCCTTAAAACTAACTGAACTTAAAAATTTATTTCAGTAGGTTTTTTTAATAAAAACTGCAAGTTTTAGGCAACATGTAAGGTCAGAAAACTTGAACTCCTACAACAATACATAAAGACCATTTACCTATATTGAAGTGCTTTCAAGCCGTGACTCCACTAATAATTTTCTTGTTAGCATTATCTACCTCTATGAGATGGCAGTCCCCAAGGCTCGTGATAACATCAAGCAACAATTACTTTTCTAGCTGACGCCTTGTTCAAGGTCTGAACAAAAAGGAAGAGATGAAGACTTTAAGTAAAATAGTGAAAATGGAAAACAAGATTAAGACAGCTGATAGTAAGGCAGAACGAAAGCTTACAAAGACGGGAATTAAAGCTAAACAGAAATATGTATGCCAACCTGAACCTGCAAATACACGAAAACACGGGTTTTTAGACTCAGTTGTAGTTCTATTGTTGATAAACACCATTACAAACTGAAAATGTAAAACAGTGGAGAAGATAAGAGGTCAGTGAAATGGCTGCCAGTAGCAATGGCTAGTACTAAAAAAGAACCATGTAAGCTCAAGTAGATTCGTGACATAACGGAAGTTTCATAAAATTTAAAGTTCAACAAACATAAAGAGATAAAATAGGGTAATAAATAGGAATGCAACCAACTGTTTTGATCCCTACCTAGCGGGAAGTAATTGTGCAACTACGAACAAGTTTAAAATGATCAATGCTTTTGTCATTGCAGCAATGCCTACAAACGAGAGAAAGTATCGTAACTCGAGGATAAAAAACACTTAATGTGGAATGAATTCCATAAGATAAATAGTTGTAAAGACCAGGGAGGAACCTAAGCTTGTGTTACCTCCAATCGGCTACAAGTGGCGAGCTTTTACTCCATCCGGTAATCCGTTTGGATCAAAGACTGGCCAACAAAAATATAAAAAGATACAAAGAACATGTTATATACATAGCAAAAACAAGTATAGACATAAACACTATGCCTGGAGTAGATACATGTTTAATATGACCATATACAACATAAGTTTTGAATTTAAAAGATGGAATATAACTATATAGACTCCCACTTGTAGTTTCATTAGCAAAAAGAAAAAAAATTAAAAACGAATATTTTTTTATCGATCTTACCATAGTGGCAGGCTGTTCAAATTCCAAGCAAACACATATTCTACGTCAATATCTCACCTTATCATTGGAATCACGTAGACAAACCTATGAAGAAAACAAAAATGATACTCTGAGGCTCTATAAGAAATAAGTTGATGCGAAGTTCGTGAACACTTGGGTAGGAGGTTCGAATGCATACTTCAAATTTCACCTCACCGCTTTGGCATACAAACTATTGACACGCAAATCTCCGGCTCACGACCTCATGGCTCACAATCCCAGCTATCAAAGACTTCAGACTCGCAGCGTTCCGAGACATTGGCAGCATCTCGACACTGCAAGATGATGGCTGAGTGACATTGAGCGACATTATCTAGAGGTAGATAGATGTGTGCTGCTAGCTATGTACCTACATAACAACAACCAAACACAAATTAGGAAAATGAAACCCATTTTCTGTAAACCTACATGTATAATATCACTTCTTAAACTGAAAAACAATTTTGACGAAACAAGACTAGTTCAGCAAAATAACAACATTTCCTCCAAGAACGAATGACTACGAAATTCACCTCAAACCAGTAGTAAGAATCCTCATTTGTCTAGTGTCATTATCAACAATCTGAAACAACACTAAAGAACACAAAACAAGAATCCCTTAGCCCAATCTTTTTGAAGCCACAAGTAGATGTTAGACCAGATATTAAATGCAACAATCGAGTAGAAGCACCATAAGTGCACAAAAAAATATCTGAAGAATATTGAAAGAAAAGGGGGTAATTTAGTAGTAGTTGTAACCTCGAAATTAAAATCCAGAGTAGAGCTGCCCATGCCATTCCATGGGTGTCTTTCCAGCAGCAAACAAACCATGTGTAGTGAAACCAAAGAGAAGATCATACCAAAAATTAGTATTACTCAAAGAGTTGAGAGATGATATTGAGTAAAATAACTTATAAGAAACCTGTAAAATTGAAAGGAACCACACTGAATAGTTGAGTAATTGAAAACATTTTTTGTGAATGACTTGGAAACCGACCTCCGCCGTAGTAAGCAAAATCCCGGTGTCCGTCTAGCATCATTGACAATTACATGAAACAACACACCAACAAAAACAAGAAATAATATCAGAAGAAACTGGAGGTAACTAAGACAAGAATTTGTTTCATTCAAAGTGTTAAGGGCTAAAATTAGTAATTACCTTTAAAAAAATCCTTGATGAGAAACTAAAACCACCTGTTGCTCCTAGATTCGTAAAAGAGACATGAGATCTAAAGTTAGTTTCATTCAAAAGAGTAGTGCAAATAAAGAATTAAAACAAACTAATTTAATTATAAAAAAACCGGTCATAAAATCAAAAACGACAGGATGTAGTAGTAAATGAAGGAAGATTTTGAGTGAATAACCCGAAAGAAAAGCAGATAAGCAAGCAAATGTAAACCGATCACTCCAAAGACCATCATCATCAAGCAACAACCATCTCTATTTTACCTGAACCCTTAACAACAAAGACAACAAACACAAGAGAGAGTATCAGTAGAGAAAGAAAGAGGAGAAACAAAGAAATCTTCAAGTTTCAGAAACAAAAAGGTAGAGGCGAGAGAACAAGGGAGGAGGGGTTTTTAGTAGTCTTCTCTCCTTTTGTGAGTCTTGTAGATCCTCAAATAGCTCCGTGATTCTAAATTCATATTCAAGGAGTGAACTCGAAAACATAAAAGCTTTCACAAATCAATTACTAAGCATAGACTTGTTCAATGATTCAAAGACAAGAGAAATCTAAGAGATAGTATGGAAAGAATAACATTACTTACATGTTGATATGATACTTTGTATCATACTATAACTAAATACGGAACCCCGATTTAGAAGATCAGCAATATAGAGATAGTAACATACTGACCTGCTGGTTTCTTAAGTTAACAAACCCAAAACCCCTTGAACACGCAGTCTTTTCATCCCCATATAACTCTTGCATCTCCAACCATCTCTGCAATTTCACCATCTAACTCAGCTGCAAATACTCAAACAAAACCTATTTCAGCTACCTCCTTCTATCATCACAGCAAACAACAAACTTCCTCGGCAGATTCTTGTTCTTAACCTTCTCCTCCATTTTCTTCTTCTTCCTGTAGCCTTCTAATTCCAACATTGCAACAAACTCAATGCATGATTCCCTGTCATAATCAAATTTACCTTCAACCCCATCAAGAACAGATGTTAATTCTATATGAGATTACAAATTGAAAGCTATCTAAAATCAAATCAATTTTATGGATAAGACAGTACACAGATTTGATGTTTCTAAAATCAAATCAAATTCTAAAATCATGAAACAAATACCCAACAAAAAACCCTAAAATCGGTTCATATTCTAAAATCCTGAAATATAAATTAATATAAATCAGTTCATATTTTGAAACATATACATTCTAAGTTGGCAGGAATTCTTCAAAGTTCTTCATTACTTCAAACCCTAAAATGAAATCAGAAAAAACAAATCAAATTAGATATAATTGAAGAAGAATGACTAAAGTCGATTCACAGATGAATCTAATCGTATCAGATTAACATATTCACAGATTACAAACCGTATTAGAAAAAAAAAATAGATGAAACCCTAAAAAAAAAAAAGATTTATTGAAAATGATGGAACCCCTAAAAATCGAAAAGCCTATGACGATGAACACTTCCATAGATCGATGATTAAAGATTATTGAAGATGATGGAGAAAACAAGAGAGGTTTCTGTGATGGTTTCTCGGCTCGATTGAACAAAAAAGGAGAAGAGAAGAGAGGCAGGAGCGGAAAAGAGAAAGAGAAAAAAACAACAAAAATGAAACATCTCGATTCACTAAGGTAGGAGATAACCCTTACGTGTGGGAGGAAATATCCTCTAGTGTTACTCATTTTGGGTGGAAACACAATAGTACGCGTGTGAATGGCACACGCACAAACTCCAGGTGTGACCAAGCGTGTGATTGGCACGCCTATAAAAAAATTCGTAACGGCTTAACCCTGTTATGAATTTTAAAAAAATTAGTAACGGCTGCTGCCTTTACTACGATTTTTTTGTAACTAGGCTTCTAGACGGGAAATTGCAACGGCCCATGTCGCGTTACGAATTGTCGCATGATTCCGGGAATTTGGTGTAGTGAAAGGAACCGCCGAGAAAATGAAGAATACATGAATGAATCGAAAAAAGTTGGTGGTCGTAGTTGGTTCGTGTAGCTTTTTAAATGATGAACACTAGTTTAACAATCCTATGTTTTTTAAATTTGAAGTTTTTAAACTTGTAGTTACTTTCGTTGTATCAATTAAAAATATTTAATTCGAAGTTTTAAGCTTTCAATCCAGAGAAAGAAAAGAGCAGGAAAAAAGTGGTAAGAAATTTATTTACACGATTATAACGTGCGTGATAACGGGAAAACGGTTCTAAAAAACGCACGTTAAAATGTTATTTATAAGAAATAAACATTCAAACTAATTTTAGAAAAACGGTTATAACGTGTATGAAAACTAAAAAACGGTCCTAAAAAACTGCCGTTATTTCCTATTTATCGGCATTATAAAGGCACGGGGTTCGGGGACCCTCACGGCCACGGTATATGAGTGTGACCGTTTTAACGGTTGTTTTTTCGGTAAAAATGGGTGTTTTTCAAACCTTGTTCAGTTGCACCCATACAAGCAACATGAAACACCATTTTTCTTCTTAACCCCATAACTCAGGCCACGCTATCTCAAATCACCACCAACACTTGCTCTGATCTTCTTGAGCACCAGTTCTTAGCACCATTGAATCTCTTTTCTGGAATCTCAAACATCCACTGCAACAACACATTTCATGAGCACAACCGGCAAATCAATCATATCTCCATCTCCTTATTAAATACAAAATCACCACGAACCCATTCTTTAATCCCATAGCGACAACAGATTCATGTCTTCAATTTCTGGGATTTCAAACTCATGTCGAGCATATCAAAAACTAAACCTGCAACGATTTTTGATAATTCAATCACAGTGAGCAACTAAAATAAGCCTCCAATTTCATTTCCCACCACAAGAATAATACAACACAAACATAATCAAAATTTCCATTGATTACTCATTCAAAAATCAATCAAAATGAATCTAATGAAAAATCACAAAATTAGGTAAGATTAATAAAACCCTAATTTGGATGACATTATTATTGTGGGCCATTTTGAGAAATTAAAATTGAGAACCCCTTAACATGATATGAAAGCAATTTACTACTATTCCATGTACAGTTTGAAGGAATCAGTTGCCCAACCTTTAATTCTGTTAGCCGCTATGAAAGAGAATGAAATCAAACGCACAAATCCAAAACCCAAAGGTAACTTTTTTCGCTCTCTCTAATTTACTCTCTCCAGGAGGAATTGACGAAGAATTGGATATCAATTATAGTGAATAATTTCGTTGGGTTTGGGTATTCTATATTGATGATGTCCTTAATATAGAGATCTGATAATCGGGTGTTTTCACTTGAAAACCTGAAACGGAAGATGGAGAAGGAAATGTTTTTCAGTATGGGTAATTATATATATATTAAATACATATAATTTAATGATGAAAAAAAAATGATGAAAATTATTAAAAAAGAAAAATAGGTTGGTGAAATGGTGATTTAGCGGTCAGCGGTTAGTCAAGGTACCAACACTTAATATTTCAATTATTGGGTACCAAAGCTAGGTGTTGGACATTTGCTGGGTACCAAACGTTAAATAACCCTAAACAAAAAAGTAACATGAAAAGAAAAAAAAATGTGTAAAAAGCTAAATTTTACATCTCAGAAACAATAAAAATCTATATTAAAATGTAGTTCAAACTAAAAATTCACTTATAAGCCAAAGTATTTTCCCAATCCATGTACTCTTCTTCGACCAGTTGTGATTGGAGCTTCACCAGAAGGATCTGGACATCTCTTGTTGTGAAAAGTTAACTTTCTACAGTTACCACACATCTGTTTCTTCCTTGGCTTCTCAGAACAAGGTATATACCTATTTTTTTCAGTCTTCCAAGTCCTTTAATAACAGAAGGACCGTTGACCTTAGTGCTTTCATCAACTTCATTCGGTTTCTTGACATCAGGAATAAGAGAAATTGGATGTGAATTGGCATTACGATAACACTAGGTTGTTAAACCAGGATCAATGTAACATATACAGTGTGTGTACTATACCTACAAAAAATAAAAAGGACTCATCGGTTACTGACATTCTAAAAAACATGAGCCAAAAAAAATAATCTCCATTTACAAGTTTTCGTGGCGAACGAAGCACACTATAAACAAAAACAACAACAAAAATAAAAAAATAAGATACAAAGTAACATCAGAAGTGTGTATATATCCTCCACAGGAAGAAGCGTGTATATTTTCTCCACAGGAAAAAATCTGTGCATACTACCTCGACAGGAGAAAACCTTAACAGTATAATGGTAAGGAGCACTCTTTACGATTGCATATGGATAACAGGTGTAGATGCAATGCTTATCTACAAATTTGCACGAACTACATTGACTCCTCCTAGAAACTCACACAAAGATCACCAAGAACATTCTCCCACTCCTTTAATCTCCTAGAAAATTGAGTGATTAATGTCTTCACATAATGAATTTTAGTTAATTTTAGTCTATAATGAAAGTACTTCAAAGAAAATTCTCTGCTTATGTCTTCAATTACTGAAAGACATGGATGCGTTAAATCGTGAGGTATGGAAAATAGTTGATATGCATGTTTCAGCTCCTATCTTTGTATGCATGTTTATGTTGATATGTCTATATTTTCTGCAGAAAATTAGTTGTGTGAATAGTATATACACAAAAAAATGGTGTGATCATGATAATTCGTCAAAAGTCACTTTACATTTGAGAGATTTAATTAAGTGACTGATTGATAAAAGATTGAACTTAAAACTGGGGATATGATATACGTTAGCACTCATTAGATTGGGTGAGAAAATTATTGTCCCAATATGTAAAATGGGAGATCAACTACCATCAGGTGGTTGGACAAATAAATTTTTCGTAGCTTTAACATATTTAGTAAAACAAAGTAATGATTAACACATATGGTTAGGTGCACCACATATGGTTAAATGCACCACAAACCCTGAACCACTACCAACGATCCAAGAAAAATCAGAGGTGCAAAAGACATTACCAGCAAAATTAGCGTTTATTTCATGGATTGAAGGACCAGATAAAGGTTCAAGAAGCGACAAAATTCGATTGTACTGTTCGTGAGTGATAATTGGTGCGAAAACTTGAGATCCATGTTGTGGTTCACCATCTTAGGCAGCAACAAAAGCAGCTTGAATATCCCTTTGGCGTGAGTCGCATGATGGATTGATTATCACTTTGGCATGAGTCGCGTGATGGATATCCATGTAGCTTATAACAAGTAGCTCTAGTGTGTCCAACTTTGTTATAATGATCGCAGAATGGGCGCCCTTTCTTAGTTGGAGGATGACAAATATTTTGCTGTGCAGTAGGGCTACTGTAGCACCCCGAGTTCCGGATCAGGGTCAAACCCGTATGGAGATCCGAACTCAAAGCTTACGTGTCGGAACGAGACTTATGCATATATGATTTACGTTTATACCGAACATAAATGAAACTTTTATACATGAATTGAAGCATATGAATACATTAAACATCGTTCAAAACATTTTCAACTAAGCACTCTTTTAATTCAATTTACATTTCAACCAATACAAGAAAAACAATGCAATCACTAAGCTACTCATTTCTATCTTTCACTTCCAACTTCCACATATCTGCAAAGAATGTTGAAAAAGCTGGGGTACAACAACCACACCCAATATTTCTCTTAGCAATCTGTATGGACAAACTCTAATATACTTTTAAGAGAATCAATTAAGACTCAATCTAAGGGAATCAAGTGCGTAGAATCCGGCGTGGCTCTAGAGACGTAAGGAACGCGATTGTACCTTAATCAGTGTGAGATTGGTTAAGGCTCAACTACTTCCAGTCTGAAGTTAACTTGTAGTAGGATAGTGTCTGTAGCGACTTAATACAGTGCGGTGTTCAAAGCCAAGCTAGGTCCCAGGGTTTTTCTGCATTGTGGTTTCTCTGGTGTCTGTGTTATTTCTTTTCCGCATTATATAATTGAAATATCACAGGTTATTTGTGAGTTCGATCAGTTTGTGAATCCGACCTTTGGGTTGTTAATTGAATTGATTGACACTTGGATATTGGTTTTTGATACCGTTCAAGTTATTTCTCATAATCAATCGGGCTCGCAAATTCATATTTGTTTGATTGCAGATTGAGCAGAGAAATTGAGATATAACTCTATACTTTTCCTTGATTGAATCTGGCTGTCGAGTTGATTCTCTTGAAAGTATATTGGAGTTAGTCCATACATATTGCCTAAACAAAATATTGGGTGTGGTTGTTAGACCCCTACATTTTCAATTGGTATCAGATTAGACAAGCACGTTTAAGACTTCATAAGTCTGCGTTTGTGGCAATCTAACTCTATGGACAGAAGCGCTATCTCTATAAAAGTACCACCAGTATTCGATGGCTCAAATTACTTGTGGTGAAAAATTGCTATGCGTGCCTTTCTTCAAGCGCGTGATTTTCAATCATGGGTTTATGTTTTTAATGTCTATAATCCTCCTACAGTTATAGTAAATGACGTAACTGCTCCGAAGGATATTGGTGCATATGAACCTGATGAGATTCTCGCTGCAAAGCAAAATTCTGATGGTTTAAATGTGATCATTCACGCCATTACCCCAGATCTTCAGCACCATGTGACTACGTGCACTAAGTCTAAAGATGCTTGGGATATCTTAGAAACTATATTTGAAGGGATTAGCTGTGAAAAAGAAGCTAGGCTTCAAAACCTAAATTCTGATTGGGAAAACCTTCGCATGGCAGATGAAGATTCATTTGATGAGTTTAATCACAAAGTTTCTGAAATCGTTAATGCATCTTTTGCGTTGGGTAAGACTATTCCTGAAAAGGACATTGTGATGTCATCTTTTGGTTTTAATATGTTATCTAGGAAACAATTGCCCGAAGCAATTTTCCCTAATAATTTAACAAATTGACTAAGAAGCTTAGTTCTATTGCTATACCGATTGCACAAATACAATCGCTTATTTGGATAAGACAAAATAAAGATCAGAATTAACTTTATTCTTCTCATTTTTAATTATTCAGACAATAACTTAGACCTTTCATCTTTTGACAAGACAAGTACTAGGTTAGGTAACTAGTATTTCTTGTCAAGGCATTCGATTAGACTTGAATAACCGAATCCTTTTCACTTTGATAAGTCTAACTAAGATCGAAAATACCTTAGTTTCTCTTATCCGGAATCGAACTGGACTAAACAAATGATCCCGTATTCTGTTAATCCATAAATGATTCATACAAACCACAAGAAATTGACTTGCACAATTATTTCTCTTAACCGGAAGCAATTGAAACAAACATAGACATTAAAGCATCGCAATTGCACCGAGATTTCGTTAAGTCTAAAACAATTAATACCAAACAATAAAAAAAATATATGAAACCAGTTTTTCTTACATAATGGAATAAACATCAATTGTACTGAAATTTTGTTAAGCAAAAGCAAAATATATGAAATATAAACAGGCTTTTCTTAAATAGGAAAACGATTAACTAACAAATTCGTTACCTCAGATTCAGCATCGTCTTCTCCCCGGAAAGATATATCATTAAGCGCAAGTCAAGTTAGAACTCTCCCCCATTACGTTGTCATCCTCTCGCAAGAACAAAAGAACAACAACAGCAGCAATCTTTACCAAAGAAAGGTTGAATCGGTTTTAACTATTGCGTGCCAATAGGAAAAGTTGAAAACCCGAAACACATATGCTTTTATGCTAACCAAAATCGATTCAACATATTGTGACTTAATTCTGAGAATATTCAATTCTGGACTAGGTCTCGGGGTAATTTCAACATTTGCGGTTTCCTCGTTAACAAAATCTTGCCGTGGGAGACAAATTGGTTCCTGTGCACCTTGATTTATCATAAGACAGAACAAAACTTCATATATATTTCTGTGGGAGACAAATTTATCTATCTTAATATACTTTTTTATGGGAGACAGATTGGTTTATAAGTCTTCGACTTTGGGTAGTAGCAACTTTTAGTTGTGGGTGAGATCATCTAAGGGAATCAAGTGCGTAGAATCCTGCTGGGATTCAGAGACGTAAGGAACGCGACCGTAACTTGATCAGTGGGAGATTGGTTAGGGCTCAACTACATTCCAGTTCGAAGTTATCTTGTAGTAGGCTAGTGTCTGTAGCTTCTTAATACAGTGTGGTGTTCAATCTGGACTAAGTCCCGGGGTTTTTCTGCATTTGCGGTTTCCTCGTTAACAAAATTTATGGTGATTGTGTTATTTCCTTTCCGCATCGTATTTGTTTATATAACTGAAATATTACAGGTTGTGCGTAGTTCAATCGATTAGTAAATCCAACCTTTGGTTGTTGATTGAAATTGATTGACACTTAGATATTGGTCTTTGGTACCATCCAAGTTATTCCTCATACTCAATCAGGCTCATAGTTTCCTATCTGTTCGATTGCAGATTGATTTGGGAAATAGAGATATAACTCTTGGATACTTTTCCGTGATTGAGTCTGACTGTCTAGTTGACTCTCTTGAAATTGTATTGGAGTTTTCCATACAGATTTCCTAGCGAAATATTGGGTATGAGTTTTAGACCCTCTCATTACATACCCTTTTTTAATTCCCTCAATTGCTTTCGACTCTGTCAAAACTCAAAATATCTTTAATCTAAATACTAATGTACTCGTTACAGATGATGTCAATCCTTCATATCCAGCCATCAGCAGAACAAATCACTCAGATTTTGTTCCAAATAAGACCGAATAAAAGAATTAATCTGTTCTATTTCCAAAAAAAACAAGGAAGATATACTAAAATTCAATGGGCAAAAATAAAATGTTTTTATTCAAGACGGTCGATATAATATGATAAAAGTTTATCGTCCTTCACGGACGAAGATGATAATTTTACCATGAGCCCGTAAAATGATAAGTTTACCATGAGCAGTAAAATGATAAGTTCAAGTCCCAATTATTTTTATTTTTATTTTTATTTATAATATATGTAATACAAAAAGTTCTTCATCCATTCCTCACCAACACATTAGACAGAGAGAGAGTCTTAAAAGTTCTTCATCTGGAAAGTCTAGAAATTCAATATGGCTAATGGGAATGCAAACGGTAAGGCGATTAATCAAATGGGTCAGAGTAAGCTCAATTGTAAACGTAAGTCCAGAAAGCAATTAAAGAAAGATGTGGCTAAAGAAGAAGAAGTTAGGATCCAGAAGGAAAAAAGCTTGGAGGTTAAGCTTCTCTGCAACGATGGAAATTGTAAGAATAAAGGACCTCAAGGCAAGGGTATCGAGTTTTTCACACCTAAAGAGCTTAAGGCACACCAGATGGAGAAGCATCCTTCAACCTTGAAGAATTAAGAAGAAGGAGATGCAATCATGAATCATCAATTGGTTAGTATACGATTGGGGTTTCTTAAGTTGAGCTAAACTAATTACATTACTTCTTATATCTTGTTTTAGACTGTTCTTGGTTTTGTTTTTTTTTAAGATCCGAATTACATTTAAGATTTTAGTTCAGATTTCTGAAACTAGGGTTCTGGATAACTTCAATTGGCATGTTAACTTCAATTTGGTAATATGTAATTTTAACTGTTCAATTCGTGGTGATATGTTTCTAATGCTCCAATTGGATCTTATGTTCAATTTTTTATTAGCAGTCTGAATATATGTTAATGTATTGATTTGGTATTGGTACACCTAGCTACAAGAACCGACCTACATACTTGTCTTAGACTTTAGAGAGTCAGGAGCGTAGAAGCGCTGGTAGCAGTTGGAACTTAGAAATACAGTTTTTTACTATAGCAAACAAGCTGTTGAGTAGAATATCTGAGTACTTCAAAAATCATAAGTTCTGAATTGTTTTTCCTTGAGTGAGTGATCTAGTGTTTATACAGTTGGGTGATTGGTAAGCTTATAGACTTTCCAGGTCCCTCTCCCATCTCCAGCTAAATCCCGAGTTTACCGGAACTGCTCAAAACCTTAGGAGCCATAGATCGTTCAGCTCCCCGGGCCTGAATTTCAAAGTTAGGTTACTGAGTACCTTCTCACTGCTGGAATTAGGATGATTACAAAATTCTATAGCTAGCAACATTAGACCTAAGTTGGTTCGAATGATGACTTGTTCATCTACCATTGAAGATTTTCTCTGTACTGTGCATGCCTTTAAGCAAAAGTTTTGGTCATTCACAGCGTTATATGAGCGAATCTAAATCACAAGAACACTGTTATTTTTGTAATCAACATAAAGTCATCACAAGTTTCATGAACATATATGTTTTGCTATTACAATCGTAAACTTGCATATGTAAAAAAGTTCTGCGAGGTAGTATTGTTTATATGCATTAGAAGTTATGGATATCAAGCCCGCATGTTATATCCCTTTTCTTTGATATCCTTGCTATTTTCGGAATGTAGGAGACATGCTGATTCATGGTAAATGAAACTTTGTATATACTTTTTTAGCGATTGCACATTAAGATTGTCTCTGCCTCTGGCATATTATACACGGATACACTTTAAGATTAAAATAGAATAGTTTTGTGACCGCCACTGCGATTGCAGGGTTTCCTATGGATCTCCCAAGTGGGAGAATGAGAGAACTTATGTCGTAATTTGCTGGATAAAAAGTATCGAGTTTATGTTTGCATGGTGCCTTCTTAATAATATACAACAAAAGTATTTCCTAGTTATGTTCGAATGACATCCGCTTTCTCTAGTTTTACTGGTATTTGACACAAAAGTATATGGCCTTTGGACTATTCTCTAGTCGGCTTAAGGGATGACCATATACTCAACGCAACTGTATCAGCTTATGGTCTTCTCAAACGCAAGAAAACAGATACTTCCCTTGATAGTGCCCCTGTTTGATACATGTGTTTTGTTCATTTAGGAAGAATCAACTAGTTTAACGCCACGGTGAATGCACTTTTTTAAATAATGTTTTATCTCAGTAAAACTGTGTGAAGATTTATCCTAATTTCTCTTGGTATATTGTTTAAGATTGTTACCTGTTTGTGCGCATTGCAATCCCGAGATAGCTAGTATTTCCTTTTGATGCTTGATAGCTAGAATTTCCTTTTGATGCTTCCTAGCGTCACAACTAGGAGGACATTGAAGAGCAGTGCCTGGATTTGTGGTTCAGAACTGCAGAGTTAATCATAGCACGGGTTGTGGACTTAAGTGCCAAACCATCTCGACATGGAATTATTACTACACACCTGTAGCACTGTGTTACTACTTGGCACGAGATAGTCACTACACACCTGTAGCACAGTGTTACTGCTTGGCACGAGACGTGTTCCCTCCTTGTTCTTTGGCACTCTGCCTCTGCAACAATGAAGATACACAATTAATCAAGAGGGACTGAAGAACCTTGCGGAAAACAAATGATAACCCCTACCTGTATGCATTAGAAAACCGATTTTGAAATCATGATAGTTTTAGGGACTTCAAGCTGAGCGCCCAATTTTATCCATATTATGAAAGTAAAAATACCATGTACAATTGCGATGAGTAAATCGTTCTGTAGACGCATGTCTATATAATCCATAGCTGTTCCAATGTAAAAAAAAAAAAAGCTATAAATGAGCCCAGGAATGCTCATGATATCGGTTCATTGAATTGAACAACAGAACGAAAAGAAAAAACAGCAACACTGATATATCAAACAAAAGAACCACCAAAAACTGGGACACGATTTAAACTGTGTACTGTGAATTTTGAGAAGCTTACAGATATCATCGATCAATGAGATCTGCACCGACGAAGGCTCCGTCCGTCCAGCCGGCACATCGGTAAGATCAAACACTAAGATCTATACAACAACAACACAATTAGCCATAAGAATCACAAAGAACATATATCTTCTTCATTCTCATTATCATTTTTTTTCCCCTTCATCTCAGATCTATAACATGAGTATTGTAGCAGCTTCTTCATTCATGAATTATTTAGAAGACGAAGGCCATCATTCATTAATTCATTAAATCATTCATTCATTCATGACCCAAAACATGATGGATGCCCCATTCTTTGTTGATCATATCTATCACCTCATGGTATTAACATGAATTGGTATATTGAAGGAAAAAGATAGGAGGAGCATAGAGAAGAAAATGACTATTGTTCATAACCCCTACAGACATCCATGATATAGGGGCTAAGAACATTTCAATGTAATTTCATTTATTTATTTTGGTAAGAGGTTGTTGTTGTTGCGATGAACTACCAAGAAGAAGATAGAGATGTAAGAAGGGAGGAAGGAGCCAAACAAAGCAACAAACCTTAGCCACCTGTTTAATAGTATAACGGTTATTACATTTCTTTCTTTAAAAACTGTATTTACTAGTATTCTCTGTATTGTATTTGTGGGAAGATTGACTTGACCTTTTTGGGGTTATGTTTAAAGATAGGCAGGGGTGGCTTGGCGCACTTTAATATGGCAGCCAGGAATCCGAAACCATATATTTTCGTGCAGATTAAATTGACCAGTCAAATCAGAGTTTTGGTTCTCTCTCATGTATTATACTAATTGGATTATTATTACAAAGATATGCACCCCCTCAATCAATGAGAGGCCGTCCCTGACATTTCGTTATTTTTATTTATTTCTTCTGCAATGTTGTCCCTTCATCATCGGATCTCTGATTCCCATTTTTCCACAAAGTGATTGATTTTGCCATTAGATTTGACAACAACATTTACAACTTAGTGCGAAGCAATCATAATGGTTTTCTGAAATTAAAATATGGATTTGAAAAGACGGTATAACTCAAGTTTGGGACGTACAGATTTTAGTTAGGTAGGTGATTGTGTACGGGATAGAAACTGAAGAAAGTACTTCTCGTGACGCAAAACTACAGCACACATTGTCGGCTAGAAAAATTAAATATTCCTGGATACATGCACTTTCCCTTTCTCATCCCATTTCGGATATTTCTGTAGGGTGGAGACCTCGAGATGGTCTTTTACCCCACCCGAACCCTACCCTTTGGTTATGTCTGATTTTTTTTTTTTTTTTCTGATCGGTAAAGAAAAGAATGCATTAATCAAAAGATGAGGGTACCACCCAAAAGTTACAAGAGAAATCCCAGATTCAAAAGTAGTAACAAACTACTACTTGAAAACAAAGGACAAGAAACAAAACAACTCACAACCTAAATGATAACACTTACTGTTTAGCTTAAGGAGGATTGAAGTGAGCACTAGGCCGCTTAATTACCTCCGAAAAGAATAATTCGGAAGTCTTTAAACACTAAACACCAAGTATACATTTCATATTGCGCTTTGCATATGATTGAAGCTTCCGTATTTTGTTTGTCATCGAAGACTCTAAAATTTCTTTCCTTCCATATACTCCAAAGAATGATTGCTGGGATGATACTCCAAATTTGAGTGTGCACTTTGTTGGCGTGAGGAAGAGACCAGACAAACAACAGAGATGTCACATCTGGAGGCATAGTAAAGAACCACTTTAACTTCTCAATGAAATGAGTCCAAAACTTTTGCGCAAAAACACAATGAATGAAGATATGATATGCAGTTTCATTTTCTTTGCAGAAAACGCAGGTTTGCGACACATCCATTCCTCTTCTTCTAAGCGTATCTCTGGTAGGTAATTTTGAATGTGATATAGTCCATAGAAAGAAACCAATTTTGGGGGTACCTTTAACTTCCAAATCAGATTGAATATGTGTTGCACAGGGGCTTCCAAGTCTTCATTTGCTAACTGGTCATAAGTTGATTTAACTGAAAAAATCTTCTTATTGGATAATTGCCATTCCAAAACATCCTCCTCCTCAATATTGACTTTGACATTATCCAATTCTCTCTGTAACCAAATGAGTTCAGTTCTGACATTAGAGTTTACTTTTGTAGGCACACCAAAATCCCAATTCACAACCCCTGCATTTTCAGTGAAACAATCGTACACGAAAAATTTCTTCTTTCTAGAGATATTGAACAAATTAGGGAAAACTTCATATAAGGGAGATGAGAAAAGCCAATTATCAAACCAAAATCTAACCTTTGTCCCCTTATTTACCTTGAATTTGATGTTGTTTCTAAAGATATTTCTGCATTTCATTACTCCTTTCCAAACAGATCTGCCAAAAGAATATTTAGGACCTTTAGACAACCAATCCACCCCATCAGTAGCATATTTTTCTACCACAATATTCCTCCACATAACATCCTCTTCATTAGCAAATCTCCAAAGCCACTTAGTGAGAAGAGACTGATTCATTTTCTTCAAATTTATGCCCAAGCCATCGAACTTCTTCCTTCTGTATAACACATTCCACTTAACTAAATGCAATTTCTTTCTTCCCCTGTTATCATTCCACAAAAAATCTCTCATCAACCTCTCTAATTTCTTAGCAACTGAAACATGCATTTCAAAGAGTGACATATAGTATGTTGGCAAACTAGCCAATACACTATTTATGAGAGTAATTTTCCCTTCTCTTGTTAACAAAGTTTTTTTCCATCCTGCCAAACTAGAAATAAATCTATCGATGACTTTATCCCACTTGGCTATACCTTTGTATTTGTCACCTAGCGGCAAACCAAAATAAGAAGTAGGAAGAGTACCAGAATAACAACCCAATAAATCTGAAAATTGCTTGATATCACCTTCATAACCCACACCGAATATTTGACTCTTAGCAAAATTTATTTTCAGACTAGTTAATAATTCAAAAGAAAGGAGAACTAGTCTAAGTTGTTTAATTCGCTCAACATTAGCGTCAATGAAAATAAGAGTGTCATCTGCAAATTGCAGGTGACTAACATATTTACCTCCTTCAACTGCTTGAAAACCAGAAATGAGAGTGTCAACTGCTTGAAAATAAGAGTTGTTTAATCGGCTATGTATGATTTTACCTGCACAAACAGGGTTGGGTTTGCAAAATTGTTGTTCTGGGATGGGTGGGGTTGGGATTTAAGGTCCCCAACCCTATAGTTTTCATATTTTAGGATTTGTACCTTTATATAAAAAATTGTATAATATCCACTTAGTGTGTTTAATGTTTATTAGCTGTAGGTTCAACTTCTTAAAACTAAATATTGTCCAAATTCTCATCCTTTGGAATTTTTTAGGTCGTCTAAATTATCACGGACTTGGACTAGCATACAAAAAGGGTTAAACCTTATTAAAGGTAACTAGATTTTGTGCCGTGCCACCTACCGGAGCGGACCCGAAAACCATCTACCATCTTTTCTTTTTTTTTTTTTTTTTTTTTTTTTACTTTTATACATATTTTTGGCTCGGTATGATGTGGCTTCGCCCCTCCCCGTCGCTTAGGGTTTTTGATTTGGTGTGGCTCGGATTCGTTTCGCGCTGTCCCATTGGCTCGGCCTCGCCTAGCCCCTTCCCGATACATCTGATTTGGTGTGGCTCGGCTTCGCCTCGCCTCATCCCGATGCATGCTTATGATTTTTGATTTAGTGTGGCTTGGCTTCGTCTCGCCACAACCCGATGCATGCTTAGGATTTTTGATTGTAGGAATTACTGTTTAATCCAGTTTTTCATGGCCCAGTTAATGTCTAGTCCACGCGTGAAAATAATTGACTCGCTAGTCCAAAAACATGTTTTTGGACTAGATTATTTACTCGTTGGTCCGAAAACTTTATGGAGATTATAAAGTGTGTTTTCTAAATGCTTAAAACACCCTTCCAGATCTAATTAGAATGTAATAACATATGTTACAAGTATGTAGTAACATATGTTACATAGTATCAATACATATTGATACTACATAGTAACATATGTAGTATCAATACATAACATAACATATGTTACATAGTATCAATACATATTGATACTACATAGTAACATATGTAGTATCAATACATAACATAACAGTATTGAACATAACATGTGTAGTATCAATACATAACATAGTATGTAGTAACATACGTAGTATTATATGTCAGGGTTAGTGATGTAGGACATTCTATGTTTAGGCTTTATTATTTTTGGAAGTGTTTTATTATTAGAATTACTTATCTTTAGAAGTTATAAAATTCTAGAACATTATTTATTTTAGGGATTTCTTATTTTTCAAGTTTGATTATTTTAGGAATGTTAGTTTTATTGTCTTCTCTATAAATAGGGGACAAGTCCTTTGTATTAGGATACACATTATTATAAACCAATATTGAGATTTCTCAACAATTCTTCTACTTTACTATCAAAATTCTTTTTATTCACGCTTCCGTTCTGCATTAGTTAGTAGAGTAATTTTACTCTTTTCAAACCTTTTTTGGACTAGCGAGTAAATATGTTTTCCCGCCGGACTAGCCATTAACTCAGGTCGGGTTTAGTGGACTAAAAAACAAAGTTATCTTTTTGATTTGGTTGCTTCGCCTCTCCCGTCGTCTTTGAACATCATTACATTACGAAGCTAACTTCAACTAATATAGGTTGCCTCAATTAAGTTAGGAGTTTACCCTTCCCATTTATAGTATATAAATAATGGTTTTGCCACCTTCTCCGTCGTACTTGACGGCGAAGATTATGAATTCTTCTACAGAAACGTAAATCAACATTATCAAGAAGAATGAATACGTAATAATAGACTCAAATTACAATAACTTTAATAAGTGTAACTGCTTGCTTATGTTAAAATCATAAACAAATCAAATTTTAACTTCAACATCAAAATATTCAATCTCAAAATTAATAGCAGGGTTGATAGAAATGACATTATAGTAGAAATGTTAGTTTGTGAGTATAGGAGACCATCTAAACATTTTAAAATCCAATATAGATTTCATATGTCTAATTAATTTAAATGGTGTTCTAATATCACCAGCTGTCAATCTTATGCATGCTGGTACATATAGCTGCAATAGAAGAGAAAATATGAGTTAGCTATAAAATTGTTGCTAAGTATGCATTATAATAGTATTAGAAGTAAAGGATAATTAGATGGTTAAATTCATGTAACTTTTTTATGCAAAGATTGCCCCGTATAACGCTTTTGAAGTCAATCATCTGCGATTCTTACATGATGTATTATACTAACCTTCTTAATGCTCCATTGGCTTTTGTTGTCATGTCGAGCAAGATATCATCATTTTCGTGCAAGTTCAAAGGCGATTAAATTACATTGTAGCCATAACAATAACTCATCAATACCAAATCTTTACTTACATGTGCAGATGAAGAAACGAACGTCAATAACGAATTGGATCTCTACTTTCAGAAAGGTGGATATACACATCCCACTACCCGCAATTACAAAATCTACAAACAATCAAAGAATGATTCAGTTAATAATAGAAGAAAAATTGTCATAGTGATTACAACAAACTAATATTCCTGGCAACTGAGAAATGTTGAGTGATTGTATATAAGATATTACGGCTGATTGTATATTTATTAGATCACGACAAAGTTGGATGAGTCAACTACTGGCAATTGAAAATGAATTGTATACTGTATTTTTTCAAGCATTTTCTCAAGCACCTGTCGTGCAGTTTCTGATGGTGAAAGAGATATGTTTTCTGCTGAATTCTAACCTCATTTATACATCTCCTTCCCTGCAAAACACAATTATTACATAAACCCATTTGCATACATCATTACACATATACAAAAACAGCTCTGAATCATCTCTGTTCATCATCAAATATCAATGGCAATATCCTAAAAATCTTCCCTGTATTTCTTGTCACAATACAAAACCATTCATCACCTTGTTGCCAACTTCCAGTTCAGCTGAATCCCATCTTCAATTCCTGCTCAAACTCTAAGTAAAACTCTCAAAGCAATTTTATCTTCTCGATTCAGTACCACAATCAACGGCAGTAAGAACTACTTATAATCCAGGCTTTTCTCGGCTTCAAATTCTCTCCGAAATTGCACTCAATCGAACACCAGCTCTTGTCCTTCTTGGTGTTTGGAAAACATCTCTTCGAACCCACTTTAAACACCGACATAGAGAGAGAGCACAGTAAGTGAAAAGAAACTAACAGATGTATTGTCTACCTAACTGGCGTTAGTAACGTCCAGCTAAGTATTTGGTGTAAACCAAATGTAAGTAATTAATTAGGAGTAAACCCACACATAAGTTTGTATACCCACGTTTTTGCTAATGATGTTATAAATGGCCAGTTAAATACATGGTGTAAACAGAGTGTAATTCATGATTTAATGTTTCTACCAATAGAGTCCCGCCACTTGTCATCACCAGGCTTGCTCTAGTTCAAAGCTTTTATCTAATTTAATTTGAGGGGGATGTCACACTAACCATGTGACGTGGGAGCGTATATAACTTAGCATTTTTAAAGGAGGGGAGATTTTATTTGGCAAGTCAAAACGGAGCTTCCACAAAAATTTGGGAAGATAAATGGGTCCCTAATACATATATAATCCCAAAACCCATAAATATTCAATAGCCTGTTCACCGAGTATAAATGAGTTAATATCTCCTGAAGATAGTTGGGACCAAGACAAACTTGATAATTTTTTCACTCCAGATATAAAAGCAAAAATTCTACTATATCTCCAAAAAGCCAAGAATAAGACAAAATTAGATGGGAACACTACTCCGCAGGAATCTTCTCGGCGAAAATATATATAATTTTCTTGCAAATCAGGGACAAAAAAACAATAGCTCAAGTGGATTCCCTTAGCAAAATATATGGACGATTCAAGGTATTATGAGGATCAAATTATTCGTCTGGAAATTAGCTCAAAAAAGATCTGCCAACTAATTCAAGACTAGGAGCGCATAATACATATAGAAATATGGACTGACCAATGTATAACTCACAGGAGAAAGAAACAGAACAACATCTAACTCTTTTTTGCCCTTTTGCAAGAGCTATATGGTTTGGTCTTTCTTTAGAAGCAGTGAGTACAAAAATTCGTACAGACTCAATATCAAATTGGATAAAAGAGTGGATCATGGAACCAGACTTCATGCCATGGTCGGGTAAAATCGCAACCATATCATGGTTCATTTGGAAGTATAGATGTTCGGCAGTGTTAGAAAAAATCATTCCAAATCCGAATAATAAACTCATAGAGAAAATCATGAAATTCTTGTTTTATACTCCTCATAATAAGATTCAAAAGGCAACAATGATTCAAAGAAGTAATGACCCCAAGGAGAAATGGTATGCCTTATCTTCAGACTAGATAATATTTATCGATGCTGTTTTTAAAAAAGAAAATTTCACCATGGGATATGCTTTTATCCTTTATTTAGTAGACCATGAGACTCTCATGCACATTTCATCAGGATCAGAGTGGGCTTCTTCAGCTTTCAGGAAAAATTAAAAGATTTGCTAAAAGCTTCTACATGCCTAAGTGAAAACATATTATCTAGTGTCTCAATAGTAATAGACTGCAAAACTCTGGCGGATACAATAAACAGGACATGCAAAAAATTTCCTTGGAGTGCCGAAAAAACCATACTGGCAACGTTCTCTATTCTGGAAAAATTCCCACAAGCTTAGGTAAAGTATATTAACAAAAAATATACTACATTGTAAAATAAGCTCGGCTAAAGCATCTTCGGCATATGTCAACCCAGATTCAGCAAAGAGTTTTGAAATCCAACGTTGGTTCTAATGTTTTTGGTAAAAATGAGCTTGTAAATTTATTGTACTATATTACTTGATTAATATAATTTACCCTCCTCATCAAAAAAAAAAACTAGCTAGATTGGGGTATAGCCAAACTAGTTGGTGTATAAAAATTTTGTTCCTAACTACAACAGTGGGCTAAGGGGTGTCCAATATGTCTAAAGTTACCTAATTACCCTTTCTCTAATAATAACTAAAATTATTCTCTTTTTAGTTTAAGATCCAAACATCAAACCTTATTCATTACCTTCTCTTTGTTCATCGATCAAATCTTTTCTCCTTTGCTATATTTCATCGTTTTCAAATGAAACAAAGTCAGTCGATTAGATTTTTTTATATCGTCGATTAATTTTTCCAAACTCTTTTTAGTATTTTAGTTTGTTGTTTGAATGGCACATTAGGTCAGAAAAATCGAATTTGTTGAATTGCAGCTGTGTAGTAGCCAGAGTATTTATTTCATCTACCTTGACGTCTGGTATTAGTCGTACCTTTCTAGGTTGAGTATCGTGACGACTTTTCATCTCGTTACCTTTCTAGTCGTTACCTTTCTAGTCCACGCGTGAAAATAATTGACTCGCTAGTCCAAAAACATGTTTTTGGGCTAGATTATTTACTCGTTGGTCCGAAATCTTTATGGAGATTATAAAGTGTGTTTTCTAAATGCCTAAAACACCCTTCCAGATCTAATTAGAATGTAATAACATATATAGGAACATATGTTACAAGTATGTAGTAACATATGTTACTATGTAACATATGTAGTATCAATACATAACAATTTTTTGATATGTAGTATCAATATATAACATACTACATATTAATATGTAGTATCAATACATAACATAACAGTATTGAACATAACATGCGTAGTATCAATACATAACATAGTATGTAGTAACATACATAGTATTATATGTCAGGGTTAGTAGAGTAATTTTACTCTTTTCAAACCTTTTTTGGACTAGCGATTAAATATGTTTTCCCGCTGGACTATCCATTAACTCAGGTCGGGTTTAGTGGACTAAACAACAAAGTTCTCTTTTTGATTTGGTTGCTTTGCCTCTCCCCGTCGTCTTTGAGCATCGTTAAATTACGAAGCTAACTTCAACTAATATAGGTTGCCTCAATTAAGTTAGGAGTTTACCCTTCCCATTTGTAGTATATAAATAATGGTTTTGCCACCTTCTCCGTCGTACTTGACGGTGAAGATTATGAATTCTTCTACAGAAACGTAAACAACCATTATCAAGAAGAATGTATACGTAATAATAGACTCAAATTACGATAACTTTAATAAGTGTAACTGCTTGTGCTTATGTTAAAATCATAAACAAATCAAATTTTAACTTCAGCATCAAAATATTAAATCTCAAAATTAATAGCAAGGTTGATAGAAATGACACTATAGTAGAAATGTTAGTTTGTGAGTATAGGAGACCATCTGAACATTTTAAAATCCAATATAGATTTCATACGTCTAATTAATTTAAATGGTGTTCTAATATCACCAGCTGTCAATCTTATGCATGCTGGTACATATAGCTGCAATAGAAGAGAAAATATGAGTTAGCTATAAAATTGTTGCTAAGTATGCATTATAATAGTATTAGAAGTAAAGGATAATTAGATGGTTAAATCCCATGTAACTTTTTTATGCAAAGATTGCCCCGTATAACGCTTTTGAAGTCAATCATCTGCGATTCTTACATGATGTATTAGACTAACCTTCTTAATCCACCTTTGTCTTTTGTAGTCATGTCGAGCAAGATATCGTCATTTTCGTGCAAGTTCAAAGGCGATTAAATTACATTGTAGCCATAACAATAACTCATCAGTACCAAATCTTTACTTACATGTGTAGATGAAGGAACGAACGTCAATAACGAATTGGATCTCTACTTTCAGAAAGGTGGATATACACATCCCACTACCTGCAATTACAAAATCTACAAACAATCAAAGAGTGATTCAGTTAATAATAGAAGAAAACTTGTCATAGTGATTACAACAAACTAAGATTCCTGGCAACTGAGAAACGTTGAGTGATTGTATATAAGATATTACGGTTGATTATATATTTATTAGATCACGGCAAAGTTGGATGAGTCAACTACTGGCAATTGAACATGAATTGTATACTGCATTTTTTCAAGCATTTTCTCAAGCACCTGTCGTGCAGTTTCTGATGGTGAAAGAGATATGTTTTCTGCTGAATTCTAACCTCATTTATACATATCCTTCCCTGCAAAACACAATTATTACATAAACCCATTTGGATACATCATTACACATATACAAAAACAACTCTGAATCATCTCTGTTCATCATCAAATATCAATGGCAATATCCTAAAAAATCTTCCTGTATTTATTGTCACAATACAAAACCATTCATCACCTTGTTGCCAACTTCCAGTTCAGCTGAATCCCATCTTCAATTCCTGCTCAAACTCTAAGTAAAACTCTCAAAGCAATTTTATCTTCTTGATTCAGTACTACAATCAACGACAGTAAGAACTACTTATAATCCAGGCTTTTCTCGGCTTCAAATTCTCTCCGAAATTGCACTCATCGAACACCATCTCTTGTCCTTCTTGGTGTTTGGAAAACATCTCTTCGAACCCACTTTAAACACCGGCATAGAGAGAGAGAACAATAAGTGAAAAGAAAC
Source organism: Papaver armeniacum (assembly GCA_023531295.1). Lineage (NCBI taxonomy): Eukaryota > Viridiplantae > Streptophyta > Magnoliopsida > Ranunculales > Papaveraceae > Papaver > Papaver armeniacum. Next base: position 728,100 of record JAJJWW010006060.1, on the reverse strand, counting down.
TAACAGATGTATTGTCTACCTAACTGGCGTTAGTAACGTGCAGCTAAGTATTTGGTGTAAACCAAGTGTAAGTAATTAATTAGGTGTAAACCCACACATAAGTTTGTATACCCACGTTTTTGCTAATGATGTTGTAAACGGCCAGTTAAATACATGGTGTAAACAGAGTGTAATTCATGATTTAATGTTTCGACCAATAGAGTCCCGCCACTTGTCATCACCAGGCTTGCTCTAGTTCAAAGCTTTATCTAATTTAATTTGAGGGGGATGTCACACTAACCATGCGACGTGGGAGTGTATATAACTTAGCATTTTTAAAGGAGGGGAGATTTTATTTGGCAAGTCAAAATGGAGCTTCCACAAAAAATTGGGAAGATAAATGGGTCCCTAATACATATATAATCCCAAAACCCTTAAATATTCAATAGCCGATTCACCGAGTATAAATGAGTTAATATCTCCACGAAGATAGTTGGGACCAAGACAAACTTGATAATTTTTTCCTCGGATATAAAAGCAAAAATTCTATTATATCTCCAAAAGCCAAGAATAAGACAAAATTAGATGGGAACAATACTCATGAGAATCTTCTCGCGAAAATATATATAATTTTCTTGCAAATCAGGGACAAAAAAAACAATAGCTCAAGTGGATTCCCTTAGCAAAATATATGGACGATTCAAGGTATTATGAGGACCGAATTATTCGTCTGGAAATTAGATCAAAAAGATATGCCAACTAATTCAAGACTAGGAGCGCATAATACATATAGAAATATGGACTGACCAATGTATAACTCACAGGAGAAAGAAACAGAACAACATCTAACTCTTTTTTGCCCTTTTGCAAGAGCTATATGGTTTGGTCTTTCTTTAGAAGCAGTGAGTACAAGAATTCGTACAGACTCAATATCAAATTGGATAAAAGAGTGGATCATGGAACCAGACTTCATGCCATGGTCGGGTAAAATCGCAACCATATCATGGTTCATTTGGAAGTATAGATGTTCGGCAGTGTTAGAAAAAATCATTCCAAATCCGAATAAACTCATAGAGAAAATCAAGAAATTCTTATTTTATACTCCTGTTGATGGTGGATTTTCATTTAAGGCTGAAATTGTAAAAGCCAAAATTATGCGCTAACACCTTGCAAAAGATAAAGCCATTGATAAGTGATGAATACTTCTTTACTTTACTAATTCATCTAGAATGGAGCATGTGGCAACAATCCAGATTGCAGCCAATTAAATACACGAAATTCATCCGGGTTAGAGCATGTGGCAACAATCCCATATACCTGCAATTCTGACATTATTAATTAATGCATATCCGACCTTGTATTTCTGTACTCATTACACGGTGTGGCATGACGGCCGAGTGTTGTTCTCGGCGAGAAACTGCAACACGAACCTCAACATTAATAATGAAGCATGTACGAAATACACGTACAGGTTGCAACTCTCGGTGTTTTATACTAGCCCGATTGAGCATACAACTCTCGGTGTGTTATCCTAGCCGATTGATCATACAACTCTCGGTGTGTTATACTAGCCCGATTGAGCATACATCCCTCGGTGTGTTATACTAGCTAGATTGAGCATGTTTGAACTTGGACTGTCCATATCCCGGTCTCGAAAACGATCACAACCATCCAACTTTACCGGCATGATTGGATGGCTTAGATTTAATCCATGACCCCAAGCGGGTATTGGAATATTCACTCACAGGCCCAACGCGGGCCTCCATGGTCGGTCTCCCAAGAGGGTGGCATGGCTTTCCAAGCGGGTCAAGCCAAAGCAATATGGACGAAAAACCCTAAATTAGGGTTTGCGGCACATTACATGTATCATGAAAACAATCTCAACCATCCATCTTCGCATGCATAGATGGAGGGTGTAGATGTAGATTCAAAGGTCCCCGAGCATGTCAACACAAACACCGTGGGCCCGCCTACATACCCTGATTTGATCGGTCGGGACCAACTATGGTTGGTCGTCTTGATTCGAGCGCCCCCAAAGCTGGGTATGACGCACGGCCTAAGCAAAACCTAAGGGACGCGATCACGAGCGTCCCTTTTCTCTGCTCGGATGAAGGGTCCGGGAATAGAATAAGCGGGTCCCAAGTAAGTATTAACACGATCGGTGCGGGCCCACCTATCTCCACACCCGATCGGCCAAGACCAAACTTGGATGTACACCTCGATTCGCACGCCCAAGCTAGGCGTGGTTACACTTTCCAACCACAAACTGAGCCCGACCACTAAAATTTGCCGGACAAATTGAGTGGCTTAGATCACGTTTCATGGGACAATGAAGTACAGGCGTGTACGCCATCCAGCGTATGCACACGGGTGATCGGCGAGGCCCAGACCAGGCTTGGTCGTCTTAAAAACGCGCGCCCGAAGTGGGCATGATGCGCGGCTTTTGCGGCACCAGATTTCTGTTGCAAATTGATCTCGACCACTCAACTTCGCCGGACAAATTGAGTGGCCCATATCACACTTTCACGAGACAATGAGGTATGAGCGCCTACACCGTCATGTCGTCTACACACATGCACGATCGGCCCTGCAAAAATTATATCCCAAGCTTGGATTCGATCAAGCTGAAGAGTGATGCTTGCGCACCTCTTCAAAAAGCCTAATTCCACAAACGGTCGCAGATGAGTGTCTCAAAGATCATCTCGTCAGACCAACTTCACCGGCTTGGTTATACAACCACAGTCGGGAGTTAATTGGTCGGTGAGGCGTCATGGTGGTCACCACCCGTTGCTACCACACCATGATGCGGTACACCGCATAAACAACACGGTACTTCACGGGTATCGACTTCCTAAATAACTTAGTTATTTAATCGAGCATTACATGCTACTTTACGTGGGTCCCACGATCCACACACTCGAGACATCAATCATGTCACAAACTGGGGGATACATCTTGGGGTATTGGTCGGCGGTTTACAAAGTGCGGCGTGCAACGCGCCATCACAAGAACGTGTCGGGAAGTCATGGACGGTTAGAGATGACAGGAGAAGTGGGCAAGACTGGTCGTGTAACACCAACACAACTCCACTACTCCATCACTCCACTTCCTCCACTTCCCACGAGAGACGTGAATAAGGCTCAAATGACTTGTATAAATAGGTTCTCTTCCCTATTTCCAAAAACAACAGAACAAGTCCAGACAACAGAGGCAAGTGTTGATACCATCGTATTCAAACACCGGAAATGATAGCTTACATCCTGCAAGCCAGTCCATCCTTATGATACAAGTCATACATAGCCAACACCTTCACAATCTCAACACCTTCTTCGCTTCCCTCCTAAGATCAACCCCATCTCCTTCACTTTGTGATCGTAACAAGTCTGGAACGGCCATTTCTTGGTTTAGGCCGGATTTTCACAGATTTATTTCTCGAATCTACAAGCACTCCCGTGTAGTGCATTTGTTTAAGGTTTAGACTCATTTCTCATCCACACATCCCAAATTACCAAAACCGGCAGAAATAGTTTTCACCCATAAACAATTGGTGACCACAGCGGGAGGTTAATCTCTCGGTTGTAAAGTCAATTTCTTCGAAATCCGATTCAATTTCATCAATTTCAAAAAAGGGTAGATCTTGGAATCAATTCAATCAACAATTCATTTCAAGATGGTAGAACTCAGGTCTGGATCAGCAATCAATCCTGATGGAGCTAGTATGGATAACACTCCCGGTGTCGATATACACAATCGGTGGAGCTACCGTGGTCAATACATCTCGTGGAGCCGTCACTTCTATCCCAACGCTAGCGGAAAGGGAGACATTCCGGTGGGTGTAACGCCTCCCATCACCGAGCCGGGCAGCCACGAATCCCGTCATCTCCTCAAGTGTAACGCCTCCGGTGGTCACCCGGGCAACAACTTTCACTCCTTCATCGGGACGAGGAGCCGGGAGGGACGAGATGAAGACCACCGCCCATTACCATTGCGGACTTGATGGAGAAGCGTGGAGATTCTTGCTAAGACTCAAACGGATATGGCCGCAACTCGAAAAGAGGTACTCACTTTTCTTACTACATTAACGATCGATTGCCACAAGAGCCGCGACGGCCCACAGAAAAAAAAGGAACGCATTCAACGCAGGAGAAGGTACTTCAGCGGCTCGGACCTCCATGATCCCGATCAAAGAAGCGACATCGAGATATGAGCGGTCTGTCATGGAGACTCCTACACTGAGGCCGATCCTCAAAACGATCCTCCTCAAGTCAATAGTTTCACTATGAACCAAAGGCCGGTGGATCGAGAAGCGATTTCTCTAGTGGAAAGTTTATGCGAACTTTAACACCTCTCGAAGAATCAGCGCACGGAGACGTTTTGTTTGTAATCAACCGAGAGGAAGGTCATGGCCAGAGCCATACATGTCACCGCACGCATCAAGGGATTCGAGTTCAAGACGGGCCTTATCTACACAGGAGCATCTTCGAATGTGATTACTCTCAAGACTCCCAGGACATCCAAGGTTCTCCAAGGCAAGGTCGTACGGAAGCATACCACAATGACGGACTTAGAGGGAAACCAAACCAGCACATACGGGAGAAGCTCCGTGGAAATAATCAGACAAGTTTGTTGCGTCCCACTCCCCACATGGGCGTCAATTCAGGAAGAAGACCGGCTTGCATCATTGAGGATAAAACCCACGATGCATCTTTGCTGACGAAGCATTCTTCTCCATCCTGTGAAGCCATGACCCACGTTCACACGAAGAGGGAACGAACTTTATGGCGAGTCGTGACCGAGAAAGGGAAAACGGTATCTGGACACTTGCCATTATCAATTAGCAAGGAAGACTTGCCCGGTCTCTCCACCCAATGGAATGCTACAACGACAACGAACCACAAGAACAAGTGCTAGATGCTCCACAACCCGACTACAAGATGGCACCAACTCCACAACCGATGAGATTGAAATCGTTGAGGAATCTCTGAGCCTATCTCCATCACTCAACCTTGTGTACGGATACACGTCTGAAGCTCGTGGAACTTCTCAAAGAGTACCGGGACATATTCGCTTGGAGATATGAAGAAATGCCGGTTTAGATGAAAATTGGTCACCCATCATCTACATGTCATACACGGATCCAAGTCGGTTAAACAATTGTAGTTTAGACACGGGGAAAATGGATAGATCGGGTCTTTGCATAGACTTGAGAGACTTGAACGAGGTCTTTGCTCCAAAACGATCCTCCTCTACCTAACATCGACATGTTAGTAGATGCAACCAGCGTACACGGCATGTTCTCCTCCATGGATGGGTGTAGCGGCTACAACCAGATAAGGATGTACGAGCATGATGCAAGTAAGATAGATTTTCGAACTCCTCTCGGAAATTTTTATTATACCATACTACCATTTGGTTTAAAGAATACCGGTGCAACGTATCAACGCTCTATGACGGCAATCTTCCACTAGAGCCGATACCTCAAGGGAGCAGCCTCAAGAAGATAACGATGTCTACGCGTCATATCGAGCAAGATCCGGGCGAGTCACTCTATCAGACAGTGGTCGAACATGATCTGGGCGAGTCACTTTATCAGACAGTGGTACATGTATATCATGTTATGTTGGAGAATCCGCGCTTTTGGTCATCCTCTGGATATGTTGAACGCACATCTACAACAACATATGCCCTGATTGAAAGAACCAGGCCTGTCGGTAATGAAGAGCCTCATAATATTTGTAGGGGCATATATCTCACCAACAGGCGATACAACCTTCAGCCTTACCTTAAGCATTTCCTGACGACAAGAGGAAAACCACCGAGATACAACATCATGCGCGTCCGTCAACTCCAACTCCAGCACCATATGCATGACTGCCGTAATGGTGAAACAACGTCCAAGATATTCCATATCTGGATCGATGGTAACTACATCAATGAGAGACGCTTTCAGAATTTTTCTCCCGTAGAAGATTTAGTTGCGTTACCAAAGGAGTATGACTCGGACTGCTTAGCATTGCCTATCTCAAAGACAACCTCATGAACCTAGCGTGACAACATCTATCAAGTCCAAAGCTCTGGATACTCGTGGGCAGGGGATTGTATCCCTATTCTATATTTCATGAAGAAACGTCAAGAAAGCCATCGGTTCCAGTTTATCCCTCTAACAATGAGACGAGCTCTACCACTATATGAAGACCGCCAAGTTCGTGTCCGTAGCTATCACGCCTCTACCTACCAGTCTCTTCTGATCACAACTGCTGCCAGGAACTGTTGTTGCTCGTCGATTAATACCATCCAGAGCTTCACTATATCAACGACCATTACGTACAAAAGACCCATCGGGCATACAAGATAGAGCCACGCAAACTACGCTTGGGGTCTGAGGTTCAGCATGAAATTGTTTTACCGCCAGTCAAGAACTTCTTCAATACTCTCTCAAGCATAAGCCTCTTCAACGCTCCACCCTTCATAAAAACCCAGTGGAGTATGACAAATCTTGAAGTCGATAGGAGAAGGCGGATATTCATTTCTTCGAAGACAGAACCTCACCACAAGTGCCGAAGAAGAAGATGGATCAGCTTACATATTTTATGAACCGGAGAGCAGGACTATCTTGTGAGAGGGATGTTTCCTAATGTTTGGAAAAGCCGAGGTGAACAACTCATCAGCAATGTTCGGCATATCTTTGAAGTTGTCAACACTTCCTGACTTAGCACCAGCATTATCTCCAGAAGACATCTCAACAGGAGTTCTTTTCTTCATTCTACAATAAAAGACATAAGTCGGTACTTGTATAAAAACGCGTGAGATGTGAAGTCACACATGACAGAACACACATTCACGTTGGAGTACACAAGGCTGGTATTGTGTCCAAACACCGGTATTGCTCAAGTTTCAAGTCCGATGTTGATCAAGTCACAAGTCCGGAATTGATCAAGTCACAAGTCCGGTATTGCTCAAGTTTCAAGTCTGGTGTTGATCAAGTCACAAGTCCGGTATTGATCAAGTCACAAGTCCGGTATTGCTCAAGTTTCAAGTCCGGTGTTGATCAAGTCACAAGTCCGGTGTTGATCAAGTCACAAGTTCGGTATTGCTCAAGCTTCAAGTCCGGTGTTGATCAAGTCACAAGTCCGGTATTGATCAAGTCACAAGTCCGGTATTGCTCAAGTTTCAAGTCCGGTGTTGAACAAGTCACAAGTCCGGTATTGATCAAGTCACATGTCCGGTATTGCTCAAGTTTCAAGTCCGAGTATTGATCAAAGTCACAAGGTCATTATTCGAATAAAACAGGCGCACGCAGCGGGGCGGTTTTTGGTCGAAACACGGGTCGACGTTCGATCGAGGAACGCGTCGGGTCCCATTTGATCCCAGCCCAGTTGGTCGAAACGGTACTGGCCGTCCCCGATCAAAGCTTTCTCTCGAAGAAGGGTTTCGGCTCAATACTTGAACGCTCTCCGGGCACTGCTCGGAAGCTGCTTCAACGCTTTATACATGACCCACATTTGAGCACACAAGGTTCATTAAAAAAAAAACAAGCTTGCTCACATCGGGTCCCACGTTCGAGCAAAGGAAACAGCAAGGCCGATGTTTGGTCAAAGCATCAAGTCCGGTGTTTAGTCAAGCTAGCTGGGTCGGTGTTTGGTCGAAGTAGCAAGATGACACTCGAGCAAGTACATCAATTGTACGGTCAAAGTAGGCACAGGACATGGCCGACGTTTGAAACATGTACACGGTGGTCCCGCATTTGATCGAAGCATGCACATCTGCCCATGTTCGAATCAAGCATGATTACATAGGGTCCCACGTTCAATCAAGCAGACGCATCGGACCCACGATTAACCAAAACAGGCACATCAAGCCCATGTTCGATCAAGCGAGTACGTGGCCCCACGAAAGAAACAGGCGTAACAGTCCATCGAAGAAGGCAAGACCGACATTATGCTAGGGGAACACACGCATGGACGCCCCTTGAACGTGACATGCTCCAAGGACAGGATGAACCGTCTCTTCTAGTAACATCTAACTTTGTCTCATAAGCTTTGTCTTTAACTGTCACCATCTCATGCCTACCCCGCAATGGTGTAACCATTACGTGCTAGGCATGGGACTTAATGTTGATGGTGGATTTTCATTTAACGCTGAAATTGTAAAAGCCAAAATTATGCGCTAACACCTTGTAAAAGATAAAGCCATTGATAAGTGATGAATACTTCTTTACTTTACTAATTCACCTAGAATGGAGCATGTGGCAACAATCCAAGTATTTTGTGAATTAAATACACGAAATTTATCCAGGTTGGAGCATATGGCAACAATCCCATATACCCTATGAATTTACAGCATTATTAATTAATGCATATCCGACTTTGTATTTCTCATACTCATTACCGGTGCGGCATGATGACCGAGTGTTGTTCTCGGCAAACACGAACCTCCAAGCATTAATAATGAAGCATGTACGAAATACATGTACGAAAGTTGCAACTCTCGGTGTGTTATACTAGCCCGATTGAGCATACAACTCTCGGTGTGTTATACTAGCCCGATTGAGCATACAACTCTCGGTGTGTTATACTAGCCCGATTGAGCATACATCCCTCGGTGTGTTATACTAGCCCGATTGAGCATGTTTGAACTTGGACTGTCCATATCAGTCTCAGAAACGATCACAACCATCCAACTTCACCAGCATGATTGGATGGCTTAGATTGAATCCATGACCCCAAGCAGGTATTGGAATATTCACTACCGACCCAACGCGGGCCCCGCATGGTCTGTTTCCCCAAGAGGGTGGCATAGCTTGCCAAACCGTCCAAGCCAAAGAAATATGGACGAAAAACCCTAAATTAGGGTTTGCGGCATATTACATGTATCGCAAAACAGTCTCAACCATCCATCTTCGCAGGCATAGATGGAGGGTGTAGATGTAGATTCAAAGGGCCCAGAGCATGTCAACACAAACACCGTGGGACCGCCTACATACCTGACTGATCGGTCTGGACCAACTATGGTTGGTCGTCTTGATTCGAGCGCCCCAAACTGGGTATGACGCACGGCCGGCAAAACCTAAGGGACGCGATCACGAGCGTCCATTTTCTCCTGCTCGGATGAAGGGTCCAGGAATAGACTAAACAGGTCCGGTAAGTATCAACACGATCACTGCGGGACCACCTATCTCCACACCCGATCGGCCAAGACCAAACTTGGATGTACACCTCGATTCGCACGCCCAAGCTAGGCGTGGTCACACTTCCCAACCACAAACTGATCCCGACCGCTCAAATTTGCCGGACAAATTTAGTGGCTTAGATCTCGTTTCTATGGGACAATGAAGTACAGGCGTGTACGCCATCCCAGCGTATGCATGCTGGACTGATCGGCCAAGACCGACCAGGCTTGGTCGTCTTGAAACGCGCGCCCAAAGTGGGCATCATGCGCGGCTTTTGCGGCACCCGTTTACATTTGCAAATTGATCTCGACCACTCAACTTCGCCGGACAAATTGAGTGGCCCGGATCACACTTTCACGAAACAATGAAGTATGGCGCCTACACCGTCATGTCGTCTACACACATGCACGATCGGCCCCGCCAAAATTGTATCCCAAGCTTGGATTCGACCAAGGCGAAGAGTGATAACTGCGCACCTCTTCAAAAACCCTAATTCCACCAACGGTCGCGAGATGAGTGTCTCAGAGATCATCTCGTCCGTCCAACTTCACCGGCTTGTTTATACAACCCTGGTCAGGAGTTAATTGGTCAGTGAGGCATCATGGTGGTCACCACCCGTCACTTTACCACACCATGATGTAGTACCTGCATAAACAACACGGTACTTCACAGGTATCGACTTCCTAAATAACTTAGTTATTTAATCGAGCATTACATGCTACTTTCTGTGGGTCCCACGATCCACACACTCGAGACATCAATCATGTCACAAACTGGGGATACATACTGGGGTATTGGTCTGGCGGTTTACAGCTTGCAACGCGCCATCACAAGAACTTGTCAGGAAGTCATGGACGGTTAGAGATGACAGGAGAAGTGGGCAAGACTGGTCATGTAACACCAACACACAACTCCACTACTCTGTCACTCCACTTCCTCCTCTTCCCACGAGAGACGTGAATAAGGCTCAAATGACTTGTATAAATAGGTTTTCCTCCCTATTTCCAAAAACAACAGAACAAGTCCAGACAACAGAGGCAAGTGTTGATACCATCGTATTCAAACACCGGAACTGATAGCTTACATCCTGCAAGCCAATCCATCCTTCTGATACAAGTCATACATAGCCAACACCTTCACAATCTCAACACCTTTCTTCGCTTCCCTCCCTAAGATCAACCCCATCTCCTTCACTTTGTGACCGAAACAAGTCTGGAACGACCATTTCTTGGTTTAGGCCGGATTTGCACAGATTGATTTCTCGATTCTACAAGCACTCCCGTGCGGTGCATTTGTTTAAGGTTTAGACTCATTTCTTATCCACACACCCCAAATTACCAAAATCGGCAGAAATAGTTTTCACCCATAAACAACTCCTCATAATAAGATTCAAAAGGCAACAATGATTCAAAGAAGTAATGACCCCAAGGAGAAATGGTATGACTTATCTTCAGACTAGATAATATTTATCGATGCTGTTTTTAAAAAAGAAAATTTCACCATGGGATATGCTTTTATCCTTTATTTAGTAGACCATGAGACTCTCATGCACATTTCAGCAGGATCAGAGTGGGTTCTTCAGCTTTTCATGAAAAATCAAAAGATTTGCTAAAAGCTTCTGCATGCCTAAATGAAAACATATTATCTAGTGTCTCAATAGTAACAGACTGCAAAACTCTGGCGGATATAATAAACAGGACATGCAAAAAAAATTCCTTGGAGTGCCGAAAAAACCATACTGGCAACGTTCTCTATTCTGGAAAAATTCCCACAAGCTTAGGTAAAATATATTAACAAAAAATATACTACATTGTAAAATAAGCTCGGCTAAAGCATCTTCGGCATATGTCAACCCAGATTCAGCAAAGAGTTTTGAAATCCAGCGTTGGTTCTAATGTTTTTGATAAAAATGAGCTTGTAAATTTATTGTACTATATTATTTGATTAATATAATTTACCCTTCTCATCAAAAAAACAAAAACTAGCTAGATTGGGGTATACCCAAACTAATTGGAGTATAAAAATTTTGTTCCTAACTACAATAGTGGGCTAAGGGGTGTCCAATGTGTCTAAAGTTACCTAATTACCCTTTCTCTAATAATAACTAAAATTATTCTCTTTTTAGTTTAAGATCCAAACATCAAACCTTATTTATTACCTTCTCTTTCTTCATCGATCAAATCTTTTCTCTTTTTCTATATTTCATCGTTTTCAAATGAAACAAAGTCGGTCGATTAGATTTTTTTTTTATCGTCGATTAATTTTTCCAAACTCTTTTTAGTATTTTAGTTTGTTGTTTCAATGGAACATTAGGTCAGAAAAATCGAATTTGTTGAATTGCAGCTGTGTAGTAGCTAGAGTATTTATTTCATCTACCTTGACGTCTGGTATTAGTTGTTACCTTTCTAGGTTGAGTATCGTGACGACTTTTCATCTCTGAAATATCATTTACAGGGTCATCAAGGTATTCATCCCTATACCATTCCGACTAGTGTAGTAGTAATTAAGGTCATCATGTTTTGGAAACTAGAACCTTTCCGACCAATAACTACCTTAAACCAAATTCTCTGTGTATATTTTTTTTATTAGTCGGAAAGGTTGGGGAAACTACCTTGGTGACTTTGTGCTGGTCGTCATTGTTTGGTTTTCTCATCCCGGCATGTTACTAAATTGATACCTTTCCGACTAATCATGCATTTTGAAACACTTTTCTCTATATGGAAAATTTCATTTGGTCATTATTATGGTTTATTACCAACATGTCGGCTATAGAAGGTCGTTATCTTCCAGTTTTTTCGAGCATGCCGACTTTTCATTCTTTAAGTTATGAAAGTGTTGGTTTCTTTTATAATTTGGAGAATGAAACTGAAAAAGCAAGGGTCTAACAACCACACCCAATATTTAGTACGACAATCAGTATGGACTTAACTTCAATATACTTTCAAGAGAATCAGCTAGACAGTCAGACTCAATCTAGAGAAAAGTATATCAACGAGTTTATATCTCAATTTCTCAATTCAATCTGCAATCAACAAATAGTAATTTGTGAGCCCGATTGAATAAGAGAAATAACTTGAACGGTACCAAAGACCAATGTTCAAGTGTCGATCAATTTATATCAACAACCAAAGGTTGGATTATCTAATTGATTGATCTTAACGCACAACCTGTGATATTTTTACTATATAACAAAATATAATGCGGAAAAGAAATACCACGGACACCAGAATTTTGTTAACGAGGGAAACCGCAAATGCAGAAAAACCCCGGGACCTAGTCTAGCTTTGAACACCACACTGTATTAAGCCGCTACATACACCAGCCTACTACCAATGAACTTCAGACTGTAATTGTTAGAGCATTTCTCGGTCGAACTCGCATGCGTTGCTATCTCAAGCATGTTTGTCAATATTAGTGATCAAAACTATAAGTCTTGATTTCTAGCCTATGTAGCTAAAGGTCTCGGACTAGGATAGAAAGTGTAGTTGAGCTCAATAACTCCATGGGAATCATCATACAATACCAAGGACTACTCGAGGAACCGGTGGATCTTCATCGATTAAAAGGTATGTGGAGACTTGAACTTATCTATCACTCAAAAGTCTATTTACTCTATCTCCTACTCTTGAGACAAAAGTTGTTTTGACGTATAGACTTTCATTATACACATTTGTATTTCGAGTCGAGTTTAACTCGCATATCTATTTCTCGAAATGTGTGTTGGTAAGCTTTCGCTTTAGCCGAATTCATCTTTACCTAGTGACGAAAGTCATGTTATGTTTCAATCACTTTGGAAATTGCTCTGACGAAAAATGGTCTATGAATAACGGCTATATAACGTTCTCTGAGAATGTTTCAAATGATTGAAATGAGAGTTTAGATTACATAACCATTGGTAGGATATAAGCATTGTTGTGGAAAAACATATATGTATAAGTCCTTATTCCTTGAACCAAAGTTTGCGAACTTTGTTGATCAAGAGAAATGGAAGTTGGCGTGAGCCAAGTCCGCGAACTGGCGAAGTTCTCAAACCAGAGAATTTCTACTGGAGTTTGTGTACTCCTTCCATTAGCTTAAGTCCGCGAACTTGAGCAGGTTATATCTAAAACTGGTTGTTCTTGAACTAATGTTTAAATAAACTAAAGAATGCTTTTGCAAACCATGGCTATAAAGTTCATGAAACCTATTCGAGTGAATCAAACCGTGTTTTGCTTCAATTGTGTCTTGTGTAGTTACATAAGATTTCCTTGCAATTGAACAAATCTCTAACTAGTTCATTTGAGTCATTTGAACTAGTTATGGTGAAGAAGAATATGGTTGATATGAGAGTGATCATACGGATAACCATTTGGTTGACTATTGTTGAACCAACAAATGTTAATGTTTGGGTATGGTTCATAAACCCAAAATAGAACATTCCATTTGTGTATAACAAGCTAAGTTTTCGATCCAACGGTTGAGAAATATTAGCTTGCATCTAATCAGGTTTTCATCTAACGGTGAATATTGAATGTTTTGTTACCAAGCTAATATTGATTGCAAACCCTGATTTGAAAGACTATATAAGGGAGAACTCTAGCAACTGGGAAACCTAATCCCCACACCTTACGTGTGATACTAGTTGCATAAGCTAGAGTCAATTCTCCTTTAAACTTGGGTTTTCTTCTTCTAAAACCAGGTTAACGACTTAAAGACTTCATTGGGATTGTGAAGCGGACCGATACTACTTTTCTTGTAGTTGTGTGATATGATCTTGTTGTTTCTATCGCATGCAGTACAATTGAAATAATTGGCTTGAGATTTTACATCTCCGATAGGCAAGATAGAAAAGAAATCACAAACGCTTCGTCTCATCGTTTTTGATTCCGCAATATCTTTTTTCGCTGCGTCGATTAAGATTATTGTGAGGTGATCAATAATACTAGGTTGTTCTTCGGTAATATAAGTCCGGGTTATTGATTGGTTCTGTTCACCTTGATTTATCAAAAGACGGAACAAAACTCGTAGGTATATTCGTGGGAGAAGGATTTATCTATTCTGCAGACTTTTCGTGTGATCTGATTTGTTTATTAAAGTCTTCGACTTTGGGTCATAGCAACTCTTAGTTGTGGGTGAGATCGGCTAAGGGAATCAAGTACGTAGCATCTGTTGGGATCGGAGGCGTAGGAGCATAATTGTACCTTGGATCGGTGTGAGATTGATTGGAGTTCAACTACAGTCCGGACCGAAGTTAATTTGGAGTAGGATAGAGTCCAGCGGCTTAATACAGTGTGTCTTGAATCTGGACTATGTCCCGGGGTTTTTCTGCATTTTCGGTTTCCTCGTTAACAAAGTTCTGGTGTCTGTGTTATTTCTATTCCGCATTATATTTGTTTATATAATTGAAATATCACAGGTTTTGTGTTATTCAATCAATTAGAATATCCGACCTTTTGGGTTGTTGATTTAAATTGATTGACACTTGGATATTAGCCTTTGGTACCATCCAAGTTATCTCTCTTTGATAAAGACTCGCAAATTTCTATTTGCTTGAGTAAAGATCAAATCGAGAGATTGAGATATAAACTCTTTGATATACTTTTTTTTATCAAGAATGAGTCTGATTGTATAGTTGATTCTCTAGAAAGTATATTGGAGTTTGTCCATACAGATTGCTAAGCGAAATATTGGGTGTGGTTGTTAGACCCCCGCTTTTTCAGTAATGTAGTTGAGCCCTAACCAATCTCACACTGATCAAGGTACAATTACGAACCTTACGTCTCTGAATCTCAGCAAGATTCTATGCACTTGATTCCCTTTGCTGATCTCACCCACAACCAAGAGTTTCTATGACCCAAAGTCGAAGACTTGATAAACAAATATGTCTCACACAGAAAAGTCTATTGGAATAGATAAATATGTCTCCCACAGAAATACCTACGAGTTTTGTTCCGTCTTTTGTAAATCAAGGTGCACAGGAACCAATTGATAAACCAGGCTTATATTCCCGAAGAACAACCTAGTATTATCAATCACCTCACAATAATCTGAATCGTATGGTAGCGAAACAAGATATTGTGGAATCACAAACGATGAGACGAAGATGTTTGTGACTACTTTTAATCTTACCTATCAGAGATAAATCTCAAGCAAATCTTAGTAAAGATAATACTCAATCACGATAGAAATAGTAAGATCAGAACACGCAACTATAGAAAAAAATAGTTGGGTCTGGATTCACAATCCCAATGAAGTCTTTAAGTCGTTAACCTACAACGTTTTGTGAAAAACCTAAGGTTAAAGGAGAATCGACTCTAGTCGCAACTAGTATAACACAGGAGGTGTGGGGATTAGGTTTCCCAGTTATTAGAGTTCTCCCTTATATAGTTCTCAAATCAAGGTTTGCAATCTAAGTTACCTTGGTAACAATGCATTTAATATTCATCATCATATGAAAACCTAATTAGACTCAAGCTAATATCTTTCAACCGTTAGATCGAACTTAGCTTGTTATACACAAATGAAATGTACCTTCATTCAGGTTTGAGTAACCGTACCTAAACGTGTACACTAAGTTGGCTCAACAGTAGTTAACCGAGGTTAGCTATATGAACACTCCCATATCAACCTTATTCATCTTAACCACAACTAGTTCGATTGACTCAAATGAAACTAGTTATAAAGTTGTTCAATTACTATATTCTCATAAAAGTATACAAGAACACAATTGAAGCAAAATTGGTTTGATTCACTCGAATTAATTCATGAACATTATAGCCATGGTTTGCAATGAATGCATTGCTTAATATATAAATGTATTAGTTCATGAACAAAGTGAATTTAGAACTTTAACCACTCAAGTATGCAAATGGGTACGCATACTTAAGTACTCGATCTGAGTTTGGGTTCGCCAGTATGCAAACGGGTATGCATACTTCTAAACACAACAGAAATTTCTGGACCCAAACCCTTTGCCAGTATGCATAAGGGTATGTGTACTTAGGTACCCGAAATTTCACAACTAACATGTACGCATACTGGTATGCATACTATAGTTCCGGTCATGGATCACATGCATGCAAGAATTCATACTATGTTCATAATCCAATGATGGTTAAGTATTATAAACTTTATTTCAATCATTGAAACTTTTTTAGAGGATGACAATACCCGTTTTCACACACTATTAACATCAAAGCAATTTTCAAGTTATTGAAATAATCATAACGAAACATTCCAAGTCTAAACCATATAATTGTATCACACAAACCATGTAAGATGTTACTCGATGATTTTCACATGATCATCTTTTGAATTTTATCTTGGTTGAAGCGAAAGCTTACTGTTATAGCAAAAATGTTCCTACAACACTCCTCGAGATTTGCATTAAATGATATAATCTTAACCGTTGGATGAGTCAAGATTTATACCTAATAGATGAATTATAGACCATTTAGATGATTGATAGGTGTAGAATACACCGTATTTACTATCTAGAGTTATGCTTTCTTTTCTATTTTTCGTGTGAATTATGAATCTTATGTGTGATTTTGAGTTTTATAGGTGTTTTGGAGCCATTAAAGCAAAAAGAAGTGGAACTCGCTGGAATCTTGGATTTCTTCTCTTCATGTTGAAGAGAGTGAAAAGACGAAGCTAGCTGCGAAAGAATGAGTCCATTCCGACATCCAATGAGAGAGTCAAAATGAATGATTAAGCTTGTCAGTTTCGTAGAGATGACAGTGCAAGAAGATAACTGGTGGCCCTTATCCAATGGCTGGGTGCATGTAGTTTTTATTCACTACAACCCAAAACCCAGAGAAATAATTTCTATTCTCATTATCATTATTGTGTTTGTCGGATTGAGAAAAGAGAGGAACTGGGATGACACCTCTGTTAATGTGCAGAGAGAATCAGATCGAGAAGGTGGCGATGTTGAAGAACTGATGGAGATGCTGCTGTGTTAAGAAGTTGAAATCGATGAGTCTCTTTGGTTGTTCGATTACAGTAACTCATATTTAGGGTTCGAATGGAAGAATTTGTGTTTAGTTGGTCTGAATCGTAGAAGAAAATGATGTTTCTGTTGTGATATAAATTAATGAACGAGGATGGGTTTGATGTTGGTCGTTAATTGAAAATGATTGGTGAAAGTTTAGACAACAGATTTGATGCCAAGATGAAGAACAAAATGGTGATATTACATCTATCAGCAATAATGAAGATTGAAGGGTTTAGAAGAAGAATTGGAAGATAAGGAAAGTTGGGTTTGAGCTAAATTTGTATTTGGCAGAGTGATGACTCGAAATTGGAGCTGTTTTTGTGGGTTGTGTTTAAAGGGTTAGAACAAGGGTTTGTGATGACTTTGTGTTTACAAGAAACATGTATGATTTTGCTTTGGCCTGGACAGAGTTATCTTACCCGAAAATCAGTGTTACTGCCACTGGTATTGATGGTTTTGTGATGAATGTTTCAGAGCTTGTATGAATGTTTAGCCACTGGGTTTGTCTGTAATCCACAATTGCAGGGAAGGAGTTGATTTTGTAGCATTCAAGGTGTAGCTAGTATATAGCCCTTGCAGTTTCCGGACGCACACGATGCGCTTGCGAATTGCGTGATAGCATGATGTTCTTTGTCGATCGAGGATGGAATTTACTGGAAGGAATTGAGCTGAATTAGATGAATGTGCTGGATGAAATAAAGTTTAAGGAGGGGATGTTGCTGGTGCTCTAATTGGTTCTGTTGAGGTACAAATGTGCTGGTGGAATCTGTGAAGCAATAGAAGATGGCAGAGCTGATACTTAGGCTCATAATGTGTTGCGGTTGTTGGTGATTGGAAGCTGGTGCCGTCGTTAATGGATTGAATGCATTTTTTTGTGTTGGTATTAAGTGCAGTGGACACTGAACTGATTGGTGGTTACAGGGAATGTGGAGATGAGTTACATTGGCTTGATATGGTTGAGACATTACAGGGAAAGTTGGTCTGCAATGGGGGTGTGTTGGCCGAATTAAGCTGAGGACAAGGAGTGTTGGCTTGCTGCCATTGTTGAGCAGAGAACTGAGAGATGGTGAAGCTGATGGCCAGGAGCATATGAAATTGCGTAGCTCAGGTTGCAGGGAGCTTGGACTGAAGTGAGATAGCTGGTGATTGATGCTGCTGATGCAAATGCAGTGGTGGAAGTGTTGATGGAGAATGAGAAGAATTCTACAGGGTTTGAGTTGAGCTGGTGGTTGCTACGGTGGCGAACAAGAAGTCGGTATTTGAATATAGAGAAGGGTGTCTCGAGTATGCTGTGCTCGATGAGCAGCTACAGTTTTGCTGGTGTGTATGTATCCAAGCAAGTGCCAGGGAATGTCTAGATGGGTTATCTTTGGCATGAATTGAGCCGAGATGGTCTTTGTTGTTATGGTTCAAGGCGGGATTTGAAGGCTGCGGTAAGGCACTAGTGGGATCCGAATCGAGAGAAGAACAAGATGGTTGCCATGGGTATTGTGGTATGTATGATTACGGGGTATGAGTTTCAGGTTCAAGGAAATGCTATGTTGCAGGTTTGAGCTGCAGAAATTGAGCTGAGACATATGAAAGATGTATCTGCAGTTGCAGGAATGAAGGGAGTTGATGCAGTCGAGATGGAGTGAGAGTACGTTGCTGCGAGGGAATGGAGTAGTAACTTTGTTGGCTGGCGTTTGAAATGGAGTTGCAGATGTTGTTGTTATTCGGAAGAAGAACTCGAAGATAATGAAATATGGGTTCGCAACTGTGGCAGTGAAACACAATGATGGCGCAGCACAACTTAAGGCATGTGCAAGATGGCATTGGCCTAGATGAGTTAGCCTCTGAATCAGGCATTGTTTATCTGACTAGCAACACTCATCCTATGACCGGGAGTTGACCCGATGACTCATGCGACTCACTGATTCATTCGCCTTGACTCCGGTTGACTGACCAGAGTCGACTCGTTTGACTGGTGGCCAGGGTTGATTTTTCCGGTCACCAGATACTTCCGGCCAACTTCCGACCGCCGATACCAGTTTTCCACCGACATATTTTTGGGCAGAATTTTCACACGGGTTTTTTCCACACATGGGCTTGGTGTACTAATTGGAGATGGGTTTTGAGAAGACCTAAATTTGGAAAGAGTATCATTTTGGAAGGGGAGAAGCATATAAATAGAAAACTCTTTCTCTAAACCATATATCTCCATTAGGGAGGCTTCTACTTGTTTTCTAGGGTTTCACATGATAGATTCTCCTAAACTCTTTGTGATGATTTCCAAAAACCCAAGTAGTTGATTTATTTTTATTGGTTAAAGATGTAGTTGGATTTTGCAACCAAGTATGATTTTTATGAATTAGTTTTCTCTCAATATTATCGTTTGATTTCTACGGGTTATAATAATTGCATGATTGATGTATTGCAATATGATTGAATGTTTGTTTAGTTAAGTCTAGAATTAATTGAACTCACATCCATATCTCTAGCTATTTTAGGGTTCATCATCGAGTGATAACCTTGAATACGAGTAGCATGATATGATTATGGTTTGTAGTGATACATCCTTGTAGTCATATGTAGAAATTGACCTTTGTTCGAATTGTTTGCGCAATGTATTTCAATTGCATTGATTAGCCTATTTCTGAAACTTAATGCTCCTAGGAATTGAACTTAATTAGCGCAAGGCGTTAGGTTATTCTTTAGGTAGAATTCACTTACGCAGCTCTAATGTGTGTGTTGATGACTTAGGAAATTTATGGAGTATTCTTGCAATAAGATATTCTAGGGCTTTTGATGATAGCGAGATTAAATATGAATTCTAATCATACATTCAAAACTTGTTTACAATTGAAGATGAAACCTTTATCCAATATTTTCACATCCTTGATTTGCGTGTTTACTTTTTATTGTTTTGCCTTTATTTTATTTTAGTTTTTAAAAATCAGAAAACCTCCTTGTTACTTATAGGAAACCGAAACTTATTGACAACCAAGACCTCTCTGTGGGAACGATCATTTATTGCCCTTGCTTCATTATATATTTTGAGTAGTAAGAAAGTGTAATTTATTTTTGACGCCTACGACAGCGATCAATGATCCACAATATTCCTCGAGATGCATTCTTTGATGATGAAGAGATTTCAGCTCAGCTCTCCAATACTCTTGGCTTTCTAAACACTCTTGATGAATGAAGAAAAGGAGGGGGTACCTGCAAGGACACTCCGATGCCTCAATGAGTAAGGAGCTCTAAATAGGTTTTAGTGGAGAGAAAAGGATTAGAAAATGTGTACCTTTAATGTTGAAATTCCACCTCTATTTATAGGTTGTGGAGGAATTGTATCCAGTCCACTTTTCATCTAGATACATTTTGACTATGTATCTGGACCAAATGCTTGCTAGGTTCACCTGGTCCAAACCAATTTTCCCTTTTTATAGGATATGTAACTTCCAGGTTATACCTGGTCTTCTTTGTAACTGATCCCTCATTTTTTTGGGGATCTGTAACTCCCAGGTCATACCTGGTCTTCTCTGTAACCGATCCCTCCTTTTTTTGGGATTTGTAACTCCCAGGTTATACCTGGTTTTCTGGTGTAGAAGGATAATTACTGACAGGGCTATAATTATCCTTCCATAATTTTTACCCAAGAGCCCAATGCTTATCTTGGGTAGAATTATTGGGCCGGGGCACTTGGATCCATATACCAAACTACATGGTACAAACATCGCCCCCTCTTAATCCTCAACTTGTTGATGGGTTAAGAAGCATCTCTTTGTTCAATTGCTTTGGCTTTTAATCAGACACCCCATATCTACTTGTTGGAGTGACATGGTAGTCTTCTTACGAACAAGGTTGCACTTGGACGAGAGTTTTCCGTAGTAATATGAATGATGCTTGATGATTATATCACGAGTTTCAAGTTATGTGTTTGCTGCTTTAACATGTCTTCTTGCTTGCAACACAACAACTTCTTTTTTTCCCGCTGCGGCATCTATTGCACTGACTGCTATAAATGTTGGCACGTCTCTTGGATAATGTATCTCGTTTTTGAGACAAGAGTTCGTGGTTGCACGGGCGCAAAACTTGGTGAGATTTTGTGCTTGAGATGAGTGCAAGACTTAAGTATTCACTTGTCATTTGAGGTCGTAGATGCCAGCACAACGAAATACTTTCAGCTCGTACTGTAGTTGTTTGATAACTACACAGTTTGGAAAAAAGCGTATTTCTTCTGTGGAGTGTAGACCATTTTGCTTAGATCAGTATGATGTTGTATAAATATACTCCAATTGATGTTCCAATAATGATGATGATGTTGAATCGTGATCTACATCTTTCGATGGTTGTTAAATATCACAACTATTCATGCATTCAGAGCTTGATAAGTGATGTTCTTTGAGTGATGCTTCACTATATCTCATACGTAACCAGGGGAGCATGAGTTAAAATATGAAACGCATTCTTTTGAGATCTTCATATTATATAGTTGTTGTTTTGTTTTTGTTTTTGTTTTTGTTTTTTTTTTTTTTTTTATTTTTTTTTACACTGTTCGTCCTTGCGATTTTTTTTTCTTCCTCCATGTCCAAGTATGCTTCTTCATGCAAATGACATTTTACCCTTTTTTTTTTGTTCTCGTATAATGAACTCTCATTTCCCTGAGAATGGGGTTCCATTGCCCATGGAACAAGGTCCTTGCTATTCTTGAGCCTGCGCTAACCGGTTTAGGTTTAGCTTGCTCGCAATTTGCGCAAGTATTGACTATGACTGTGCAAGGAATATTTTTTGAAATATTTCCTCTAATAAAAGCCAAGTTAGTTTGGTTCTCACTTCCCTGATATGGGGTCCCATTGCCCATGGAACAAGGTCCTTACTATTATTGAGACTGCACTAACCCGTTTAGCTTGCTCTCAAATTCGCACAAGTATTGACTAAGACCGTGCAAGGAATATTTTTTGAAATATTTCCTCTAATCAAAGCCAAGTTATGATCGGTGCTAGCTATGCGAGAGTTATTGTTTAACTGCTATGGCTAGTATGCCCGAAGTTTGTGTCCAATATTAGTTATGTGAGTGTTATCGCTAAAGGACTCTGGCCAATATCAAAGTGTGTGGATCATGCATTTGTTTATGAATTGTGCATTTGTATGTGAATTGTGCATTTATTGTATGACTAAAAAATGCGAATAATATAAGCAAATTGAGCAATCGTTTAGGCTTACCTTATGAGGCGGGAAAGGGTCCAACATTGGAAATATGTATCCCGAAGTCAATTGTCAACTATTGATCCAAGTTGACAAAGTTTCAAGTTATGGGCTCCATTTTGCTGCTGCTCGCTTAATATAACTTCCCTCCAGCTAGCTTATCTATCGGGTACAGTGCTTCCCAAGACGCCCCCAGTTGTTCGACTATTGTGAGTAATATTTGCAATGGTGTGTAAGTCAAGTTGTTTTAAACTCGTGCAAGTTTGAACTTGGAACAATCCAAAAGAACAGATTATTGATTGGATTGCGAGCTGGATCACTAGTTGGATCAACGACGAATGACGGGTCCATGATTTGCTTCGTTGGGGAAGTCTTGATTTTGATATATTGACCAATGGTGCATCTAGGAAAGCTCGGTTATGGGGCGACCAAGTAACACGAAAATTGGCCTAATGATATGTTGGAGATGCTTTTCGCTGATTTAGTACGATTATACAACTTGAGCGATGAATATTTACGATGCTAGGTTAAGAGATCTTGAATATGTTAATTGTATTGCAACTGACGCCGATAGTTGATGTTCATGATGCTAGGCGTGTCATTGTTGACAACCGCCATCCTCATGCGTATGTGATGCATGCGTGTCTTTTCTTTTTTTTTTATGTGTAACAACAAGATTTCATCTATGGCGGAATTCATCGAAAATTATTCCCATGTAAGCCATCCGAGGTGATTGTCTCATATTTGGAGGCGACACAGAGGAATAATAATCTTTGTTTTGTGTTACTTTTGCTTTCTCTAGTTTGTGCTTGTTTGGGCGTTGGTTTTAGACGTAATACTCCTTTCTCTTTCATTCGTCGAGGTACTCATTTCTCTTCTGCTCGCCGAGGTATTCCTCCCGCTCGCGCCTGTTATTTTTCCATTGGTGATGGGATCCGGAGATGCCTATATAATAAACCGCAATCGCACGGTGTCTAACCAGTAGACAGAGGCAAGTACGGGTCGTTCCCACTATTTGAATGACTAGAAGGTATCTCATTATGAACATCTACTGTTTCTAAGTCGTCAGACTCAACAATAATATCTTCTGTATATACAGAGTCTTCTAAATCATCATTATCTGAATAAACAGTGTCTCTAATACAACTCTCGTCCTTTTGAATAGGCAAATAATCAATAAGATGATCATGATTTGGATAAGATACACTAGATTCTGATGTTATAATGGTATCATTATTACTAAAATCATTAGTAATGTCAAGTTCCTCATCATCCTCAAAGTACTGGGATCGATACATGATGGTTTTTTTTCAATGATGTTGTAGTAAAAAGTTCGTTGAGACTTGTGAAAGCATATTTTTAGACTTAATTTTTAAAGCAAAATTATAACAAACTCAAAATACAAAATGTTGTGAAAATTATGGAGAGGCTGGAGCTAGGATTTCACCATTCATCAATACTTAAGTGGTTATAAATTAATTTATATCATGCAAGTTAAACAATTGATTTGATTCTAAAGTATTGCCAAAATCAGATTTCCAAAATATCAAATGTTAGTCGCAAGCATAACGCATCAAGAGTCTAAAACTAAGCATGCATCATCAAGAGAAAACACATTTGATTAATAAAAATCATTTAATTCATTTTTTTATCAATGCAATTAATC
Source organism: Papaver armeniacum (assembly GCA_023531295.1). Taxonomy (NCBI): domain Eukaryota; kingdom Viridiplantae; phylum Streptophyta; class Magnoliopsida; order Ranunculales; family Papaveraceae; genus Papaver; species Papaver armeniacum. The sequence continues at coordinate 704,124 of JAJJWW010006060.1, read as the reverse complement.
ATATAAAAATATTGCATAAATTAATAAAGTAAATATTACCACATAATTCTTGAAAGAATGGCTTCCTCCGTCGCCCAGCGGATGGGTGTAGCTCATCATGTTGGAAGCACGCTCAAAAATCATTATTATTGCTCAAAGGGTGTTTTACAAAGATGAAATGGAGAAAATGGTGAAGATCGAGTGTTTGCAACGATTATAATTGTTGCAAACACTGTTAGAAAGAACGATAAAGATAAACTGCTGCTGTTATGGTAGCGCTGCGACCCTCACCTAAATGTCGTTAACACTGTAGCATGAACGACTGTTGTTGTGCGTCTTATGTTCTTCGTTTTCTTGGTGCAGCAGCAGCAGAAAATAATTCTCTAACTCGATTTTCTCGATCTGTTGATGCTCTAAACTCTCCCAAACTCCCCGTCCTCCTCTATGCTATCCCAGCAACTATTTATAACACAACAACCTCGAAATATCACGCAATAACTACATAAAATTCTCCATTATTGCTCGTCATTATTCTTCACGGCCAGTTTAGGAAACAATAGATTTTTGACTTCTCCACGTGTTCTGAAGATGCTGAATTGCCATAATTAAATCCTTCACACTCCAGATAGTTGTTAGGACCTTTCAAACACGTGAAAAGTCCTGTGCTGCTCGTGAAAGCTTGTGAATATCTCCTCCGGTGTAGTGTTGCCCTGTTTTTGCTTCTCACAGAAATTCCAGCCAAACTGGATCGGTTTTAACACCTCTACCATATCTGTCTAACCCATACAAACATACCCAATCAATTCCAGCCTTTTAATCTCCCCACAACAAGCTCAAATCGTCAACCCTAAAACTACCAGTTGAGAGTTTGTTTTTCCCTACAATTCTAAAATTTAAATGGTGAAGATGGGTGCGATGGATAAATGGGCTATATATAGCCGTGGGTGCCCCTTAGCAAAAGTGAGGGTCCGTATAGCAATTGTCCTCCGGGGGTCCAAAAAGCACTTTTCGAGCAACTTTTTCCGCATAAGTGTAATTCTCCAATAACACCTAAACAAACATAAAAACACCAAAATTAGTACAAAAATCGAGACTAACAATAGAGACACTGAGGAAAAATCAGACACAAAAATGTGTCTATCAATACACACCTGAATAGCTACCCATATAGAAATGACGTGGATTCCAAGTTCCATACCTGAGACGATTATAAGCAAGAACTTCCTTATACCGTGGCCCATACTTGTATTCACCAAGCGTCATCTCAGATGTCTGGTGCAAACAATTCATGATTCTCGAAAAGGCACTGAAAAGAAATACTAAAACACGAAAGAGTTAAAAGGAAAAAGAAATCTTAAAAATAAAAACAAAAAGACTATACAGAATAATAAAAATTAATGAAATAAAAACCTAACTATTTACAAAATCAGCAATACTGATGGCAATATTCCACAACTGCTCCCCGGCAGCGGCGCCAAAAATTGATGGGATCCGGAGATGCCTATATAATAAACCGCAATCGCACGATGTCTAACTAGTAGACAAAGGCAAGTACGGGTCGTTCCCACGAGAAGCGGTGGAAATACTGTAATCAATATCTCTAAAAAAAACTAACAAGAAATGATTTTTGGGATTTTTATAATGAGAAATGTAAAACGAAAAAAATAAAATTACTGAAATACAATAAAATGAATGGGAAAATCGGTAACCAGGGTTTATAGTATCCACCACTATTTTTATTCAATTACTGAAATGAAACATAATTCATGAATTATTTATTGTTCGTTCTATTGACATCACCTATTATATGTATTAGAGTCGCAAATATCACTGGGACGCCCTAAGTATGGCACATCAAAAGACTAAATCCAAGCATGTACCATCAAATTGCATTAGCGAGAAAGTTATACGAAACTAATTATAAGTTCACAAATAATACCTGGCTATTCTAAGCATACCCCATCAAAAGATTTAACCCAGCATGGAATATCAAATATGTAGACAAATATATTTGTAACCATAACAATTAAGCACAAAGGTTATATAAAACCGGTGAATCAACAACTCATTTTTATCATTGAATCAATGTATAAAATCATGGAATTAATTTATTCAAATCAAAATAGTCTTTGTCAAATAACTCAATTCAATTGACCTATACTCAATGTGGTTTCAACATAAACCCTAGTTATGAAAATCTAGCAAGACATAATTATGGGTTTCTTAAAACCCATTAAAATAAATTAAAAGAGAAAGATGATTTAAACCGTTATCGTCGTCGTCACCTGATCGCTGTCGTAGGCGTCAAAAATAAATTACACTTTCTTACTACTCAAAATATATAATGAAGCAAGGGCAAGAAAGGATCGTTCCCACAGAGAGGTCTTGGTTGTCAAATTGATTCGGTTACGAAAATAAAATAAAAGCAAAACAATAAAAAGTAAACACGCAAATCAAGAATGAGAAAGTATTGGTCATGGATTTCGTCTTCAATCACAAACATGTTTTCTACACAATAACTAGAATTGATATTTTAATCTCAATTTTTATCAAAGGCCCTAGAATACCTTGATCGCAAGAATATCCCGCTAATCTCCTCTTGTCATCAACAAACACATTAAAAGATGAGAATATGAATTCTATCTAAAAGAACAACCTAACGTGTAAAAGCACTAATCAAGTTTAATTCCCTAGATACGTTAAGTACTATGAAATCAGGCCAATCAAAGCAATCGAACGTGTAAAAGCACTAATACGATTTAACAAAGGTTATGGTTCACATATGATCATAAGAATATATCACTACAAACTATAATCATATTTATGCTACTTCAAATCAGGAATCATCACTTTTGCGTATAATAACCCTAATCTAGCAAAAGACATGCATGTGAGTTCTACCAATTTGCAACTTGACAAAACAAACATTCAATCATATGACAATATTAATGGTGAATCATAAACGATAATATGAGAGAAAACTAATTTATTGAACAAAAACTCATGTTTGGAAATCCAACTAATCCATAACCAAAAGAAAACTCTAGCTCATATTCATGGAGTTCATAACAAGAAGAAAGAGAAAAGACTTCATGGTTATAAACCCTAGAAAATAAAAGTAGAGGCAAAAAGATAGATAAAGATAATATATCCCCCACATTAGGTAAAAGTCCTCTCTTTTATATATTTCCCTATTTCCATAAAGGATACTCCTTCCAATATTAGGTCTTCTCAAAACCCATCTCCAAGTGGTCCACCAAGCCCATGTGTGAGAAAAACCCATGTAAAAATATGTCCAAAAACCGTCGCCGAAAAACTGGTATTATGGCCGGAAATTGGCCGGAAAAGTCGCCGGCAAACATCTCAGGTGACTGGCAAAGTCAAACCGGTCACAGTCAACTCGGGTCAACTCGGTAAGACCGAGTCAGGTGGTCTAGTCAGAAGTCAGGCCGAGTCAACACCGATTCAGAGAGTCAACTCAGCAATCAGACCTGAGTCAGTCAACTCAGCTGAGTTAGAGCCTAATTGGTTTGCCAGGCCAAATTTTTATGTTGCACCAGGATGGTGCATCACCACTTTACTTCCAGCCATAGTGGCCTGCACCTTCTCACTAAATTCTGCAGCTCAACTTGCCAATCCTGCAAGTGACTACCCCATGCCAATCAACACCAGTAGTACTAACTATTCTCTCCCTGTTCTTCATATCTCTCTCAAGTTCTAACCTGCAGATTCAATGGCTTGCAAACCCTGTAAACCAGCGCCACCATCTAACCCTAGTTCACTTCCTTGTAGCTCATTCTGCTCTTGCATTAGCTTTCTTTGCATCAACAACCATTACCACAGCACCTGCCATTCTGCAATGAACTGTGCATCAGCTCCACCGCAATCCCATCATCACCAAGCTCATAGTTGTAGTAGCTTCAACAATTAATTCAAGACTAAAACAATCCCATTCCTTCATCCATTCATCTCAAATAATTCATGGCATCATCAATTTCCCTTCTTCTTCTTCGACATCATCTGCAACAAACCCTCCTTCTTCATCTCAGGAACCCTCAATTCGTCACCAACCCATCATTTCGACCTCAACAGAGATCCCCAATTCAGAGAGTCCCACTTCAAATCATCCACAACAACCCTTTTCTAACCTCTGTGAATCAATTACTTAATCTCACAGTAAACCCTAGCTTCTGAATTCTCAATTTCTCTCAAATTAGTCATCAATTTATTCTCCTGAGTTCGTAAACCCTTTTCTCGATCTTGATTCAGCAGCACATCTGACTTCTTCTCTTCATTTAATCTCGATTTCTCAGACCCAACAACACAGGCCACTGCTTTTTTCTTAACTTCAGGTGAAAAGGAAATGGATTGAATGAGAGACATAAATCTCTCGAATTTAGGGTTGTGTAAATAGGTTATAATTGATGTTATGTCATTTTGATAAGGGCTACCCAGATGGCATCCCCTTAACCACAGCTAGTCTTTGTTTAATACTCCTCCAAATAGAGTTACCCCTTAACCTTGGCTCAGCTCCCAATAGCATGTGAAATGACAATTATGCCTTCTTGACTCAATTTGAATGATTTCCGCTTCTTTTCCTCTGTGCGACTCCAGAATACCTAATAACTCAAAAACACGCGTAAAGTACATAATTCACAAGAAAAATAGCAAAGAAAGCGTAACTACTAGATAGTAAATTAGGTGTTTTAGACACCTATCATCACCCGGCGATCGATCCTCTTCTTCTCCTCCTGTTTCGTCTTCTATGCCTTCACAGCTCTTTGTTCTTCTCTATTCCAGTAGCCGCAACTTTTTGTTGTCGGAACTCCCCCTGCTGTTCTTCTCGAACAAAGTATTTAAGTGCTGCCAAGACTTCCCATTTGGGCCGAGCAAGCAATTAGCCCAACCAATAGCCGAAACCAAAATCAAGTCATTGCCGAAGTCCGACCACTCCAACAGATTTCCATTATGTCCATCTCGCCATAGATGTAATTTCCATTCCGTCGGTCTAGGCACCAGCTCCGTTCCCTGAACTTCTGAGTTCTCTCAACATCATCACTGCAATCATTTCTGACCATCACCTCCACGTTCAGCTCCTTCTCTATTTTCTTTCCATCTTCTCACATGCTAACCAAATGCAACCATCGAACTCAGTTCACCGCTGCATGCTTTTACTCTCTCAAGAAATTCCTCCATTGTTGTTGTACAACAAATCTATTGTGAACCCCAGCTAGATGTTAGATTGATTTAAAGCTTGACCCGTCTCCATTTGCATCTGCCGAGCACTACATTGTAGTGGATAAGCTTGTTGTTCTTCTCTTGATAATGGAAGACGAAATACATCATCACCGGCTGATTCGAAGCTTCCATCCATCCTTATTCTCGTCCGCAGATCTTCCCATTTTCGTTCACGACAACCCCAGTTTCAACCATCAGAACCAACTGCCTTAACACCATTCTGTGTCTGCCTAAGAACTTTCTTCACCTGCCTGATTTTATCGAGTAGGCCACTGCACAGTAATGGAGACTAAGTGGAGACTAAGGAAAGTCTTAGTCACATCTTAGTCCCACATTGCTTACTACCTCCTTATGATCCTAATATATAAGGTGTGGAGCCACTCCACTCATTGCCAATTGGTTTTGAGTTGGAAGCCCACACACTTCTATCATGGTATCAGAGCTAGGCCCTGTATGCGACATAAGACCCGTGTAAGACCCGGAAGACCTAAAAGGCAGGGCAGCCAAACGGGCAACCATGCAGGGATCCACGTTGTAGAGGCCTCAAGAGCCCTACACGTGGAGGGGGCATAATGGAGACTAAGTGGAGACTAAGGAAAGTCTTAGTCACATCTTAGTCCCACATTGCTTACTACCTCCTTATGATCCTAATATATAAGGTGTGGAGCCACTCCACTCATTGCCAATTGGTTTTGAGTTGGAAGCCCACAAACTTCTATCACACAGCTTATGTTTCTTCCATGTCCTCCAATTTCCGAGCTCTCTTTACAGCCACCGTAACCGAGTGAAACTTCTATGAACATCTCACTACCCCAGGAATCTCCATTCTGTCCGTTCAACGTAAACACCAGGCGTATACCAATTCATTCTTCTTCACGGCTACAACACCATTTCTCTGACCTTCTCCACTCGAGCACAACCCAAGAGATTCGGTTGAGCCACCGCACGCAACTGGATCAAGTTTCGGGTTGAGACCAACTCTCTTCGAGCACAAACACATCTTTCCTTGCTTTGATGCTGCTATTAAATCCATCACCGCCATCGTTTTACTATGCAATCGAGACATTATAGACTGCAGTGATCACCAACAACCAACACCAAAGTTGCGAGACCGTTTCCAACTTCAGGCCATTACCCAGTCTCCACAATAAGCTGCTGCCGCTTGATTCTTTTCTAGTACTACCAATACACGCCATGGATGAATCTCTGAAGTTTCCATCTCGCAAAATGTAACATCAGATGCTTCAAACCCTCTCGAACTCCACATGCTTCTTAAGAAATGAGAATCCCTTTTCATTCTGATAAAGAGAAGACTTGCATGCTCTTTTACATACGACAACACGTGGTGACACTGAAGCCACATCCACTTATTTCTTAAATCCTAATGGACTCAAGTGCTTGGCAAACAAAGCCAAATTCTTTTGTTTCATGCCGTGTTTCTCTGTCTGTGAAATGGTAAGATAGCCAACATGAGTTATGGACTTGGCAGCCCTTCATTAACTCAGCCGATTTCTTCCAATGCACAGATTTGGTCACAATCGCCCTTTTTAGTTGTTTATTCTTCCGGTAATCGAATTCGCTCGTACTTTCTACAAAAGCACTAAAATAATGACGTTAGCCAAAATATCCAGTCCTAGCTAATATAAATATGGGTACAAAATATAGCATTTTACGTGCTTATCAACACCCCCACACTTATATTTTGCTAGTCCTCGAGCAAAACAGAAAATTGACCCGCTCAACAGCTGGTCATAAGAATCCTACAATAGACCCGCTCCACAGCTGTTCATAATTTTTTTAACTTTTTTTTTTTTTGGACCCGCTCAGCTAGTCATAATATACCTACACACATACAATAGACCCGCTCAACAACTGGTCATAAATTGCAAGAAAAATCCTAAAGAAAAGAAAGAAAAGTAAAATGTTAACCAATCCCCCACACTTAAACATTACATTTTCCTCAATGTAATTGAGCCATCCAACGTAGAGATTAAGATGGGAAATTCAAGCAAACAAATAAAAGATAGAGGAAAGAAAACAAATCTGATGGGTTGACTCCCATGAAGCGAAGTCGTATGGGTTGACTCCCATAAAGCATAATCTTTGTATCCATGTTTGCGCACATAAAGAACCTCAAACAAGGTGAGGTTGCACCAAAGTAAGCAGCAAAGCAAAGCATATATATAAAGTCTGAAAAGTTGGGGATCAATCCAACAAATCGAAGTCACCAAGCGAATATGAACCCGCAACACTATAAAACTCCAAAAAGAAGTGTAAGTCTATCCCCAAAAGAAAACAGTCCTTAATAGAGATAAATAAATCACTCAAATGGACAACAAACTGAGAATCTATATTACTTTCTATTTGGGAAACATACTTTAAATAAGGTTCAAGATCAGCTGAAATAACTTCCGTCGACATAATATCTTCACTAGGAATAAGAGGAAGTAATGAATTGACATTGTCAAAAGGCAAAGTATCATCAAACTCAACACAATGACCTAAATATACATTCAGTGGTTCAAGTTCATAAAAATCAGTAACTCCTAAATCTGGGTCTAAATCCGCGGAAATAACTTCCGTTGTTGAGCTACATTGATTATTAACCATTGAAGGGCACAATGCATTGACAATATCAATAAGCATCGGGTCATTGGAATCAGCAAAGTGGGCTAAATAAACAGATAAAGGTTCGAAATCATATGTACAAGTTATCTGACCAGTATCAATATGTTCAACATCCACATAAGCATTCATAGAATCACAAGATGGTTCAACGAAAGATGGGCTCAATGGAACAGAAGTATCCTGAACAATTGACTCATTATTATCAATAACTACATGACTCGTAGGAATCTCACTATTTGAATGACTAGAAGGTATCTCATTATGAACGTCTACTGTTTCTAAGTCGTTAGACTCAACAATAGTATCTTCTGTATATACAGAGTCTTCTAAATCATCATTATCTGAATAAACAGTGTCTCTAATACAACTCTCGTCCTTTTGAATAGTCAAATAATCAATAAGATGATCATGAGTTGGATAAGATACACTAGATTCGGATGTTATAACGGTATCATTATTCCTAAAATCATTAGTAGTGTCAAGTTCCTCATCATCCTCAAAGTACTGGGATCGATACACACCTGAATAGCCACCCATATAGAAATGACGTGGATTCCAAGTTCCATACCCTCGAGACGATTATAAGCAAGAACTTCCTTATACCGTGGCCCATACTTGTATTCACCAAGCGTCATCTCAGATGTCTGGTCAAACACGTCATGATTCTCGAAAAGGCACCTGAAAAGAAATACTAAAACACAGAAAGAGTTAAAAGGAAAAAGAAATCTTAAAAATAAAAACAAAAACAAAAAGACTATACAGAATAATAAAAATAAATGAAATAAAAACCTAACTATTTACAAAATCAGCAATACTGATGACAATATTCCACAACCACTCCCCGTCAGCGGCGCCAAAAATTGATGGGATCCGGAGATGCCTATATAATAAACCGCAATCGCACGGTGTCTAACTAGTAGACAGAGGAAAGTACGGGTCGTTCCCACGAGGAGCGGTGGAAATACTATAATCAATATCTCTAAAAAAAACTAACAATAAATGATTTTTGGGATTTTTATAATGAGAAATATAAAACGAAAAAAATAAAATTACCGAAATACAATAAAATGAATGGGAAAATCGGTAAACCAGGGTTTATAGTATCCACCACTATTTTTATTCAATTACTGAAATGAAACATAATTCATGAATTATTTATTGTTCGTTCTATTGACATCACCTATTATATGTATTAGAGTCGCAAATATCACTGGGACGCCCTAAGTTTCTTCCATGTCCTCCAATTTCCGAGCTCTCTTTACAGCCACCGGAACTGAGTGAAACTTCTATGAACATCTCACTACCCCAGGAATCTGTCCGTTCAACGTAAACACCAGCGTATACCAATTCATTATTCTTCACGGCTACAACACCATTTCTATGACCTTCTCCACTCGAGCACAACCCAAGAGATTCAGTTGAGCCACTGCCTGCAATGGACCGTTTCTGTTTGAGACCAACTCTCTTCGAGCACAAACACATCTTTCCTTGCTTTGCTGCTGCTATTAAATCAATCACTGCCATCGTTTTGCTATGCAATCGCGACATTATAGATCTGCAGTGATCACCAACAACCAACACCAATCGATTGCGAGACCGTTTCCAACTTCAGGCCATTACCCGGTCTCCACAATAAGTTGTTGCCGCTTGATTCTTCTCTAGTACTACCAATACACGCCATGGATGAATCTCTGAAGTTTCCATCTCGCAAAATGTAACAGCAGATGCTTCAAACCCTCTCGAACTCCATCTGCTTCTTAAGAAATGAGAATCCCTTTTCATTCTGATAAAGAGAATACTTGCATGCTCTTTTACATACTAACAACACGTGGTGATAATGAAGCCACATCCACTTATTTCTTAAATCCTAATGGACTCAAGTGCTTGGCAAACAAAGCCAAATTATTTTGTTTCATGCCGTGTTTCTCTGTCTGTGAAATGGTAAGATAACCAACATGAGTTATGGACTTGGTAGCCCATAAGTTCATTAACTCAGCCGATTTCTTTCAATGCACAGATTTGGTCGCAAACGCCATTTTTAGTTTTTTATTTTTCCGGTAATCGAATTCGCTCATACTTTCTACAAAAGCACTAAAATAATGACGTTAGCCAAAATATCCAGTCCTAGCAAATATAAATATGGGTACAAAATATAGCATTTTACGTGCTTATTAATTGGGTAGGTCCCGATTATCGTTACGATTCCTCGACGATGCGATGGCGTTCGTAGCGGTCATTCGGTCGTCGATCTTCCCTTGCGACATTATCTGCTTCAATGTCTTGCCTTCATACGATATGTGTCTCCTATTGCGACCACTTAGCACATGTTGTGACCACCAAACCTCATGTGAAAGTCTTACATGCCGACGTGGAACGATACTTTTAGAGTATTGGGTATTTACCCATTTGCGGTCTCTTATCCACTAAGGTCTCACTAGTCTGTTTGACTATTTTCTTTCTCTAAATGTTGCAATATTTCGAGCAGACCCAGATCTCCGAGTGTTACTGTCACGCCCCAACTCTAAAACCTGCTTAGCTAATATAAAATAACCTAAACCCGCAGTAACAAAATCAAGATCTCCTAACTACAAAGAAACGTAAATTCATAAAGTAAAACAAAACTAATAACCGAACACTCTGATTAATTCATAGATGAATTAATCTCAAATGATATGAATATATTAATGTGATGTTTACTGATAAACAAGAATACTTAAATATAAAGGTACATAAACGTTCTTAATCTGCTAAAACTTCGAACTGCGAAACGAAAATCTCCATGCGCGTTATCACTTCTGAAATCTGAAACTGTAATGGGACGAGTGAGCACATCATCCCAAAGGTGTGCTCAATGGAAACATATAACTCTCATGTAATCACCAACATGCATCACAGTCCTACTAAAGAAAATACGGTAAACATATCTACACACAACATAGAGTAGAAGATTGCTTCAACTCGCATCCCCAGATATTGCGTCCATAGTGGCAATATTCGTGAAAGATCCACCACCGGATGGATCTAAGATAAACGAAATCAAACAACCTAAACATATGTTATCCCAACCTCGTCTCACTCAATGGAGGAGAAGATGCTAGGAATAACTGCAGTCTCAAATGATAGCATGAATCCAGGTACCGTAAGATATTATCGTGGAATGAGTACACCACATAAACCCAATGTCGCCATCTAAGTCTAAAATATAATAAGGTTTTGATTACTATGATCTGACCCCGCACATCAGGTTCAAAAAAGGCCCAATCATTATTCAGAGGCCGAAGTCTCCAAATAATGATCATATCCAGTCATGAACCTAGAATTTCTTCCTAAGTGAAGGTCATAGTAACCCAGTCATACTACTAAGACTGAACAATCAAGTATGATATGCACAGAGTGACTTCCCCAAATAAAATATAGTATATATAATAATCAACCGGGGTAAATCCGGTCTACTAGGTAATAATCAACCGGGGTAAAGCCGGACTACTATCTTAAGACAATAAAATGTAATACTATTTATCCGGGGTAAATCCGGGCTACTAAGTAATATTCAAACAATGTAGCATTGCCCTACTAAACTTAGCAAAGAGCTATGGGGAATCACAAACAATCTTCGCGGGGAACAACCCAACGCATATCACACAACATACCCATTCAATCACAAACAACATGCTAACAGAAAGTAAGGACTCATCATGCTGGCAGATAAAAAGAATGCTCAGAGATTACAAGAAGGTGACAGAGTTCCCACCTGAATTGATGACAAGCCATGCCTACCTCGAGATCCACGATCCACTGGTTCATCCTTTGAATCAATCGATGTTATTATAGACTAACTGTTAATCACACAAGCACTCTAAGAGATTAGCCAAAAGGCTCATACAAGGCTCATAACATAATCTCATACAATTCTTTAGTTATAATCTAAGTGGACTATCTAATGGTTCTAAGCCCATTTATGGTTCTGCATCTTTTCATTATCTATCTTTAACATATCTAAAGGTTTACAAATTCCATTAGATTGGTTCTATAGTCCATTTGATAAATCTTAAGAATATCTACAATTTTGTAAAAAGAACCAAAAGGGTCCAAAATACCAAAGTAGGAAAATTAGGCCTAAGCCCAAGTCCACTAATCCGGCCCATTAATCTAAGGCCTGGTCCAACTGGTCCATTAACGGTCAACGGTTGGTCAACGAAGTCATCTAACAGTTAACGTTAGTCAAAAGGGTTAAGGTCAAGTCCAGGTCAAATAGGAATCGTTCAAGGTCAACTCGGTCAAACTAGACAAAGCATGGTCAATAGGTTAACTCAGTCTACTAACCGAGTCGGGAGAGTCTGGCGAGTTCAAGATTCAACTCAATCAGGCCAAACCAAACAGATAAGTCAGTTTAACTGACTAAGATGACTAATAAGCCAAATGCCTAAGCCAAATACCTAATGCACAATCATTGTGCAACACAAACATGCCATAACTAAACAAAAATGCATTTCTAACTTCCTTGCAAAAGTACACAACTTAACTATCTCTGTTTTGTTTCAATTCATACACTATATTTCCATGAATGCATGAACTACAACTTCATTACATCAATCAGCCATTCTCGCTTTCACATTTATCTACAACTCGACACCAATTGCAACTTCGGTTTAGTTACATTTCGCACGGCACTGTCATTTCCCGACAGCAACCAAACCATGAGCTAACTTCAATCCGTTCACCTCAGGCACCACCAACATCCTCTTCAAGTTCTCACCAACTACCATGCATACTTGATCAACAAATGATTTCTTTAGTCAAAATCCTTGTAATACACCACCAATTCGATTACACATATCATTCTCATATACCCATCCTTGTTCTCCTCTAACACATTTCCTAACCACAACAACATCATCACTATCTTATTTCCTTGAAGCAGCACCACTTGCACCACCATCTCCAATTATAACTATCACTAATCTGCAACTCTATCAAACACATATGCAATTCTACCATCTACAGTTCAACACAGCAACAACATAATTCTTCACCTTAGACCACCCTTGAACTGAAATTCCTTGAGCTCCATAATTAAGTTTTTTAATTAAACAAACCTAATTCTCAATTCTTCTTCATATGTAAGCTAATCTTAATTTTCAAACTCACGTCACTATCAACAACACCACAACTAAACTCAATACCTCTAGGTCTCGAGTTTTCCTAACAATCCTAACTTAATCCATGTTCTAACAAAAATAGAATAATTATACTATTTACTCACATAACAAAGAAGATATGGTTTAGATTCAATTGACTAAGGAAAAAAATTACCTTCTTATGAACAGAATTGAACTCCAGCCTCATCATCTGTTCGCAACTAAATCCTAATTCAAATCCCGAATCTTCTTTTCTATGAATTCAAGCTCAAAACACCAATCAAAATATTCAAAAACTATCGAACCCATCTTATAACTCTATATAATTCTTCTTATTCCTTATCCAAATCGAGTTCCAATTCCATATCCAGAAAAACCCTAGTTTCAATTTGGGGAAGAACATAAACTCTAATTTCTTTGATTCACCTTCAGAACAGCTTCACCTCATCAATTTGATAAGAACCCCTCAATTCTTCATTCATTAACAACTCAATTCACTTCTCAACTTCATACCAAACCCTAACTCCGGTTCTCTGTGAGCTACTATATATATTTCTAAATATACCCTTCGTAAATCATCGAATCATCCTCAGCAATAATGCCTAGTACTTAACTTGATCTTTTTCCACTGATTTACTCCGACGAAATCTCACACGAAACCCTAACCAAATCGGCAGAAGAACAAGCAGGGAAGGAAGAGAAGAAAAACCGAGAAGAAAAAGAAAAAGAAGAAAGAATAAGAGAAACTCATTTCTCTTCGACACGTTTTTGGTGATAAAGCCAAAGATAATTATTAAGGCATCCAAAAAATGGATTGGGGCAGCCAAGGCGGTCAGGATGCAAAAATGACGAAAACTGATAAAACCTTCTTTGTCCGGCATTCGATCGACGCGCTCGAGCAGTATATTTTGCCTAACTTTTCGAGATCTATCCAATGATACTAGTATCGTATCTAGATCGTTGTTAGATTAATTCCTATTAATTAAAAACTATATTAACTAATCAAGTCATTAGCGACTAAATCGTTTCTTGACTGGTCTAATTGCGTTAACGATCTTGAGGGTCCTTACATTCTCCCCACCTTATACATTTTCGTCCTCGAAGATTGATCCTCTCTTCTGGTCTGCAAAACTCCCCACCTTATAGAGAAATACTATCTCTCGACTAAATGCAAGTACTGCTTATACTTACAACGCATGAAACCTAACTCATTTCAAATGAGTTCAGGACAACTAAAATCTAAAATTTGTAACTCTATGTTCGACTACCATAAATTTGTATTCTAATAGATGGGTATGTCTAAGTTCTCCGCGCTAAAATTTATAGTTTAATATTTATAAATTTTATGTAGTTTATCTATATAACTAATCCAATTTTTTTTCACGTAAATCTATAATATCTGCTATTTTAACTTTACCGTTATACAATATATAAATTTTCCAAATAATATTATCTACTTTAATTCTGCGATTAACATAATTAATGAAATACTATTATCAACAATGTAATATTCTCGATATCTTTATTACTATCGTTATTGGTTTGATGATAGTCCAGTTGGTACACTAAGTCTTAATTTTCTAAATATGATTCTACATTCACGTAAAGATTGATATAATTGATTCTATTTATTCATATCGAGTCTGTATACTATAATTAGAACGCGCAATTGGGGGATAAAAAAATTAATTGGGGGATATGAATTACTAACCCCATCCAATGATATCCGTTAAGGGGTGTTTTTTGGGGGCGGAAATACTAAAATACCCTTCCATCTAAATTAAAATTTAAAACTAAAAATCAAAATCAAAATCAAACCCTAACAAGTTCTTAAAGATAGGTTAAATTGAATTGTTCTTGAGAAAGAAGAAGAAGATGAAGAAATGGCTTTATTGAGAAGGTACATGATACCTAATCATGTTTAAAGTGTTGTTGTTGTTTTAAAACTTCATTTGGGTTAGAATCATAAACTTTCAATCCACTCCCGGCTTGTGTTTATGATGAATACCCTACTATTTTTTGTTCCTACGTAGTTTTAGGATGAATACCATCTAGGTACTAGTGTCGGCATGGTTTTTATGATGAATACCATGCTTAGGTACTAGTTCCGGCATGGTTTTTTAGGATGAATACCATGCATTGGTAGTACTTCCGGCATGGTTTTTAAGATGAATACCATGCCGGTACTTGCTATTTCAGACAAGTTTTTTGTATGTTTTTTTCCTCAAACCGGCACGGTACACTTGGGAATCAACCATGCCGGCACTACTACCGGCATGCTCGATAATGAACTTTCTATGCCGGTAGTGTACTTCCAATTCTCAAAATTGGGGGATATTGTGTATGGGCATGGTGAAAGTATGAATACCATGCTTAGGTTTGGTCACTTGTCGGCATGGTATTCATACTTTTACCATGCCGGCACTGAGTTTTTCAGGCGCAACAATGGCGAATTCAATGAAAAAAAAAATCAAATTTCAATACATTAATACCTATATATATGAGTAGTTGGAGCACTTATATGTTCAGCTAGTTTATTTTCCTGGGTTGGTTCTTCACGTAAACCTTCATGATCATAAATATCTTGATTTGATGTTGTTGCACCAACAAATTCAATGATAATGATTTATTCTAATGATTATCAAACTAATCTATTAACTTAACTAATTATATTTAACCACTAAACATGATTAGTAAGGGATAGATTAGGAATTAGATAAAATGCTTAGATAAGGGGTGACCCTGATTTGATATTTAAATCCAGTTTTTATCTTTTTCCTCTATCCCCCAATTAGTTTTTTTATCCCCCAATTGCGTGTTCATAATTATCTTAATAAATATTAGCCTTGATAACTCAATATTATTTATATTTGAGTCTGCATAAAATTGTAATACATCTTGATAGACTTTAGATTTTTTTTATTTTTTTTTACAGTATCCTATAATTATACGAATTTATTTTCTTTCAACTAAGCATCCAAATATTATTACTAATTCTTCGTATTTATTTGTTTAATTTTAATGATTTACTAAATTTGTTATTGCACTAAAAATAATTTAGGTATAAGATTACTAAGAAATTTAATCCTTTTTATTTTATGCAAAGTATCAGCACGTTCTTAAGATTATAAACATTTAAGTTCTTAAGTCTAACCTAATAATTCTTTTTTAGTCTTTTTAGTTTATGCAATGTATCCTCAGTTTCTTGAGTCTAACCTAGTAAGTTTTTATATTAACTATCTGATTTAAACACAAAATATATATTTATAATTTGTCGTTAATTTATTTTCCAAAACTCAACCGTAGATACACATTAACAATTTTCCATTTCAATAGATTAATGGCCCTATATAAAAACAAGGTACTCAATGATTTCCTAAATAAATTTGGGATTTATCAGATATACCAACCTCGTTACTATTCTAGTGTTGGATTGTCTATGTGTTCTTAATCCTAGACTAATTATTCTCTAATCTCTTTACAAAACATAAAGTAATTAGTTACCCTACGATTTCCACTTCATAAAACGTACACATTTCCAAACAAACAAATCAATCAATCAAACAATTCTTTTAGTTCTTAATAGCTTTTAGTGATTAAGATTTATCGCACAGTCCAACCCATTTCTAAACTAATCTAATTCACTAACTTGTACTATCTATCATCTATTGTTGCCCATGTAAGATCTAATAGTGAGCTCTGATACCTTGTCACGCCCCCAACTCTAAAACCTGCTTAGCTAATATAAAATAACCTAAACCCGCAGTAACAGAATTTATATCTCCTAACTACAAAGAAACGTAAATTCATAAAGTAAAACAAAACTAATAACCGAATACTCTGATTAATTCATAGATGAATTAATCTCAAATGATATGAATATATTAATGTGATGTTTACTGATAAACAAGAATACTTAAATATAAAGGTACATAAACGTTCTTAATATGCTAAAACTTCGAACTACGAAACGAAAATCTCCATGCGCGTCATCACTTTTGAAATCTGAAACTGTAGTGGGACAAGTGAGCATATCATCCCAAAGGGGTGCTCAATGGAAACATATAACTCTCATGTAATCACCAACATGCATCACAGTTCTACTAAAGAAAATACGGTAAACATACCTACACACAACATAGAGTAGAAGATTGCTTCAACTCGCATCCCCTGATATTGCGTCCATAGTGGCAATATTCGTGAAAGATCCACCACCGGATGGATCTACGAGAAACGAAATCAAACAACCTAAACATATGTTATCCCAACCTCGTCTCACTCAATGGAGAAGAAGATGCTAGGAATAACTCCAGTCTCAAATGGTAGCATGAATCCAGGTACCGTAAGATATTATCGTGGAATGAGTACACCACATAAACCCAATGCCGCCATCTAAGTCTAGAATATAATAAGGTTTTGATTACTATAATCTGACCCCGCACATCAGGTTCACAAAAGGCCCAATCATTATTCGGAGGCCGGAGTCTCCAAATAATGATCATATCCAGTCATGAACCTAGAATTTCTTCCTAGGTCAAGGTCATAGTAACCCAGTCATACTACTAAGACTGAACAATCAAGTATGATATGCACAGAGTGACTTCCCCAAATAAAATATAGTATATATAATAATCAACCGGGGTAAAGCCGGACTACTAGGTAATAATCAACCGGGATAAAGCCGGACTACTATCTTAAGACAATAAAATGTAATATTATTTATTCGGGGTAAAGCCGGGCTACTAAGTAATATTCAAACAACGTAGCATTGCCCTACTAAACTTAGCAAAGAGCTATGGGGAATCACAGACAATCTTTGCGGGGAACCACCCAACGCATATCACACAACATACCCATTCAATCACAAACAACATTCTAACAGAAAGTAAGGACTCATCATGCTGGCACATAAAAATAATGCTCAGAGATTACAAGAAGGTGACAGAGTTCCCACCTGAATTGATGACAAGCCATGCCTACCTCGAGATCCACGATCCACTGGTTCATCCTTTGAATCGATCGATGTTATTATAGACTAACTATTAATCACACAAGCACTCTAAGAAATTAGCCAAAAGGCTCATACAAGGCTCATAACATAATCTCATACAATTCTTTAGTTATAAGCTAAGTGGACTATCTAATGGTTCTAAGCCCATTTATGGTTTTGCATCTTTTCATTATCTATCTTTAACATATCTAAAGGTTTACAAATTCTATTAGATTGGTTCTATAGTCCATTTGATAAATCTTAAGAATATCTACAATTTTGTAAAAGAACCTAAAGCTAATTCAGACCAAAAGGGCCCAAAATACCAAAGTAGGAAAATTAGGCCTAAGCCCAAGTCCACTAATCCTACCCATTAATCTAAGGCCCGGTCCAATCTGGTCCATTAACGGTCAACGGTTGGTCAACGAAGTCATCTAACAGTTAACGTTAGTCAAAAGGGTTAAGGTCAAGTCCAGGTCAAATAGGAATCTTTCAAGGTCAACTCGGTCAAACTAGACAAAGCATGGTCAATAGGTTAACTCAGTCTACTAACTGAGTCAGGAGAGTCACAACTGAGTTCAAAAGATTCAACTAAATCAGGCCAAACCAAACATATAAGTCAGTTTAACTGACTAAGATGACTAATAGGCCAAATGCCTAAGCCAAATACCTAATGCACAATCATTGTGCAACACAAACATGCCATGACTAAACAAAAATGCATTTCTAACTTCCTTGCAAAAGTACACAACTTAACTATCTCTGCTTTGTTTCAATTCATACACTATATTTCCATGACTGCATGAACTACAACTTCATTACATCAATCAGCCATTCTGCTTGCACATTTATCTACAACTCTGACACCAATTGCAACTTCAGTTTAGTTACATTTCGCACAGCCTGTACAGATTTCCTGACAGCAACCAAACCATGAGCTAACTTCAATCTAGTTCACCTCAGCACCATCCTCTTTAAGTTCTCACCAACTACCATGCATACTGATTGCCAACAGTTTCTTCAGTCAAAATCCTTGTAATACACCACCAATTCAGTTACACATACCATTCTCATATACCCATCCTTGTTCTCCTCTAACACATTTCCTAACCACAACAACATCATCACTATCTTATTGTTTGTAAGGTAAAATTACTCCTACCCCAAACACAGAATTTTGTACGAATGATGATTTTGCTGATAATTGATTTGTGGACTGGATCTTTGATTGAATGATGGAGGAAGGGGGGGTACCTGCAAAAAACCCTCCGATGCTAAAGTCAGTAATGGATTTTTCACAGGAGATTTTGGTATGGAAGATTGCTTTTTCACGGACACGATTTTTGAAGCATTTCCTACAACCTTTCTCAATGGGAAAGCACGATTTCTTTTCTCGTATATCCCCTTAGTCGGCGCCACTGTTTGTACCCAAAATTACTTTTGGGCACGAAACACGATGAATGGATAGTTTGGTATGTATTTTGGGTTAGGAGATGAATTGAAGGACAAATAAGGAGACAAAGATTGACGCAGGTTTTACGTGGTTCGGCCTGGTGTGCCTACGTCCACGGAGGAATCCCCTTGGGGAGAAATGTTTTATTGACTGTTGTATTACAAAGTATGTTTTTCTCTCCTATTGGCTATCTCCCTTTGACTGATTTCTCCTCTCCCTATTTATACAATGAAAAATATAATTCCAATGTCAACATAAATTCCATTAACTGCCCATTTATGTTCCTATAATGAATTCTCAATGTAATCTTGCCCATTTATGCTCCTATATTGAATTACGCATGAAAAGCGCTCCTTTATGTCTTCACCATAATTTATGTATGAAACTGTCCATTTATGGTCCTATATTGAATTCTGCATAAAATCGCTCCTTTATGTCTTCACCATAATTTATGTATGAAGCGCACGATTAATGGTGACGAGTTAGTGGAGACCAGGCCCGGACAGGTGGATCTTGTTTGGCGAGGATAGGTGGATCTTTGTAGCGACATAATGGGTTGGCTGATTGCATAGTTGGTGGATGATTGGATGGACCGTTTTGGCGGCATAATTGGCTTGCCGGGCGATATGAGTGGAGACTGAAAATTAGCTAGGGGTGTGACTGACTTTGACCATTGACCGGATGTTGACCGACTTTGACTATTGACTGATTCTGACCATTGACCGGTCTGTGCAGACCGGTTGACTGCCTTGGTTGGCTGGGTAGCGGGCTTGGATGAGGACCCAAAAGATGATTCAAGTATCAATTTGGCCCATTAAGTGGTATTTTTACTTATGGTACAAACATCGCCCCCTCTTAACCCCCAACAAGTTGGAGGTTAAGAAAATTCCGTTTTCCTAAGTCATTGATAAAATACGCCCCCAAGTGCGGATTATTGATACTGTGGTGACTGGCGAACTTCCCTTGTTGTTTGCAGAAATCATAATCAGGACGCCCCCAAGTGAGGCTATTGCGGCTGGAGAATCGACATGAAACAGTTGAGCATGAACCATTGTTGTTATGCAAAATCTGAACTGAAGTCTGAACGCAATGAAAGCGTGATACTTGAGCGGAGTGATGAGTAGTAACATCATTGAGCGGAGTTGGACTGCAGCCCATTTTATGTCAGGTTGATTTGCATAAACAACGAGCATCAGTGCGATCAGGCGGAATGCACGAACTGCGAGCATAGGCGGTACGCATAAGGCTGCGATCACTGGAATGCAGGCAGACAACGGACAAAGTTCCTCTGCGGCCCAGTGCGTTGACTAGGCTGTAGGAAGGCTGCGAGCAAGGATGGGCGCATCGGTTGCGTTGGGTGGAATGCAAAGACAACGAACAAAGTTCCGCCCGGCGGCCAGTGCGTTACTCTGGCGGGATGCCGGAGCTGCGAGCATAGCCGGCCCGCATCAGCTGCGATCAGGTGGAATGCGGCGAAGCGGACAAAGTTCCTCTGCGGCCGGTGCGTTCGCTGGACTGCGAGAACCTGCAGCAAGGTGGACCGCATCAGTGCGTTAATTTGGAATGCAACAAGACGAACAAAGTTCTCTTTGCTGATTCGTTCAGGTGGACCTGCGAGGCTACGAGCATGGTTGGACTGCATCGGCTAGAATGCAGCAGAATCGAACAAAGTTCCACCTGCGGCCAGTTGTTGGTGGGCTGCGAGGCTGCGAGCATAGGCCGACCGCATGTCAGTGCGTTGGTGGAATGCGGAAGATCGAACAAGGTTCCTCTGCGGCCAGTGCGTTAATGCTAAGCTGCGAGGCTGTGAGCATGGTCGACTACATCAGCTGCGATCGGTGGAATCTGAGAAGCAACGTGTTTGAACAAAGTTATTCTCACAGTTTGCATTCGGGTGAGTGCGAGAAATGAGACCATAGCTAGATTTGTATCGGTTGTGATTAGGATACTGACTTGCAGCTGACAACGGTCAATTTGATGCAATGACAACAATTAAATTTGGATCATGCAATAATAATTAATTTGAATCATGCTTGTTCTTTGAGGATTTGGACTTTAAAAAGTTTGATAAACATAGGTGTAAAAGCTATAAATAAAACTAAACTGACACCGATTGCGTCAACCGAGTGCCACCCGAGGCTACATCGATTGCGTCCAAGCGAGTACTGAGAATTAAGTAAGCAAAGCTATAAAATTTGCATCGATTGCGTCAGCGAGTGCTGTGATTGCTTTTGAATGAAGTAAAAAAATTCAATCGGCATAATTATAACGCTTTAACATTACGATTGTAAAAATTGCGTAAAAATATTAGGGTGTACGCTCGCCCCCTCTTAATCCTACAACTCGTTGGAGGACTAAGTTTGGGTTTCTGACGTTTCGATTTTCGGGAGCTTAGCGCAATTAGGTGCTATGTAACTTGCCCCCAAGCGTATGAAGTGTTACATAGTTTGCCCCAAAAGAGTAATTTTAGACCACGAGGTGTTACATATCTCGCCCCCAAGTGATGGTCAGTCATGTTGAAGTGATATGCAACTTGCCCCCGGAAGATAGTAATTGTCATGCTGCTCAATGCTTGCACAAGGGTGCACTGCCTTGCTGCATTTTGCTCGCGCATGGGATTTTGAATAAGTCTGTGCACGGAATTCGCGCGGGGCCAATCCCACTATTCCGGATGCGCGCAGAATTGAAATGTGTGCATCCCCTTGTTGAGAAGACGCTTGCCACATTAAAGGTGTCTTACCAAAAGTATGCATGAATATATGAAAAGGCGCAAAAATATGTAAATTGTATACTTACCTTATTTAAATTGTTGCTGCGACTTCGCTTTCGAAGTGATTAGGATGCCCACTGGCTATGTCGGTGCTTTTAAGCAACGATGATTAGTATAGTTGCCTTAGCGTCTTGTCTCGACTTAGTAATTGATTTATGCAGTGGGATTGGAATGCGGCGGTTAAGTCCAAGTGGATCGAAGACAGTTTCTACGGGCTGTTTTTATTTGTGATCAGTTGTCTGACAAGCGTTGCTTGTGAAACTGGATTCTGATAGTTCGATCAAGCGGAGTTGTAGTAATTATTCGGAAAAGGACTGCGGCAGTTCGATCAAGCGACTCTGCGATAGTTTTACGTTGAACCGAAAATGTGCGTGTTGAGGTTTATGATTCCAACCAGCACTCGCGATCTTTGCGTTGTGGGTAGAAAATCGACACAATAGCGCTCGCGAACATTGAACGTGCAGTGCCCTGCATCTTGATAGTGTTTGTCGTGTCACTCGGAACCTCAAAAATTAAATTTTCCAAACTCATGATTTTTCACTTCCATGTTGTAGGTAATTGAAAGACGATTCCAACAGCCAAAAATCACTCGATTCGAACTTAAAACGAAGAAGTTATTGACGAAACAAGATTTTCGACCAACGGTCTTCTTTACCGCCGAACATCGAAATTTGATGTAACATGAAGCGTCGAACTTTTTACGAGAGTTAATTTGGATGTATCCTGAGGCATCGAAGTTTGATATACCACTGAGCATCAACGGTTTACATACGCCGAACATCGAACTTTGATGTCACACGAAGCATCGAATCTTTTATGATTGATGGAAGTGGGTGATGGACACCTATGACGTGGGTGAGTGAAAGTAAAGTGGGTGAACGAAACTCCTAAAGAGGGTGAACAGATCTGAGGCCGCCGCCGCTCGGCGCTCGCCGGCTTTACTGATTTTTTTTTTTTTTTTTTTTCGCAACGGTTTCTGCTGGACTGTTGCCATTGCTTTTGAACTTTTGTAACAGTTTTCTGTTTTCTTCATTTCCTTTGTAACGGTTCTAGGGACTGTTGCTGTTTCTCACGGACCTTACACCATGGTTTCTTTGCACTTTTGTGGCCCTTTACGGAATTTTTCGAGATGCTTTTAGGAGGTTTTCCCTTGGGTATTTAAGCACCTTGAGATATAGAACAACTTGACAGCTTTGCGACCATGGCGATGCTCGATTTTGTCATACAACAAACTTGAGCGGGTGGATAATGCGTTATTTGAGAAACAATTTTTTAGACTTGGGACTTGAATCATCTTTGCGGATCGAACATCCCGACAACAACCTTGGTGATTTTCGCGATAAGTCGGCTTGGGTGGCTTCCGATGCGATCTTTGGGCTATAGTAATTGTGATTAAGCGTCTGCGGCCCATTGCGATCATTAGACAGCGATGATAGAAATCGAAACTGGATCCTGCCATGTTGTGGATCGAATATCCTACAACAGTTTTGATGGTATTTCACTACATCTTTTGCCGCGAAACGAGCGTCCCAGCAACACTATCATCAGATTTTGTAGTGATGCGATTTTCAGCGGTATCCATGACTAATAGCTTGCCAAATCAAACGGCGAATCTTGGTTGCGGCCCGATTGCGATCAGTGGATTCAGCTATTATGACCAAACTAGTCTGCAGCAGTTGCGATCAACTGGACTGCAACAGTGATTTTCCAAAATGCTCAGAATTTTGTATGATGATTTTGATGATCTTTGATTTGTGGTGGAGCTTCAATTGAATGATGGAGGAAGGGGGGGTACCTGCAAAAAACCCTCCGATGCTAAAGTCAGTAATGGATTTTTCACAGGAGATTTTGGTATGGAAGATTGCTTTTTCACGGACACGATTTTTGAAGCATTTCCTACAACCTTTCTCAATGGGAAAGCACGATTTCTTTTCTCGTATATCCCCTTAGTCGGCGCCCTTTGTTTGTACCCAAAATTACTTTTGGGCACGAAACACGATGAATGGATAGTTTGGTATGTATTTTGGGTTAGGAGGTGAATTGAAGGACAAATAAGGAGACAAAGATTGGCGCGGGTTTTACGTGGTTCGGCTGGTGTGCCTACGTCCACGGAGGAATCCCCTTGGGGAGAAATGTTTTATTATTTGTTGTATTACAAAGTATGTTTTCTCTCTATTGGCTATCTCCCTTTGACTGATTTCTCCTCTCCCTATTTATACAATGAAAAATATAATTCCAATGTCAACATAAATTCCATTAACTGCCCATTTATGTTCCTATAATGAATTCTCAATGTAAGCGCCCATTTATGCTCCTATATTGAATTAACGCATGAAAATCGCTCCTTTATGTCTTCACCATAATTTACGTATGAAGCTGTCCATTTATGGTCCTATATTGAATTACGCATAAAAGCTGCTCCTTTATGTCTTCACCATAATTTATGTATGAAATACTGATTAATGGCTGACAGTTAGTGGAGGCCATTTGGGTAGACGGTGGATCTTGCCGGCGAGATAGGTGGATCTTTGGTGGGCGTAATGGGTTGGTTGACTGCATAGTTAGGTTGGATATTTGGATGGGTTGGCTGGCATAATTGGCTTCTTTGGCGATATGAGTGGAGCGAAAATTAGCTAGGGTGTGGTGACTTTGACCATTGACCGGATGTTGACCGACTTTGACTATTGATCGATTCGACCATTGGCCAGTGCAATGCGACCGGTTGGCTGCCTTGGTTGGCTGGGTAGCGGGCTTGGATGAGGACCCAAAAGATGATTCAAGTATCAATTTGGCCCATTAAGTGGTATTTTTACTTATGGTACAAACACTTATTTCCTTGAAGCGGCACCACTTGCACCACCATCTCCAATTATAACTATCACTAATCTGCAACTCTATCAAACACATATGCAATTCTACCATCTACAGTTCAACACAGCAACAACATAATTCTTCACCTTAGACCACCCTTGAATTGAAATTCCTTGAGCTCCATAATTAAGTTTTTTAATTAAACAAACCCAATTCTCAATTCTTCTTCATATGTAAGCTAATCTTAATTTTCAAACTCACGTCACTATCAACAACACCATAACTAAACTCAATACCTCTAGGTCTCGAGTTTTCCTAACAACCCTAACTTAATCCATGTTCTAACAAAAACAGAATAATTATACTATTTACTCACATAATAAATAATATATGATTTAGATTCAATTGACTAAGGATAACAATTACCTTCTTATGAACGGAATTGAACTCCGGCCTCATCATCTCTTCGCAACTAAATCCTAATTCAAATCCCGAATCTTCTTTTCTATGAATTCAAGCTCAAAACACCAATCAAAATCTTCAAAACTATCGAACCCATCTTATAACTCTATATAATTCTTCTTATTCCTTATCCAAATCGAGTTCCAATTCAATATCCGAGAAAACCCTAGTTTCAATTTGGGGAAGAACAAAAACTCTAATTTCTTGATTCACCTTGAGTAGACTTCACCTCATCAATTTGATAAGAACCCCTCAATTCTTCATTCCTTAAAAACTCAATTCACTTCTCAACTTCATAACAAACCCTAACTCTAGTTCTCTGTGAACTACTATATCAATTTCTAAATATCCCCTTCGTAAATCATCGAATCGTCCTCAGCAATAATGCCTAGTACTTAACTTGATCTTTCTCCACTGATTTACTTCGACGAAATCTCACACGAAACCCTAACCAAATCGGCAGAAAAACAAGCATGGAAGTAAGAGAAGAAAAACCGAGAAGAGAAAGAAAAAGAAGAAAGAATAAGAGAAACTCATTTCTCTTCGACACGTTTTTGGTGATAAATCCAAATATAATTATTAAGGCATCCAAAAAATGGATAAGGGCAGCCAAGGCGGTCAGGATGCAAAAATGACGAAAACTGATAAAACCTTCTTTGTCCGGCATTCGATCGACACGCTCGAGCAGTATATTTCGCCTAACTTTTCGAAATCTATCCAATGATACTAGTTTCGTATCTAGATCGTTGTTAGATTAATTCCTATTAATTAAAAACTATATTAACTAATCGAGTCATTAGCGACTAAATCGTTTATTGACTGGTCTAATTGTGTTGACGATCTTGAGGGTCCTTACAGTTACTCTGGCCCTCTCTACTTTCACAATACGCGAGGCTCAATGAAAGCTTCTATTGTCAAGGGAGTTTGGACGCGATTTTAACATGTTCTTTTGATGCTTATCTAAATATATTTCGTTCAGATTAGCACATTCACTTAAAAGAACCATTGCAATATGTAACCCAAGATTTCTATTACTTATCCCGTAGGTATAAGTTTGTGCAGAAAGACGTCATGATATCGTCGTTACTGGTGATGTTTCAACTTCTTCTCACGAGTGGGTGATCAACATTGTTCTAAATTCTTCGTACTCTTGCATCTGCATAAATGTTCCATCACTCCGACTTGCCGGTAATGTAGCTCTGGATCTTGATTTTTTTTTTGATGATTCCTTCTCTGCCCCACGGTGGGCGCCAAAAGATGTTGTAGCAAAAATGTTCCTACAACACTCCTCGAGATTTGCACTAAATGATATAATCTTAACCGTTGGATGAGTCAAGATTTATACCTGATGGATGAATTATAGACCATTTAGATGATCCACAATATTCCTCCAGATGTGTTCTTTGATGATGAAGAGATTTCAGCTCAGCTCTCCAATACTTTTGGCTTTCTAAACACTCTTGATGAATGAAGAAATGAGGGGGTACCTGCAAGGACACTCTGATGCCTCAATGAGTAAGGATCTCTAAACAGGTTTTAGTGGAGAGAAAATGATTAGAAAATGTGTACCTTTAATGTTGAAATTCCACCTCTATTTATAGGTTGTGGAGGAATTGTATCCAGTCCACTTTTCATCTAGATACATTTTGACTATGTATCTGGGCCAAATGCTTGCTAGGTTCACCTGGTCCAAACCAGTTTTCCCTTTTTATAGGATCGTAACTTCCCGGGTTATACAGTCTTCTTTATAATCATCCTTCCTTTTTTCCTGAGGATCTGTAACTCCCAGGTCATACCTGGTCTTCTCTGTAACTGATTTCTCTTTTTTTTCTTTGGGATTTGTAACTCCCGGGTTATACCTGGTCTTTTGGTGTAGAAGGATAATTGCTGACAGAGGCTATAATTATACTTCCATATTTTTTACCCCAGAGCCCAATGCTTATCTTGGGTAGAATTATTGGTCTGAGGCACTTGGACCCATATACCAAACTATATGGTACAAACACTTACGAACACATATTTCGAGAAATATGTAAACGAGTTAAACTCAGCTCGAAATCTCAAATGTGCATAATCAAATACTATATAGTAATACGACTCTTGTCTCAATATAGGAGATAAAGTAGAAATATAATTTTCAAGTAATAGATGAGTTTTAGTCTCCAATACCTTTTGTTGATGAAGTTCCACAAGCTTTTCTTAGTAGTTCTTCGTCTTCAATTGATGAACGTCGTGAAGTCTAATGCTTAACTACAAAATCTATCCTAGTCCGAGACATCACTATAAGTAGACTAGAAATCAAGACTTATAGTTTTAGTCACTAACATTGACAAACAAGCTTGAGTAGCAACGCTTGCGAGTTCGACCGAGCAGTGCTCTAACACCTTATTTCGTATTTACATGGATTTGCTTCTTGGAATCGGTTCTATCACACTTCCAAACAAGTTTAGAATTGGTTTACTAGGATTCCAAGATTACCATGTGATTGGTCATACCAAATCACAATGGTTAGTTGTGATCGGTCATTCCAAGTCACATACATGGGTTCGGATCGGTTATTACCAATCAATAGGATTGGTTCTACCTAAATATGGTACCTACTTGTGATCGATCACACCACTCACTAGGATTAGTCACACCAATCACAAGGATCGGTTCCATATACACATGGTATCTACTTGTGATAGGTCATACCAGTCACTTGGATCGGTTACACCAATTACAAGGATCGGTCATACAACACTTAAGATCGGTCACACCAATTACTAGAATCAGTAACACCAATTACAAGGATTGATCATACCATCTCATGGTGATTACTCAAGATCTGTTACACCAATTACCAGGATCGGTCACACCAATTTATAAGTCCAGGTATTGTGATCGGTTATACCAAGATACATAACCTGATTTAAGATCGGTTCTACCAACTCACACATATTGGTTATCAAAGAATATGCAATGAAGATCCAGAACAATATACCTATTTATTTCCCTTTCGATTCACGAAACAAGTTCATGAATGTACTTCCTTTAAAAAAATGTAAAACATTGTTTCCTTTAAAAATATATACAAGATTATGTCAATGTAATATCTATAAAGTTCAAAAGATAAGCGTTATACTTCATAGTCTAATTCCTTAATACTATGACCATACTATTATGATCATGTCTCTACACTAGAGTATTATATATAATATGTACAGTATATAAAACTTCACATGTTATGTTTTCAATATAGCACGACTTGAAAGATACATTAGGAATGAAACAGTTCAAGTCAATATTACTAACCTCAAGTGGAAGGATGATGTAGTCGTTGTAGTTCGTTATTTCTTCTCATTCTTCAGGTCTTCAGAGTAATACTTGTATGTCTCAACATTCCAAGACTTTCTAGTCTAACCTAAATGAAGTTGACTCTAGTATATAATCAAGCGACCCTAAATGAGTTTTGATATTAAAATATGACAATCAAACTTAACATACCACCGTTTGGTGAGTTCAACCGATCTATGCTCTAACACAAATAACTTATCAATTACACAGCTCTCTGTGGGAATGATACTTACTACCTTTATATGCTAGTTAATTAGTGGGAAATATATAGATTAATTTGTTGCGCTTACGACACGCGTCAAATTTTGGCGCTGCTGCGGGGGAGCGGTTGTTAATAATTTGTTATTTGTTTAGCTTGTTTTTCTTTTTGTTTTTAGATTTTTTATATTTTATTTTATCTTTCTTGTGAGTCGTCATGTTTCCTTACGGAAATAACATGTACGAAGCACAATATTACACATACAAAAGTGGTAATCAATATGGGTTTCAGTCTCATTCATATGACAACTACCAACCATCCTATGGGTATAATCAAAATCAATCTTTTGGCTATGATCAATATCGCACGGTACCTTACGGATATTCTCATACATGTCAACAATCTAATGTCGGGCATGTAAGTGAACAACCACGAGGATGGAAGGATAGTTATGATTCTTATCAATTGTTTTGTAGTAATGTGCAGATGACAGAGAGTTTAAAACTAAAATGTTATGATACTGAATCAAGACCTACTCCTATTTATCGTCTTTTCACTTCACTCTTTCCAAAGAGGAGATACAGTCTAGAAACTCTATTGTGCATAATGGTGGAAAGCGTATGAACATTAGAAAACTATATGCGCGATACAACCAACTGGAAGAAGCAGGTGCATCACAAGAGACTCTTGACGAAATTAACAAGGCCATAGACATGGAATTCGAACGTCGTTGGGATGTTAATTTGATGATTTTGAGGTTGACAATGATTCTGATGAAAATGAACAACCTCTCGAAAGTCCTTCGCCCATTCAAAAAGAGGAGATTGGGTATGACATATCTATTGTTATAAATGGTATAACGTACTCAAACGAATATATATAACGAGTTGCATCAATGAACTATACTTTTTAGGAGAGGATTTCAATTCCGATGACGAGATTATTAAAGAGATAGAGATTGAGAATGAAACCAAACTGATTGATTTCGTAGAAGACTCAATTGAGCTTGTCAAGGAATATAATGACACTTAGATTTCGGTTGAAGCAGAAATTAAAAGTTCGATAGAGGACCACGATATACTTGAGGTAAATAATTCTTTTTTTTTGTTAAGTTCGATTTTATTAAAAAAAGCAAAGTTGTTTACAAAACAAGGGGCACTTGCAATGCAAGCACCCCAAAAAGAAAACCAATAACTACTAAATTAGCAGCAGTTGCAGCCAAATATGCAATCATCTAAGCTTTTATATTCACCATCGAAGAAACATTAATTGAAGCGGTAATAAGGCCTATTTGGCCACTCCATTGAAGTGCCTTCCTATATGGCCATCTTTGGTACCCATTGGCAGCAAACTTCCTCGTTTTGCCATCATGTGCGCTGTAAAATTAATTTCTCTGTACGTTGCTAAAGCCAAATGCATCTATACCATGATTTAGCAGCAATCCAACGTTACCTTACTGTCCACGGAACGCAATTGGACTGAAAGGAAAGCACCACGCTTTGAGATTCAGACCTAACACGAATATTCCATACCATGTATAACCGTTTCAATTTCTACCATGTAATTAGTTGTGTTTCCTAGACCAACACTTTGCGCCCCTAGGACCTCACAACTTGAGGTAAATAATTCACTGGATTTAATTAAGAAAAATGGGGATCCGATACAAGGTTTGTCTAATCCTTTACATAATTCTATATTTATTGATCATTTCCATCAAATCGAAGTAGCTTCTCAAAGAGTTGTTAACCCAACTTTTAAGAAAATACCTCACTTAGGATTGGAGTTGTGTTATTCCAAAGTTTTAACGGATTATTTTGCTTCTAAGTATCCACCACTTGATGTGTTTGATTCAAGTATTGTGCAGGTTCACCAAGCTGAGGAACCTTTTGAAGTTCCCGAATCATATGTTCTCTATCCACTTTCAAGTATAGAAAGGACTAAGTGTGGGATAAACTTCAATATAGCGATAACTTTAATATTTATATCTTGTGCTAATGTTTTTATGAAGGTGTTATTGGATTGCAGACTGTTATTTTGAAGGATTACCAAATTTCAGATTACTGGTGTACGGACGATAACAAGCGGTACATGGGAGCCAACCCGTCGATTTTGTATCTCTATCCTTTATTTTTATTTTTCTTAGTTTTGCATATCATATCTTGCATTCCCATCTTAGATTTTACAAAGTCTTATATCTATAATGAAAATTTTGACGAACAATATTCTCATCAAAAAGATTCTGACTGAAAACCTTGTCACCAAAACAACTCTCGAGACTTCATACGAAGTCCGATTGAGTAGTTGACCTAACTTTTAAAGAGGACAGACTCACCTTTCTTTTCCAAAAATAAAATTTGAATTCGGATTCTGTTAAGTTGGATCGATAGGCCTAGACTTTCGAGTTCCGGTATTTTTCCAGAACTTTTTCAGACTGCATGTCTATCATTCCTCAACCTCATTCCCCTAGCTATAACCACTGAGGACAACCTAATGCTCAACAGAAAACCTGAGCCTACTGAAATTAAAGCTATCTTATTCAGTATGGCAAATGACAAAGCTCCAGGACCAGATGGTTTCCCACCAAACTTCTTCAAAATTAATTGGGATATCATTGATATTGTCAAAATGGTTCAAAACTTCTTCTCTTCGGGTCACCTACTTAAGGAGATGAATGCCACCTTTATAGCCCCCATTCCCAAAATTGACACTCCAACCTCTCCTAGCCATTTCAGACCAATCAGCTTATGCAACACCACTTATAAAATCATATCCAAACTTCTAGCCCAAAGAATGAAACCTTACCTGAACAAAATCATATCCCCTTATCAGTATGCTTTTATCCCTGGAAGGAAAATCTTTGACAACATAGCTATTGCATATGAAATTATTCACACTATGAGATCAAAAAGAGGAAAGAAAGGGAAGGTTGGTTCCATGGGCATCAAAATAGATATGGCAAAAGCTTTTGATAGAGTGGAATGGACATTTCTAATAACCGTTATGAAGAAAATTGTATTTGATGAGAACTGGTGCAACAAAATCTTACAATGTATCTCAACCTCCACCTCTGATGTTCTCATTAATGGCTCTCCTGACAAATTCTTTAAACCTTCCAGAGAGCTAAGGCAAGGAGATCCTCTATCTCCATATTTGTTTCTATTCTTCTTGGAAGCTCTGTCAAGAACCCTTCTTCATGCTGAGGTGCTAGGCATCATCACTGGCATCAAAATATGCAAAGCTGCACCATCTATCAGCCACCTCCTTTTTGCAAATGACTGCATGATTTTCTGCAAATCCAATCTGACTGAAGCTCAAAACATAATGAAGCTCCTCCAAATCTTTGGCAGCACCTCTGGGAAGTTAATCAATTTCAACAAGTCTGGAGTATTTTTCAGCAAAAACACTAATCCAGACCTCATCCCCCAAATCAGAAGTTCCATGGGAGTTCAAATTCTTCAACTGGATGATAAATACCTAGGCTCACCCCTCTTCACCCATAGAAGCAAAATAATTTCTTTCAAGCCTGGAGTGGAAAAGCTGAAGCTAAGACTTACTAGCTGGAAAAATACTCCTCTAAACCCTGCTGGAAGAGAAATTCTCATCAAGTCTGTCACATCTTCAACATGCATATATCAAATGAACTGTTTCAAGGTGCCTAAGAAAACCTGCAAAGACATCAACAACCTTCAAAGATATTTTTTCTGGGGAAAAAATATAGAAAATCCTTCAGGCTACTTTCCTAAAGCTTGGACTGCAGTGTGCACACACAAAGACCTGGGGTATGGGACTCTTCAACAACTCTATGATAACAAAAATTGGGTGGAGGCTTGAGAAGGACCAAGATTCTCTATGGTATAAGCTCATGGATGCCAAATATCTTTTAGGCAGGAATGTTCTCAACATGGATACAAAATCTAAGGATGGAGACTCATGGGTATGGAAAGGAATTCTAGAATGCATCAACAACATACAACATCACTGCTTCTGGAGAATTGGAAATGGGAAAAAGATAAAGATATGGGAAGACATATGGATTCCAAACACCTCTCTGAGACAGCCAAAACCACAGAATTTCCCACAACATATTGAAATGTTAGAGTCCTTACTCCTACCAGATGGAACTTGGGATGCAGCTCTAATTCTTACATATTTTAGCAATGACAAGGCTGCAGTGATTGTCAATCTGCAGACACACCCAAATGAAGAAGATAGAATAATATGGGATCTCAATGATAAAGGTGTTTTCTCTGTCAAGGAGTTATACAAGGAAAATATTGACAACCTCTACAGAAATGACACTACTACAGGGAACTAGGCAGCTATCTGGAACATGGAAGTGGCGCCAGTTATCAGAATCTTCCTCTGGAAATGTGCACATGGAATCCTTCCCACTAATGCCAAAACAGCTAGCATACTTCATTACATCAACCCTACATGCACTTGTTTGCAATAGTGGAGAAGCGAAAACCATGTCTCACATGTTCTTAAATTGTCCAAATGCTATTACAGTGCGGGGAGGTTTTGGGCTCCATTAATACCCATTTTGACAACAATACCATTTTCATTGGCTAGTTGAATTCCTGGTTTCAACCTGGAATTACTAGTTCTAACTGCAACATCTATGCCACTACTTGTTGGTATATCTAGAAAGCGAGATGTGGTCTCATTTTCCAACAAATTCAGCCTAATGCGGGAATAACTTCTCTCCGTATTAAGCAGCACTTGTGCAATCATAATAGAATACACCATATGCAAGGGCATATTATGAACAGTTTTCCTCTCTTGCCCGAGGAAACTGATACAACATCTCAACATAATATTACTTCCTATACTCTGAATACTCCAGCAGAGTTTGGAAATAATATAAAAATATGCACACTACAAGACCCTACAACCTCATTATACTACACTGCTCTGATAATGACAGATTTTGCAGGAAACATCGCTGGAACCAGAGGACATCCAGGATATTATGGAGCAGAGGGAGCAATAGAAGGGGCGAACCTAGCTTTCCAATGGGCCAAAAAATTGCAGCGCACAAACGTTACCATATCTGCTGAGGCAATGGAGGTTCTAGTTCATTTCAAATCACTCTATATATCATGAAGCTGTTACAGGAAGATTTCAAATTAGCTACCACGAAAAGAAGAAACTGTCAAGATGATGAAGAAGAAGAAAGTAGTCGAAATATGGGTATTCACCCAATATCTTTTGTTTTACTGAATCTTAGCATCATCCATAGACAACAAAATATGGATGCTTTCAATTTAGCATTATTTTGTAAAAACAATGCTGGCAGGTTAAGTGGCACTTCTGCTACCAATGCCAACACAAACTCTATGGTCGGGTCTTAAGTGCCTTTCTAGGCATAAGATTTTTCTATATATATATAAAAAAAAAAAAAAAGCTAACCTTGTCAGCTTTTCTGCCTTGGCTTGTAGAATGAAAACATAACCCAATCTGATGTCACCGTTGAGTGCTTACAGCGGCATGCATTATACAATAAGGAGATTTAGATAGGAAAACGGCATCCGTGAGGATTAAAAGAACAATGAAAGGCAAGTGCTCTAAAAAACTATATCAGCGTATAAAAATGAAATTGCTCACCGGTCATAATTTAGAATGAATGCTTACCCTTCTTAGTTGATGGTTTAAAATAGTTAACCTAGTCATTTATTGATCCAAGGCTATATATACACCAAATATTCTGATCCCATTGTTCACGGACATCCTACTCTAAAAGCAGTCTATCTTAAATGTATATGATGCTCCGAAAGCAAGAAAATATATCACGCAGCACATGTTTGCCGGCTTCCTTTGCATCAAATTCCTAATCGAAATATCCAGACGGACGCATTGAATAAGATGGACGCAACTTCCCTTGTTAAGAAACCATGATAAAAACCAGATTCCAGGAGATTACAGAAGCACCTGAAATCCCCATATAAATAGTAACTGAAAATATGAATGTTGTATTTTATTGCTAACAACGCAAATTCAAAAGGTCCTTTCCCATCCTTGCGGTACACTAAAAGTATATAAAGCAAGACACGTAATGACATGCCCCACCACGCATTCCGAGCAAAAAAAAAAAAACAACTAATAAGACGCCTGACGCCCTAATAAGTTCATTACTCCCCAAAAAATTCAAGAACCACTCGTAGCACTTAACGGCATTAGGCAACTTTTGACGTGAAACCTTAAGTTACCAACCTCGAAAACCCAGGTAAACTGTCTCACGACATCAGCTGTTCCTTGTAACCACTTCTTTCTTCCAGCGAATCTATGTATATCAAAATATGACTTCACTTCCTTCTATTGTGATCTTTAAATGAATCTAAATTTATGATAAGATGGGTATGCAGATAATTGAAGACTGGCATTGCCATATATTACATCAACAAACCTTTATAAAATACATTTCCAAAGGCCAAATCGTTCCTGAGACTATGTGTAAGTGAGGTGGCGAAAGGAAACATAATTACATAATTGAACTGCGGAAGTAAATATGTCTACATGAAGCTACATTTTTTGGGTCTAATGTTTTCTTTTGCAATATAGGCCCGTAATGGGTCTGCAGTCAAACATCGTATGGACATTGAGATTGGCATTGGGGAAAGTAGCCTCAAGCTTTTCAACAGGGAACATGCGGTGATGACATTATTCAACCATGTTCTTTGGCTACAGCTCCTTCACTCCAAAACCGAAGCTTGTCATCTCCAACCCATTTCTTCTGAACATGACAAAAATATAGTCAGATTGTAAGTATGGCATTTACAGCTTAAAGGTACTGATTTGATTCCAATATTTTTTTCTTTACAACACCATTACTATCTCCTTCTGATCCAGTGAAGAAAAAACCACCAAAAACAACCACAGTTAAACAAAAAAAATACAACACCACTTCTAAATGTAGAGTTGTTCAAAGGGATTTAGGTAAATCTATGAACATCTAAATTAAAAAAATAAAATTATAGCCTAATTTCCTATCTGACTACCAGTCACAGGTGGACCTGGAAGCTGCAATCTACCTGCCAAGTTTTCTTGTAAGCCTAAACAGCAGCACTTAGGGGTGAACTTTACGCTGTATGCCAATCTTTGTTACATCGAAGAGTCCAAAGTCAACCATCTAACAATAAGGCAAAACTTCTCAACAGTGAGGGTTAAATGTGAAAGATTAAGCTCATACCTTTGGATTAGCAGGGTTGCCAGAATCAACAGGAGCAAGTCATCCTATTGCAGTTTCACCAGAATTTGCAATTAAAGTTTCAGTTTTGCGAACAAAGTCACAGAGTACTTTGAAACTCTCCAAGCAATACTCCTGCAGTGAACTTCAACTTGTCTGCAAGATAAATCCTAAGAAGTTTAGAGACGTTAGATTAACAATGAACATCTTTTGTAGCAATATGCTTAGAAGTTGGAAACATAAGCATTAGTGGAAGGAGAAAGAATACAAAATTAATTAGGTATAAACATATAAGGCGAAATTTAGAATCTATCAAACTCGCTCCACTTTAGTAATGACTGATTTTCAACAAATTCCTAAATTGGAAAATTGAAAACCCTAACCTTTTAAAGAACACCCAAAAAAAAAAAAAAAAAAAAAAAAATACTGGTATAGGTATGCAATGTTATAACAAAAAAATAGAGACAATCTCAGTATATCAGTCAGTTTGACGAATTTGGACAAAAATAAATAACCCCACCCTGTATAGTACACCACACATAGACCCCTGGAGAACAAATGCTATTATATGAACTAATGTTACCAATTTATCGAGTATATGGAGCTAATTAACTCACCTTTGGAACGGGTAATGGATCACGTTGAACATCAAATTGTAAATCTAGCTGCACATGAGTTACTCTCAGCTTTTCTGAATATATTTTCATTATCATCTCACCTCTTCCCAGCTTCAAATATAACTGATGCAACAACATGCAGATGGTACAGCTGAACTTTGGTCCGAGAAAGGTTGGACTCCATACCATAAAAAACAACATCCAATTGATATTAGTTCCCCAAGTAAATCAACATATACGTCAATGAACTAACTTCCTAATTTTACTGCCACTTTGAAATTGTAAGTCGGCAGTGTTTGTACTTGTGATGAAACTTGAAAATAGAGTATATATCTCAACCTCGGTTGTAGGCAGTACCTCCATAGCAGCACGCATTTTGTTGAGCCTGTGTAAAAATAGGGCTGAAACAATTCAGTCTACAAAGCAAATGCAAGAGTTTGTACTCAAGTAAGCAAGATATTAAGAAATAAGATGATCAAACATTTAAATACAAAGAAATCAAAGATTGTACAAAAATAAAGACTACAAACATAGCGAAAACTGAACTTGTACCTAATAATACAATTCAATGGAAAACCAAGCTCGAATGACTCAATATAAGGAAATGTGACAATGTGATGAAAATATACAAAAATCAGTCATACTCATATATCATGTTAACACTATCTTAATCATCATACCATAAGGATGGTATATCTGAGTGAAAAATCTTACTATACAGTCTCTATCACAGGCTCCAGAGCACATTGAGCTACCAACCTATTGAAATGTGTATAAAAAAGAATAATTTTAAACAGACCTGGTGGTTCAAACTATTTTTTTATCTCTTTTTCCAAGGAAATGGACCTGGATACAGAGCATAAATCCATACTTCGTCATACACTAAGCTTCTTTCAAAGAAGTCGCCGAAAACCCAAGTAAATCGATTGTATTTGTTACACCTTTGGCCATACACTAAGACACAAATCTAATTCATAAATATCAAAATAATGAACATAAGCGACAAAAATAGTTACATAGGTGAGAGACTTACTGTCACTCAGAGGGCAATATTTAGTCTTATCCTGAAACCATTGACATCTATTGTCACTTATGAATATACTCCATTGCCGAATGGCATCAATGTATAGGTTTTTGGTGCAACCTGCAAAATAAATAGAAACCTCATTGTTATTTGTGGTGTCATTGATGTCAGATTACATCACTTTTTCATCAAAACTCAAAACCTCAAACATAGAAAACCCAATCATTCTAATCAACTTGAATTTCAAACTAAGACGATATAAAGGAGGAATGATTACTTCCATTAAATTGGGATCAAGATGGCGAC
Source organism: Papaver armeniacum (assembly GCA_023531295.1). Lineage (NCBI taxonomy): Eukaryota > Viridiplantae > Streptophyta > Magnoliopsida > Ranunculales > Papaveraceae > Papaver > Papaver armeniacum. The sequence goes on along the minus strand of JAJJWW010006060.1, from coordinate 665,987 downwards.
TGAAAGCATCAGAATTACTTTCTCCTTCATTCATCATTTCTATTGCATCCTATACAAATTATATTCCAACTGAAACAGAATTCATCCCTCCATAAACTTCAGTCCATTTAAATTATATTCCAGTTAAGGTCATTACCTAAGGTTGACCAAGAATACAAAGAAACCCAAAAGGAAACAATCTCATTAAGGCTATGAAATCAGGCATACAAAATAACAGAACATGATTTCTCAGTCACGGTGGTTATACGGCCAGCCAAATCTCAAATCATCAATCAGGGATACAGCCAAAGTATATAATCCTAGATCTTAAACAATACGATTGTTTGAGATCTAAAAGAAAGCAGGCATACAAAATAACAGAACATGATTTCTCAGTCACGGGGGTTATACGGCCAGCCAAATCTCAAATCATCAATCAAGGATACAACCAAAGTATATAATCCTAGATCTTAAACAATCATATTGTTTGAGATCTAAAAGGAAACAGGCATACAAAACAACGATTGTTTAAGATCTAAAAGGAAACAAACATACATAATAACAGAACATGATTTCTCAGTCAAGGTGGTTATACGGCCAGCCAAATCTCAAATCATCAATCAAGGATACAGCCAAAGTATATAATCCTAGATCTTAAAAAATTGTATCCATAAAACATTAGCTCCCTAACTGAGTAATAATATTATTAATCTCATGTTGTCAAAATATTACAGTCGTGTCAGTTCATCTGATTCTAATGTTATGTTTTTAACGAACTGAGTAAAGAAAAGCTCCATGAGCCCCATTATCATCCATAATGGAGACAATGTGTAACAAATTTTCCTATACTGAACAAAATATTACCCATGTACAGAAGAGAATAACAAATCACATAACCAAGAGTACTTTCATTATAAACAGTCCATTGAAATCAATAATTTAAAACCCACTGTAGTTTATCATTGTAAGGACAATCAGCATTTCTAAAGCTGAATTTTAACCATATTAATGAAAAACTGAATTCTACAAACTTAAAGCAAAAGCTGCATTCAGGCTAAATTAAAAAGTTCTAGAAACTGGAAATTTCGTGATGAAATGCATATGCCGCTCCAACACACTTTATGATTACCATACCTAGGTTTTCATTCTTCAGGTACTGGTAGTGCAGCTGTTGGAGTGTCATAGATGTACATATGGAGGTATCTGGGTATGAATGGTGGTTAAAGTTAGTATTCAAGTAAGATCACGTTTTCACACATATTCTGCATTTTAGAGGTGAAGAATTCTGCTCAACAGTGTCATGGTAACCTCTCTTACAAATGTGGAACACCATCAAGTCAAATACATACAAAGTTGTGTTTATGACAAAGTACAACATATAAGAAATGTATGAGAAGTAGGAGGCAGCAGGAAAATTACCTTCAATGGAAGTTAGTGGTCTGACACCCATCGTCATTGCTTCTACTGCCTCATATCCATCCCTGTGCCTGTAAGAGTCGTGAATCAAAAGTTGTGGTTCGAAATTAGGAACTTTGACAACAAAGAACACGTAATCAATGCTTCCAGACAGCATCCATCCACACATAATTTGCCTATAAAGTCAGGCTAAGTTGGCCTCATGCTGGCCATATCATTGATAGCTGCAAAAGGTGCGTCCTCAATGAAAGCGCTATAGTTTATCAAAAACAAAATATGTCGGCATACCAAACTGCATGAGTTGCATAATTAAAAACCAACCATCCACATGCTAATTTGACACAAATTTGTTTGAAGCAATACAAATTGGGGAATATTTATCAAGATTGGTTATATTAAAAGTGATAAAAACTGGATTCTGGGCGATCGAATTCAGAGTTGTTCAAAGTTCTAGGAGAAAAAGGACAGATTGATGGAACTTAGATTGAACCATGTCCCTGGAGGAATTCATACCTAAATTAAAAGATGGAAATGAAACCATTTATGAACAGATTTTGAAGAGTACGATGTCGTCTTGCAATTCTGTCTATACTTCCTTTTCGCTCTCTCCATCAATCGCTTTGGAAGAGGGAACAACGGCAATAAACAAGAAAAAAAGAACGTTTGATTTATCAGTGCAAACGTTAGGAAGTTGTATTTTTTCTGGACAACCACAAACCATGGATGTAGCAATCGAAAGCAGATCCTGAAAGATTGAAATCGAAAGAACTCAGAGAGGGAGAAAGGAAGGAGACGATTAGTTAGGTTAGGAAAAAACATGGTTATGGAAGGGAAACTCAAGGAACGAACGGATAGGATGTATAAAACATATAACGAATCTATCCTTGCCGTTGGATTATAATTTTGACGGCATCAGGCTACACTTTAAATTTTTAATATAGGCCTGATGGTACCTAATCTCTTTCTCCGAAGATGTTTTTATGAAGATAAAATCAAAATCCTCCTAACTGGGTTAACTGGGTTAGCTGTGGCCTGTGGGGTTTGTAATCTGAAAACAGAAGTATGTTCAAGTGCAAGTCATGGACCAAACTAGCTATACATGTCAAGTACCAGTGCTATACATGTCAAGTACCAGTGGTTAGCTTTGGGGTCTGTGATCGGAAAGTATGTTCAAGTGAATAGGATTAGGATTAGGAATCACTTCCTAATTCAAAACGGAAGAAGGGTAAAGTAAGTCAATTCTGAAAACTCAATTCCCTTATAAGTACCACCTTGGTATTCACGATTTGTTATGCACTTGCGTTTAAGAGTTAGGGTTCCTCTGTTGCTCTCAATCTCCTCAGATCTTTGTAAAAAAAAAAAAAAAAAAAATCTTTTTCAGATCAATCTCTTCAATTTCCTCAAACTCTTCAGATCAATCTCATCTTCTTCAGATCTTTGTAAAAAAAAAAAAAAAAAAAAAATCTCTTCAGTTTCCATGGGAAAATCAGAGTTATCAAATCAGAGAAGTGAACGTAGACTCCCACCATCACCAAAGGTAGCACCTTGGCTTGTTTTCCCACATGAAAAAGTTGGAAAGTTCCAAACTTTTTGTGATGTATTTGATGAACATCTGGAAAACAACAAATCTTTCAGAAAATTCATACCAGAGATGAGTAAAAAAATGTTTTGGCAGAAGAATTCTCATCAAGGATGGTTAATCAGTGTTTCTTATGCTGTTCAAGACCCAAATTTTGATAGGTATTTTCTATGGAATCCTGTATCACTAGAAACTATATTCTTACCTACTCAACCGGATCTAGTGTGTGGATGTTCTGTCAAAGATTGTGTTTTGTCTTCACCTCCTCAGATCAGCAGAACTAGTAATAGCGGGGAAGACAATGTCGATTATAGTTCGATGGTTTACATACTGTACGATGGAGGGGAAAGTCCCGACGTTCTTATTTATTGTCACCCTGGTGAAAAAGAATGGAGAAAGCACGAGTTTGTTGATGTGGGTCAAAGTCTTTGGTTCATGTATTGTTTCAAGGGTAAGTTATATATAATGTGTTTGAATAGTGCCCACTTGGAGATAACAATACAATATGGTACTGAAAGAGCTGACGAAGAAATCCTTTTTGTAAGTGATCTTATTAATGTAGATGACAATACTACAAATGAACTGGTAGCAGGATGTTTGGAAAATAGTTTCGAGGCATATTGGATGGAGTCTTTTGGTGAAATTTTTAGAATTTGTAAAAGTTGCATTTCAAGAGGTATTTTTAGAAGCTGTGTAACCAGCATTGTAGTATCAAAATTGAATTTCTCTTCAATGGCATGGGAAGAGGTGAAAAGTTTGGATGACTATGTCTTCTTTCTAAGTTATAATACACAACTGTCTTGCTTGGCGTCGGACTTGGGTTTATCAAAGGGTTGTGTGTATTTTACACAGCGGGGAGAAATGAGCTTGTACAAATATCAGGTTGAAGATGACAGTATTTTACTTTCTTTACCATGTCTCGATCTACCAGCGCCATGGTATACGCCTGAATGGATGATGATTTCTGCAACTCAAAGGTAACTTTGAAGTACAATACATTCTTCTTCTTTTTTTCTGTGTTAAGCTGCTTTATTGAGGGAGGCTCCATTGACATTGATGGTTAATTTGACAATATTTGACAAGGCTGAATGAATGAAGCTAATTATAACGTAAAACTAATCTTCTCATGTTGTGCTACACTCTAGTAAAAAAAAAAAATAGCGCTCAGTTACATGTAACTTTACCATAATTTTGTTAATAAATAACTTGCCAGTAGATGGTAAGGTTACATGTAATGGAATGCGTTGATTTTTTTTCTTCAGTTAAACTGTGGTGCACAACTAGAAGATCATTCTAGTTATCTACTAGTTTTGAATTCATCTAGGTCCAATAAAGGCAACGTGTTTGATTTAACTATGCCAATGGATCCTCCCTCATACTTCACTGTGTTTCCACTTACTCACTCACCCTTTAATAGATTGTTGTCTATCTGAGTTTGGTCTGTCATTACAAGTGAGATTGGTCTGTCGTTACAAGTAGGTAGGTATCCAGCTATCCTTCTAGATATCCATGTTTGCACCTTGTTTGTTTGCAGCTGACTCGGCGTCTGGGTCCGAGTCAACCCCTGATTCGTTTCGAGTCAGCATTCAGACTTTTGTTTTCAACTTTGAGTCAGATCTGACTCAAAACAGAAAATGTATCCATGTCTCTGTCTTTTCTCACTTCCCATGCTGAGGTGTTTTTTATATGATGAAGACCCTTTCGGCTACAAACCTAAGTCCAAAGAATCTTTGATTCAATAGGGACTTCCAGATATAGTAGAGAACCTTATTCTAGGGACCACGAAAAAATATTCTTATATGGAGGTCTGCCTTGAAAAGATAAAAATAAAAAAATTGTTATACATATGCAGATATGCCTAGGAAAAGTATATACATACACATAGGAAATACCAAAATGTAGCTCGAATGGGGACTAGAAATTTTTATTGATATATAGAGTGAATACTATCTGAATTTGTAAAATGTTTTGTTCTTTTGTTTTGTAGGTTCAACGGCAATGGCAATAGAAAAACAACAGATCGCATGTCGGGAAAGGAAGTGAAGAAGGAAAAGAAAAAGGAAACCGTACATAAAGATGGTGTGAAAGAGGATAGTGAAGAAGCAAGGCGGCCGCTCATGCTTAACAGTGATATAGTATGGTCAATATCAAATTATCTGCATACCTTGGACTACATACATTTACGTGGAGTCGGTAAACAATACCGGATGATATTAAATCTCAAAAGATCATCATCTACTAGGACAGTGCAGACCACAGATTTATCGCCATGGCTAGTTTTTCCGAAGCATCAAGCCGTCTACAATTTCTTAAATCCAATGCACAATAATGAGAACTACCTTATAAACATCCCGAGTTGTTAAAGGGTTTTAGAATTCGCTTTTCAAAAGCTGGGTGGTTGCTCGTGTCAAAAGGCAGGACTTTGTTCTTCTACAATCCCTTCACGAAATCGACCATCAAACTTCCGAACTTGCCAGATCCGTATTGTTATGCTTTCACAGGTATCTCGTTCTCGTCCATGCCGACGTCTTCAGACTGCGTAGTGTTTGGCATTCGTAAAGAAACCGGGATGCGGTTGAAATCTTTTTCATCAAACGGGGAGATGAATGTTGGACACATGATGTCTTCGATAACATTTATTTACCTCCCAGAAGGGAAAATGTGGATTTCATGCTAAACTTCAACAATCCAGTTTTCTACGGCGGAGCTTTCTATTGCTTGGACCCTAATGGAACTTTGGGTGTATTTAAAGTAGAGCAAGTCATTAGTTGGGAAATTCTAGCCATGGTAGCCAGGCCAAATTGCGAGTTTATCTACAGGAGTTTCTTGGTGGAGTGTGATGGAAAACTTATGTCCGTCTTTTTAGGCCATTTAGGAAAATGGGTTCGTATTTTTAGATTGAATGAGGCTGAAATGGTTTGGGTTGAAGTCAAACATTTGGGGCGGAATATGTTGTGTATTAGCAGTACATCTTGTATCTCAGCAATGGCTCCAACTAGTCATCTGGAGAACAAAATCTACTTTCCGAGGTTGCATGATGGAGGGATTTTGTATTACTCTCTTGATACAGGTATGTATCACTCTTTTGGGAGTAAGCATTCTGCTAAAGATTACCGTGATTCTGAGGAGAATTTGCACTGCAGCTGGATTGAGCCTAATTGGTCAGACATCTCAGATCACTGTCTCGACTGGCTTAACAACTAGATGCATTATTTTTGCCCTTCTTTTGCAGTTGTTTTTTCCGTTTCTGTTTTTTTTATTTATAACAGTAGGGTTTATTTATTCTGGTCCATGTAACAGTAGCGTCTTTCTTATTATATGTATTGTTTTCCATGTAACAGTAGTGTATTTTATGAATCGGGGTATTCACTAGAAGAGAACACGTTGCACGTATGCAGTATTCTATGACCACCGTTTTTTTTACTTTTGGGCAACACAGCAATTATCTTTTTTGTCTAACCTCACCTCATAGTTGTTTTCTCAAAATTTCTCAAAATTTGAAGTAACGGCATTTTTGTTTCTCATGATCTGATCTTAGTGCTGAAATCCATCCAAGCGTACGGTGCCATGCTGACTCTTTCTCTTTTACTATTTTTTTGGTTTTTTTTCTTTCAAAAAATCTGTACAGACCGAGAGAAAACCACACTAAAAAACCGCCGAACACAATGCCCCATGTACATTTCCCGAGGTGCAGGCTCTCAGACACACATGGCTAAAAAAAAACGTGAGTGGTGGTTTTGTTGTAGTTTTTTTTTTATTTTTTACATTATGTCTTCATTTTATTTAGAAGCGTTGTTGTTCCCCTCACTCTTCTACTCTCTACTCTGCGCACTAGCTATGTGGCGCACATGTATCATCCCCACGCGTAAAAATGTAAGTAATTTAACCAAGTTAGATGTTCATTGGAAAAATAAGGAATCACAAGGTTCAGATCCCCAGCTAAATTGGGGCTAACTGTGATTAATTGAGACCTATGAATTACTTCAACTAACCCAAAGAGTAGGATATGGGATATCTAAATGATGGTAAAAATACTAAATTAACCTTGAAAGAAACTTTGATTATTCTAATACAAATACAAATACAAAATCATAATCACTTAATTAACAAATAAAAAAATCATTAATTAAAACTCTTTTTTTCAATTTCCATCAAAATCAAAACTAAAACTAAAACCTAATCAATCACAAACAACAATTGAAAATAACGACCTTGTTTGGGTTTTGAAGAAAAAAAACCCAAAACCAAACAATTCAAGTGATTGAGTTAAATCCCTTTAATTCATTCCTTCTAAGAGGTACTCTACAATGATTTACCTCTAAATCTTTAAATTTCACTCATCAAATTTTCTGAAAATCCACCCAGAATCGGTTTAAGTGTGCACCATGTTAGTCCGATTATGATTGATGTTACAAACAATCGTTTTTATTGTGCACCTACATAACCCGATTTTGGGTGAACATCAACCATAATCGGTCTACGTTAATGTATGCATCAACCGATTCAGGGTTCAAGTTCGGATTTGTAGAGAAATCAAGAATCGGATTATTAGTGCATATATATAATTCGATTGTGACTGTTAACGACTATTTTTTTAAATTGAAATTGTAGCCGTTAGTACTTGATTCAGAAGACAATTCAAAGGGTGTCGCTTGGAACAAAGTCCTTGAAGACCTGATAACAACACGGCGATGCAAGGAACGCCCCTCGGCTAAATCTACTTCAACTAATCTGGCTCCGAAGATTTTGCCCATACAAACATCCCAAAGACATATCATCATCATGATCGAGAAGGGCAAAAACAAGTATATGAGCTAAAGAGCCAGGATAAACACAATTTCATTTCGGTCAATGCTCAGGAGTTTAAAGAACGTTTTAACTGCGGCTTAGCGGTCCAGACACCAAATAACTTAAGGTTAAAGACGGATTAACATCGCAGGTACACTCTCCAAGATTATCCTTGACATGATCATTACCGAACATATATCGCATCCATACATCCCAGGAGCACAATGGAGTTTGGAAAATTTTGAAATCCACTGGAGACACTGGGTATTCATTTTTCTGGAAACAGAACCTTATTACATATTCCGGAGAGGATCAATGGGTTCACTCGTGATTTGATAAAATTTCAAAGCCGTGGAAGTTATACGTACAACTAAAGTTCAAACTTGCAAAAGAAGAAAAAAAAACAATGTTAGAGCATGGCTCGGTTGAACCCATCGAGCGTTGGTATGTCAAGTTTGGTTGTCATATTTTAGTGAATCAAAACTCATGTTAAGAGTCGCTTGATTATGTACTAGAGTCAACTTCGTATAGGTTAGCTTGAAAGTATTAGGATATGAGACATTACACGTATTGCGAAGTCTTGAAGATGTGAAGAAGCAGGGAGCTACAACGGCAACAATCATCCTTCCACTTGAGGTTAGTGATATTTGACTTGAACAGTCTCATTCCCTAACGTATCTTTCAAGTCGTGCATATTGAAAACATAACTGCGAAGCATATTTGAACTCTAGATAGACATAGTATTAAGGAATACAATACGAGGTTTATTGCTTAACCATTAAACTTTGTACATAGGACATCGCCATAATTATTTGAATGCTATTGTGATTATGTATGGGTATGAGGTGAGGATTTCATCCTAGGGAACAATGTTTTACATGTGTTATAAGGAAGTAAGTTCATAAACTTGTGTGTGGACCGAAAAGGAAAGTATATGTTATCTTGAAAGTATAGGTTAGCTTGAAAGTATTAGGATATGAGACATTACAAGTATTGCGAAGTCTTGAAGATGTGAAGAAGCAAGGAGCTACAACGAAAACAATCATCCTTTCACTTGAGGTTAGTGATATTTGAATTGAACTGTTTCATTCCCTAACGTATCTTTCAAGTCGTGCATATTGAAAACATAAGCTGAAGCATATTTGAACTCTAGATAGACATAGTATTAAGGAATACAATACGAGGTTTATTGCTTAACCATTAAACTTTGTAGATAAGACATCGCCATAATCATTTGAATGCTATTGTGATTATGTATGGGTATGAGGTGAGGATTTCATCCTAGGGAACAATGTTTTACATGTCTTTTAAGGAAGTAAGTTCATAAACTTGTTTTTGGACCGAAAAGGAAATTTCCAGGCGTTATTGGTTTTGTTATTCATTGCATATCTTATGAACAACCAATATGTGTGATTGAGTATAACCGCTCAAACTTGTTGTGTTCTTGGTAGAACTATTCACAAAGGCCTGACTTATGTATTGGTATAACTTTTATTAGTAAAACCGATCCTAAGTAATCACCGTGGTATGATCGGGTTTGTATGTCGACAACTTTTGGGAAAGGGAACCGATCTAGTAAGGGGTTCAGTACATCAAGGGGAACCGATCCTTGTATGGGGTGCAGCAAGGTTTATAGCAGAAAGGGGAACCGATCCTATAGACATGTGCAACACGTTTTTAGGCAAAGGGGAACCGATCCTATGGACATGTGCAACACATATAAACCAAATTCATATGTGTTGATAGGTTTTGACTTTTCTGCTACAAAATCAAATTCATTTTTAGTCCGTGCAGAAAGTATTAACTAAAATGAACTATGCAGAACCAAAAGGTATAAATCAAACAGAAATTATACCTATTTTCTTCATTTTATGAATTGATTCAATGCTTCTTGTACTTCTGAATCAGATGATTCAATTACTTCGGCATTTTTTCTAGGTTTTCTATTTACCATTTGAAACTTCAGATCTACGGAGGTATAATTTTTGATTATGATTCAATTTGACGATAAAGAAGGTTACATCGAAGGAATGAGACGATGAAGAAGATGATGATGAATAAATCTCAGATCTTAATTTTTTTGATGAAGAATGAGTTCTGTTGAGAAGAAGGGAAGAAGGTTGATGGAAACCTAACAAAGGCGAGAATAAAATGGAAGTAATAAATAGGTGGGAGAAAAAAGGCATATTCTTGTTACTTCTTATTTTACTAAAGGTTATTTTGATAATCTAACATATGATATTATTGTAGGGGTCACTATAATAATTTACAGAACTTATTAAAAAAAATTTTGCTAAGAAACAAACCAATTCCATTAAGAGAAAAATTCATTACAGATTTCAGTTAATGGATTTTTCCTCAAAACATTTAGTAAGAAAAGAGGAGAAGAGAGCCAAATGTCTTTTAAACTAAATCGCCTAGCTCGATAGCAAGACGATCGGCAATCTTATTCTTAGCACGCTTAAGGTAAACTATCCTAGAAAACACACAAGCGGAAATAGAAATCAACAATCATATAACGGTCTTGACACCTCCAATCAATTTCACCCTTCTCGTGATTAAGCAGCTCCACCAACCGAAGGCGATCGCTAGCAAAAAGGACTGGAGAGATTCATCTCACTCACCCATGAGCAAGCCAAAATTAGGGCCATTGCCTCGGCCAGCGCAAAGACTTGGAATCAAACCAAAATCCGCTCTGCACCTTTTATTCTACACCAGTGTCACACAAAATAAGACCAATACCCATGTTAAAATTTTTGAAAGACCCATCAATAAACATAATATGGTCAATCTCTTCCGAATAGGAATCCTTGTCGCCGACAAAGAAACATTCAGGGCAAACGCGTGAGAGCAGATTATAAGTATTGATTGCCCTTCTAATATCCATTATAGTAACATCCAGATTAATTTTAACCTTTCTAAAGATAACATCACATCTAAGCTTCCATATTGACCATAGAACCACTGCACCAATACTTGGCCATTCCACAGCGTAAGGAGAAATACCCAAATTTTTAACAAACCAAGATAAGAATATATCATCTATACAATCATAATCAGCAGCAATAAGATGTTGCAGGGAGAGAGCAAACCAAATATGAGCAGCAATAGGGCAATGAACAAATAAGTGCATTATAGTTTCTGTTTCCACATTACATAGAGGACATCAATCATCAATATCAGAATTATAGAACTTGAGAAGAGAATTAACAGGTAGCATATGAGCAAAAATCTTCCACATGAAAAACTTAATTTTAGGCAAACAATCAATAGTCCAAACCTTTTCCGTAACGCAAAGATCCTCGATTGAGACCGAAGTCATTTAAAACGCTTTATAAGCGGTTTAATCGTATAATTACCATTTTTTGTGTGTGCCCACATAATTTCATCACTTTTTTGAACATTTACCTTAAGGGATCTAATCTTATCCCCATCTTGGGAGAGAACAACGAAGAAATCAAATCGAGTTCAATTATTATCATAGTTATTAATAAGGTCACCGACATAAACAAAGTTTCCCATATTAGCATCGGACAAAGAAGAAGGACGGAGTTATCCTGACCGATTAATTATTCCGGATCATTGTAGTCTTACCATCATTTACCTTATAAACTATATTAGCTCTAAGGAAGGCCAAACTTTTAACTATTCCTTTCCAAATCCAGGAAGAAGTATCTGCAGCCTTATCTATTTCCAACAAATTTTGCTTTGGGAAGTATTTATCTTTAAGGAAGATAGTAATCAACTGAGAAGGATTTTTACATAATCTCCAACCTAATTTTGCAATAATAAGAACTGTTTGTAACATAGGAGTTCCTAATACCAAGACCACCCGAGAGTTTAGATTTACCAATATCACCCCAAGAGCGAAAATAAGCCCCTCTTCTAGAGTTCTTCTTAGACCACGGAAAGGTTCTTTGAATTGAGTCTATTTTAGAGGTGATTTTCTTAGGGAAAGGAAAGCAAGACATATGATAAACAGAAAGACTAGAAAGAACATGCTTGGTCATAACGGTTCTACCAAGCAACATTAAGATTTGTTTTTTTGTGTTGCTTAGCACATTATAAAACTTATCAATGAGAAATTGAAACGTTTTGGTTTTGTCTCTGTGAATAAAAAGGGGAGTACGAAGATACTTCTCTCTTACTTAAAAAATTGATTCCTAAAGTTTTGGACAGCAGTTTAATGTGTTTGTGATGCATTTTTTTGCTAGTGAAGAACCCAGATTTCTCAAAGTTTATTGCACGACTGAAGCTTTTGCAAAGTCAGTAATGATTTTCATCGATTCTTTGCATAAGTAAGAGAAGCTTTGAAAAAAAGCATACTGATCGCCTGCAAAAAATAGATGAGAAATAGGAGGGCTATTTTCCTCGCCTTGAACCCCTGAATAACATTTTCGTTCTCTCCTTTGATCAAAAGTTGAGACGGGGTTTCCATGCATATGATAAAAATATAGGGAGATAAGCAGTCTCCCTGCCTAATTCCTCTAGAGGAAAGAACATTTCTCCAGGAGATCCGTTAACTAGAATGGAGTAAGAGACTGTGCTAATGCATTGGTATATCAGCTGACACCAGTCATCTGAAAAACCCAACTTTTTAAAAACCAAAATTATGAAAGACCATTCTAAACGATCGAAAGCTTTCGATAAGTCTAATTTAATGGCCATAAACCCATCCTTGTTATTTTTCTTCTTCCTGGTTTTAAAGGAATGCAAGATTTCATGGTGATAATAATATTATCTTGTATTTGCCTATTAGCTATAAAAAGCAGTTGATAAGGAGAAATTAGGAGTCTAGAAGCGGCTTTAGCGATTAGTTAAAATTTTTTGAAATGATTTTATAAACGAGTTAATAAGACTAATAGGCGAAAGTCATTAGGTGTGGAGGGGTTACTTACCTTTGGTATTAAAGCAATAAAGGAGTGATTAAGCTGTTTTAGAAGAAACCTGTTATGAAAGAACCCTTGCACATGATTAATGACTTCAGTAGAAATGAGATCCCAATTGTCTCTCAAGAATCCCCTAAAGCCATCTCGGTCCAGGGGATTTCCATGGCGCCATTTCTTTAATCGTTGCCAAGATCTCCTCAGCAGAAGGAATAGCAACAAGTCTAGTGTTCAGCTCATCAGTTATAATTGGTTTTACATCCTTCAGAACATTATCGATATCAGAAGAACACGGCAAAGAAGAAGCATAAATTTTTTTAAAGTGATCTGCAAGAAGCTGAAGCACTTGATCCCTATTTTCTAACCAATTACCTTGAGTATCTTTAAGGGTGTGTATTGTATTATACATGTTCCTTAACTTAACAGTATTATGGAAGAAATTAGTGTTCTTGTCGTAATGCATGAGGTAATCAATCCTGGATTTTTGCTTATAGAAAGAGTTTTCTATTTCATACCAGAAATCCAGTTGTTTTGAATAATTAAGAATAAAATTACCTACTGAAGGAGTATAAGCCATACTTTGAAGTTTTTCAATTTCAGAGTTTAACTTACTAATAGTTGTTTTAATATGTCCAAAAGAATTGAGATTCCAATTCGTTAGATCATGCTTAAGATTCTTGAGTTTGCCAGCAACAATAAAACTTGAAGAGCCTTTACTATCCTTTTTCCAGGAATTCGCAAGCACATCTTTAAAGTCAGGACTATCTTGCCAGCATTTGAAATATTTAAAAGGGATTGCCAATTTATCCGAACGATGAAAACATTGTAGCAGAATAGGACAATGATCTGAAAAAACTCTACCTAAATTCGAAACCCTAGTTTGTGGAAGAAGCGAAACCCATTTATCGTTAATAAAACCTATCAAGTTTCTCGAATATTAATTCGAAGGATTCTTGAATCTTCTATTACACCAAGTGAAAGGGTTTCCAAAAGAGTAAACTTCATGCATCTTTAGAATTGAGAGCGTGTTTTTGACAAAAGGAGAAGCTGACGAGTTCTCGGGGATGCCACCACCGCTATCCAGAGACATCAAGAATAAAGTTGAAATCCCCGAGTAAAAGCCAAGGCTTATTGTCGATTCACTAAATTGTTTCAAATAGTTCCACGATTCCTAATACCTAAAGTATTCAACGACCCATAAATAAAAGTAATCATACAATTTTTTAATGGCTGGTGTGATGTCACAAACTACATGAATCATATTGAATGCACTTCCTACAACCTCTAAACTTGAATTTTTAAAGAAACCCAGAGCCATGCCACCCGATTTACCAATAGCAGGAACAAAGTACCAAGAGTCGAAAGGCAAATAATGTGTGTACTTATTAACTGTAACACTTGTCTACCATGGTTTCTATAAGACAAATAAATTTGTAGGTCTATGTTTCCTAAAAGGTTCATGAGGTGTAACCATTTTTTATCGGAGCGAAGAAGTTCATATTCCAACAAATAAACTTCATATTGGGAAAGAAAATATATTTGATCGGGGAAGAGAAAAAAAAAAAAAAATCAAAACACACACTGAAAGCGCTACAAAATGAGTAAAAAACAAAAAAAAGATAGAGACTTACTAGGTCATGAGGATCCGAAGCATCTGCATCCATAGGGTCATTATCCATCAACATGAGATCTATCTCCTTTTCAAAATCCTCATCCGTTATTTCGGGTTCATTTGGAAGAAGCATTGTCGAGGCATTGGTTCGACCATTATTTTGTCAAGAGACTCTTCCTTTTGTTCCCCAAGGACGGAAATTCCTCATCCAAGCTCGAGTCATCATCGTCGTAGATCTACTGAGTTCATCTCTCAAGCGGCACTATAGATAAATCCAGGCTGTGAAAACGGTTTTAGCAAAAGATGACGTTGAAGTAGACCAAACAACATTTGCATCTGCAGTACTTTGGCTATTGCGAAGAGTAAGCACCGGTACTAAAAGCAATTTACGATGGAGGACTAAAGGGTGGTAATGAAGTGATAGGAGCCCATCGTGGAGTGGGGATCATAGTGAAGGAGTTGTTACACGAGAAAAGGTTTGAGAATCGGTCAGAGGCCTTTTACCTTTCCTATCATCATGACCATCGGTGTCAAAAGAGATGTTTCCATAAGAGTGAGAGAAACCATCCAAATTCATTCCAAGATTCCCATTAGCATTTGGAGCACCATTACTAGACGGCTCCCTAATAGTGAGAGGTGGGAACCTAGCAGACAAGACGCTATTACGGGAGCAAAGAAAGTGGAACCAGCCTTCTTGAGGGAGGTTGAAGGCTGGGAGACCATCAAAATGCTTGTGGCTTTGAATGTTCACCGAAACTCCCCGAAAGCCTGAGATGAGAGACTGCTTTAAGAGAACCCGAGCTAGAGCTTTCTGACAACAAGAACTAGATTGCATCCTGTGACAAACTACATGAGATGCACGATTGGTTGGATGCAGGGAGAGCCCTAACATTGATCCTCGATAAGATTTCCCCGACCAGTTTCATTGTGATACGGGACAAAACATCTCTTACATGCCCGAAAAGGCAACTTAGGGTAGAAGGCATACATAATATAAGTTCTTTTGTTTGTGTTAAAGACCACCTTCCTTGTAAGAGGGGTTCTTAAAGGAACCATGAGTTTAACATCATATAAACTTCCTGCAGGAGAGTCAGCAGTAACAAAATTTCCAATCTGGTCCAATACTTCCCTAACCAAACCCTTATTGACTGTGTCCGAGTGAATGTTGATCTGCTTGGCATCGAGTGGAGTCCCGAGACTAAATCAAATATAGATTCCATTTGCTGAGTTCTTTGAGCTGCAAACAGTTGACCAAAGAGCGGCGTAGGTCTTGCGGCATAAGCAATTTCTTTGTCTTGTTTCTTTTAAACAAAACCACAAACAAATTTTGAATCCCATTTCCTTGAATAAAAGGTTTAGCTAACTTAAAATCTGAAGCATTGATAGCCCAAGCTTTGTTAAGTTGGTGTTTGACTGAGGTTTTGTGATAGTTTTTACTGTCATCGCAGAGGAGAGCAGCAAATCTAAAGGGGAACTCTTCAACATCCTCATCTAGATCTAGAACTCTTACTTGAACTTCAGGCATTGCCAATTTGCTAAATTGACCCATAATAATAGATTGACTCAGAAACTTACTTGGAATCCAATAGAAAAGAGGGAGTAATATGTATGAGATTGTTATCTGAGAATGAGTGTTGGATGAAAAAACAGGCAAACATTGATGCATATTTTTACTAGATAAAGGGATATAACGGTTGCATCATGTAAATGAAAAGACAAAGTCATTGAATTAGGAGTGATAGAAAAAATTCATTAAGATTAATTACCCTTATCTTCAATTTACAAGCTCGAGAGACACGATCGGACAAAGTAGAGTAATTGAGTAGCATGCATAAAGACTTGAAATTAACAACTCCATTATAAAGCTATGACTACTAATGGCAGGAAGGATTCAGATAAGTACCAATTGATGGGAGGAAATTACATACCATTAACTCTAGCTGCTTTAACATAGGGAATCTTCTGAAAACACATAGATGCTTAGAGCAGTTGCCAAATGTAGCAGAGTAAGTGGTAAACTTCACAAAACTAGATCAAGTTAAAGGAAAGAGGCTAAAACAAGCATGCTTGCATTCACCAAAAAAAAAAAAGAAACGTGCGAGGAGTAACTATAATTAAAGGAGAGATAATCATGGCTTATAACTCTAATCTATCATCTTCTAGGGAGTCACAATAACTTAAGAACCCACCTTTAGATGCCAAATGTAAAATTTCTTCTTAAAAGAGCTGTTCTTTTCTCTCGAGAAATATGAGACAATCTCACTCCATTGAGAGTTAAAGCATTTCATAGATTGTATTATATAATGAAAAACACATCTTTTGATGTATCAAAAGAAGAAATGGTAGAGAGAATAACTTAATTCTTCTTTTAAAATTCGTTGTGTCTCGTATTCTAAACAAATCCTCTACCGCAAAGATAGTAGGATCTCAAAAACTGCTATCCAAATCCAAAAATATCATGTTGTAAGGCATTTTTGCTCAACGCCACTAACCATCCAAGAAGCTCTTACGTGAGTGACACTAGCAATTTGACTTTGTGTTTACTATGTCGGTAAACAGCTATGTCGATGACTTGGTTATGCTGATGGAATCCGTTATTAAGCATGGGCCCATATACGGGCCAATCCCAATAAATTGGGGGCCGACCGTCTTTCATCACTACTGGTCAGTCCAAGGAGATGGAGTATTAGTTGTTGACCCTCGCGCTCGATTCCCCCTTAAAATATTCCAAATTCCCAAAACATCCTTTCTGAACCTAAAAATAATAATATAGAAGAAACAAACGAAGAAATCATGGGGAAAAAAAAGCTTTATGAAACGAAATCAGACAACTCCAAACCAAAATTCAAATTCCAAATCCAAAATCCTATAAATCCTGATTATACAACATTCAATTCATCTGTTTTCTTAATCCAGTACAAGTCCTTGGACACTGACTCAGAAATCCCCTGTTCCGTAAAGTCTTTTTTTCTTTTTTAATTTTAGTTCAAATCGGGTATTCTGGAAGAAGAATTTGGTGGTTTTAAGCAAAGGGTTTTTGTTTTTAGCATCAATTTACAAAACCCATTTCTCAGATTCATCGAAAGATACATGTTAGTTGTGACATTGTGATGGAAAATAATAGGTCTCAAAGAGGAGTTTCTCTAATTCAGGTTGATCTCAGTTATGTTATTCTCGATAAGATTAAGGGTAAGCAAGTATTTATATTGAGATAGAGATAGAGAGTCAAAGAGGAGAAAGTGCCTGCCATGGATAATTGTCTTGGCGGGTTTGTTTTGCCTCTTTTGCTTTTGTCAGGTAATATTCATTTTCTTACTTATTTTGTTGTATGTAAATTAATTACACAAATCATGAATAGTTGATTAATTAATTTCCTTAATAACAAATATAGGGAACAGTCTTGTCTACTTCCTTTGTGAGCTTGAGCATACTAGTTTACTCTAGGTCCTTTTTTTTTTTTTGTTTTTGCGTATTCTTCAAAGAGAGTTGTAGTTTACCATCTAATTGTGCCGTAAAGGTAAACTGTAAGTGTTACTAATTGTCAAGTTCCCTGTGTCACACAGTTTTTGCAAATGTATACACTTAAAAGGGTAGAGGAAACGTAGTTTAGTGAAAATAATTCCCCCCATTATCGTGTTGGGCTTGCTTTACAGTCATTGAACTGTGTCTGCACTCAACAAAGTTACTCTATCATCGGCTTAACTGTGTTGAAACTTCTTGAAGTTGCATTTTGCTTTTTTTGTTTTTGTTTTTTATTAATCATTATCTGCCTTTTTGTTTTGTACAGCTTCTTTGCTGAATTGGAGTTTGATCTCTCTGGTTGATTTGTTGACATTTCTTGTCATTCAGTTTGCGTATAAGAAAATAGGTAATGCGCTCAACTCCAACCCGTATAGTTTACAACAAGGAATTCATTTCAATGAGGATCAGATTATTTGATCCCCGAGCACTATTTATTTCACGTGAAAAGCTGTCATGTAATTGGAAGCAAACTGAAAAACCATAAGCTTAACGTTTAATACATATCCCATTAAGTATGTTCGCATCGCTTGCTTTGACTAACTGAGGGCCATCAAGATTTTTGATTGTACTATCTCATTGTTGGTATCTACAGGGTTTCGTTTTCGAAGACACACTTTGTTTTCATGGTGCATTATTATCTTCTCCTTGCTCACTCTCCTATCTCATGCAATATTTCATATTGTTTGCCTTATCTTGGGGGAGAAATGGAATGCTGCCAACTCTTGGTGGGCACAGCTCGTTGGATTTGTGAGGTAAAAATGTGGTGCACTTAATCCTCTTCGTAAAAAGATTATCAATGAATACATTTACGGTCCATGGTTTCTTTGTGGATGAATACTTTCCCTCCTGTTAAAATGGAACTCTTTTGCAGCGTTCAAGCTTGGAGAACTCCGCCTATATATTGTTTCTTGGTCGTACAGCTACTAGTAGCTGTTGCTGCTTTGGTTGATGTATATCTAAGTAGATTTGACCTACCAGTGCACGCTTCTTCCTGGCAGCGGTTTTCCTCATCTATTGATAATTTAGGTAATGTAAGATTTAAGTATTAATTATCATTTTAATCCGTCTAGAAGTTTTGTGATTATACAATCTGATCATTTATTGTTTTTAACCTTGAAGGTTCACATATTAGGGTTGCTTGCTGCTTAGTATTACCTGCTGTTCAGCTGGTTGTGGGAATTAGTCATCCCTCTTGGATTTCTTTACCATTCTTTATCTGTAGCTGTGTTGGGCTAGTGGATTGGTCTTTAACCAGCAATTTTTTGGGCTTATTTCGGTGAGTGTATGTATAAGCTTTTTCATTAGCGTCTATAATGTGAAGCCTCAGTTGAAGCAGTTGTGTTGTTTACTACAAATAGCTTACCTTACATCCATGGGTTACAAGGTGGTGGAGGCCTCTTCTTGTGTATGCAGGGTTCAACATTGTTCTGCTTTATGTATACCAGCTCCCTTTTGAGTGGCCAAAGATGCTCGAATTTGTAGCTCATTTGGTCGGACTTTACAAAGTATCCGCAAACACTGACTGGCCTCAAGTCACTTCTGCTCTTTCTCTTGTATTTTTCTACTTCATGGTATGTGGTTTACTTACACCTTCTTCTCTAACTCTGGTAAAGATCTAGCTTTTGCTTTTGTAGGATTTTTGCATTCTGAGTTTTCATGAGTTTGTGCTTTTCATCTTTCCTTTGGCAAGAGGTTTTTGTACCTCTTAATACCTAATTGTATTGACCATTTATGCGCTCATCCTTTTCATCTCTTTTCTCTGGTAGTTATCTGGTGTTAAATCTGACTTGGAGGAAATGGATTTTATTATGTCCATGCGACAAAGTAGCTTCTCTGAGCCACTTCTTCCTTCAAGACACGCATTTTTTATTCGTGAATCAAGGTAATTCTGTCCATTATGTTTCTTGCTATAAATTATTACCATTTCATTTCATTTTTTTATTTTTTTTAATATCAGTAACATTAAACGTAGAGCATAAATATCTGTTGGAGGAGTTGCATGTTGTGTAAGTGGCTAAGCTGTTCTTTATTGAACATTCCTTATTCTTATTGAGGTTGTTTAGCTGCAACCATCACTACTTTTCTTTTTTTATTTGGCTTTTACTACTCTAATTGCAGTTACTGAAACCTGCATTTCCCATTACATTGGTTTTACTTTCATTATAATGCTCGTCATCTTTAGATTCTCTGAATTTTTTTAAACAAGATTACGTTTTACTAAAGTTTCATGGTGTTTGCCTGCAAGCTACTAATGGATTGTACGATGATTTGCAGAACTGGTGTGAGACACACCAATGTGTTATTGTCAGGAGCGGTATTCCGTACATTTAGTATCAACTTTTTCACATATGGTTTCCCGGTAGGCATTCTAATACCAGAAACTATGTCTTGTTTTGAGTTATTGCGCATATAATAATGGTGGTTTTAGGAGAAAAACATGACTTCTTAGATGATATTCTAATGTGCTTCGATGGCGGATCTTATTTGTTCATTTTTTTTCTAGCATTTTGAGGAACAATTTTGACTAACTTTGCCTCACGTTAACATTAAGTGGTGAATTTGACAGGTTTTGTTGGTTGCTCTTTCATTTTGGAGTTTCAACTTCACAAGTATATGTGCATTTGGGTTACTTGCATATATTGGTTATATACTATATGCCTTTCCGTCCTTGTTCCACTTGCACCGGTTGAATGGTTTGCTTCTCGTCTTCATTCTTCTCTGGGCTGCTAGTACCTATGTCTTTAATGTGGCATTCACATACCTTAACAAGCTTGGAAAGGTATATCTTTATGCTATTCATGATTTCTGAATAATTATCTAATGATTTATTTACGAGTTCCTTGTGGACATATTGCAGGACATGGAAATTTGGGAAACTGTTGGTTTTTGGCATTATCCTATTCCAGGATTTTTTCTTCTTGCCCAGTTTTGTCTAGGATTTCTTGTTGCCATGGGTAACTTGGTGAACAACTCAGTTTTCCTTTATTTGTCCGACGAGGAAAGGACACCTACGGTTGATGATACCGTGGAAGGTGATAGATTTTTTATTGAACAAGAAAAATGATGTCTCAGTTTACTGCAATTTCTACTTTAATCACTATAACTTGTGCTTATTCTGGTTCTGCTCGTCCCTTCCTTTTTTCTGTTATTGTTGGCTTGTTATATTGACATTATGTTATTGTTGCAGAGAAGGAGGAGACAAAAGTGTTGATTGTAGCCACAGTAGCTTGGGGTCTTCGCAAATGCTCTCGTGCTATATCTCTGGCTTTGATTCTTCTTCTTGCTCTGAAACCGGGGTTCATACATGCTGTATATAGTACGTTCTAATGGATCTCATCTATTTTGTAATGTTATCTCGTAGTTACAAGATTTCCTGGGCAGACAACATCATGACTTTAGGCTTCTATAATGTTTTTTCTCTTTTCAATTTACACAATCCAATTGCCAAACTAATGTAGCAAGATTTTACTGATATTTGCGATTTTCTGCTTCTTTTTTCAGTGGTTTTCTTTTTGATGTTTCTGTTGAGGCACACTGTAAGCAGAAAAATACGCAAATCCTTGATTCTTCTGTGTGAGATCCATTTTGCACTGTTATACATTCTCCGGCTTAATATCATCTCCAATGCTTTGGAGCGAAAGGGGTCACTGGCAAAGGAAATCTTGACACAGTTAGGTACGCCAGGAAATTCAAACGGTTCATATAATAATCATCACCTGTTTTTATTGAAAGGGATGAGTTGCTTCAATGATCCACCTTTCTATCCTCTATGTGAGACACATATTTGAGGACTATAATTACTTAGTATTTTACTGTAACTTGATGATTGTTATGCTTACAAATCATTGCTTGATGCAGGACTCCTAGATGTTGTTACATATTGGGATTACTTCCAGATAGCCATCCTTTTATTCTTCTGTGCAGTTCACAATCATGGGTCTGACTTGCTCTTCTCGTTCTCGTCAATCGTGCATTACACCCCATGTCCACCAGTTGGTTTTAGTATCTTGAAAGCTGGTTTGAATAGATCAGTTTTATTGTCCGTGTATGCCTCTGCAGCAGCCAGACAGAGCCAAGTCAACTCTTCACATGGTACGATTGCATCCATGGCCAAATGTATCTTGCTCTGAATGATAATGCTTTCATAAGAAGCTGAATATATGGATATACTCATATCACATTTACCAGCACAATTCAAATCGAATATTGTCAGACTCATATCATATGAATTATTCCTAATCACTATGGTTTGCTAACTTCTAGTTATGTTTTGAAATCATCTTTCAGAGAGGAGGATAGCGACATATCTTACAGCAATTGGACAAAAGTTTCTGTCAATGTACCGCTCCTTGGGAACCTATATAGCTTTCCTGACGATTCTCATCACAGTCTACCTGGTAACACCTAATTTTATATCATTTGGTTACTTTTTCTTTCTTCTCTTCTGGATCATCGGGAGGCAACTTGTAGAGAAGACAAAACGACGGCTGTGGTATCCCTTGAAACTGTATGCAATAGTGGTATTAGTATTCGTCTATATCTTGAGCATTTTCCCTAGATTTCAGACTTGGTTGTCTGAGTGGATAGATCTTTATCAAGATTTGGGATTTAATCCAAAAGCATCATTGATGAAAAATGTTTGGGAATCTTTAGCTGTTGTCATTGTGATGCAACTTTATAGCTATGAAAGGAGGCAAAGTAGGTACCTAGCGGAAGATCATGGTCCACTGGAAAGTGGAGTATTAGGGTTTGCAAGGCGACTCCTGATTTGGCACTGTGATAAGATTTTATATGCTGCCATATTCTATGCCTCTTTGTCCCCAATCAGTTTCTTTGGTTTCTTGTATCTACTTGGCCTTCTAATTTGTTTGCTTTTACCCAAAGCTTCTCGAGTACCATCCAAGCTATTTCTGTCATATACAGGACTTCTGGTGATAACCGAGTATCTTTATCAGATGTGGGGTAAACAGGCTGAGATGTTTCCTGGTCAAAAGTACGCATACCTATCCATTTTCCTAGGGTTCCAGTCATTCAGTCCTGGTTTTTGGGGCCGAGAATATGGATTGAGGGGAAAAGTTCTGGTCATTGTTGCATGTTCTCTTCAGTACAATGTATTCCGCTGGCTGGAGAAGACGCCAATTGCCCTTATAAATAGGGGAAAATGGGAAGAGCCTTGTCAGCTGTTTATCTCAACAGAGGATCCTATAGGTAGAGTATCTGTTTCTGATGATGAAAATAAACCGCAAAATATTTCTGTTTTACCATCCGAAAAAGGAAAGAGCATCACAAGGAAGAACTCTTTACCAAATATAGGCTCTAGTACTTCTTCTCAGGGATTAAATTCTTTAACCTCCGAAGCTGGAGCCTCATCAGACACTAGGAAGAACAGGCGATTTAGATTCATGTGGGGTAGTTTTAATGAAAGCCACAAGTGGAACAAAAAACGAATTTTTGCTTTGAGAAGTGAGAGATTCGAAATGCAGATTACAACCATGAAAGTTTATTTGAAGTTTTGGATGGAGAATATGTTCAATCTTTTTGGCCTTGAAGTGAACATGATCACCTTACTTCTTGCGAGCTTTGCTGTTTTGAATGCAGTCTCTATGCTTTATATTGCATCCCTTGCTGCTTGTATACTTCTTGAACGCCGCGTAATTCGAAAATTCTGGCCTGTATTTGTATTCTGTTTTGCTTCTGTTCTAACTGTAGAGTACTTAGTCATATGGACGAAGCAGACACCTTGGATTCAACAATTCCCTGGTGAAGAAAAAATAAATTGCCACGAGTGTTGGAGACTGACGAATCAGTATTTCGACTATTGCAGAAATTGTTGGCTTGGTAATTATATTAACTAACTCAATGGTTCTTTTCTTGCATATGTAGCTTAATTATGGGATACAGGACTAGGTTGAACTTGATGCTGCCCTAATTAATTTCTGGTTTTACCGAAGACCTAATTTAATTTTCCGCTATTACACAAAAATATAATTTTTTGGCGATAATCTCAAATTATTTTTTGGCTATAATCTCAAATCTCAATTTGTCATGTTTTATTTTGTAGGAATTATTATTGATGATTACCGAATGCTTGTCAGCTATTATGTGGTTTTCATGCTAGCTTGCCTCAAACTTCGTGCCGATCATCTGGTCAGTTTATCTGGGTCTCACACATACCGTCAAATGATGTCTCAGCGAAAAAATGCATCAGTTTGGAGGGATCTATCATTCGAAACTAAGGGCATGTGGACTTTTATCGACTACCTGAGACTTTACTGTTACTGTCATTTACTGGATATTGTTCTCGCGTTGATTCTTATTACTGGAACACTCGAGTATGATATTTTGCACCTTGGTTACCTCGGCTTTGCTCTGGTTTTCTTCCGGTTGAGGCTTGAAATTTTGAAAAAGAAGAACAGCATATTCAAGTTTTTGCGTATCTATAACTTTTCCCTCATTATTCTCACTCTCATCTATCAATCTCCTTTCTTAGGAGGTTTCAATGAAGGGAAGTGTGGAACGATGGACTACATATATGAAATGGTTGGGTTTTATAAATATGACTATGGGTTCCGGATTACATCGAGATCTGCACTTGTAGAGATTGTCATATTTATGCTAGTTGGACTTCAATCTTACATGTTTGCCTCCAAAGAATTTGATCATGTGTGCAGATATCTTGAGGCAGAGCAAATTGGTGCCATAGTGCGGGAACAAGAGAAGAAAGCTGCATGGAAGACCGAACAATTGCAGCATATTCGTGAATCGGAAGAGCAAAAACGTCAGCGTAACTCGCAAGTGGAGAAGATGAAATCAGAGATGCTAAACCTACAACTTCAGCTTCACAACATGAGCACAACTACAAACCATGGAAGCCCTACTCTTGAAGTTGAAGGTGTCAGAAGAAGAAAAAATTCTCCTACTCCAAATGTTGTTGATACGCGTACCAATATGTCAGATAAAGAGGGTGATACTGTTGTCAGGATTTTGAACTCAAAAACTAATGCAGAAGTAGATCCTCTACTTCCATACGAATTACACGGATCTCCTAAAATAAAATCTGCAAGTCAATCTCCAGTTGATTCTCCTATTCACGATATTACTGAAATGCCTGAGATTGTGGAACTTAATGAGAAACCTGCCAGAAATTCATTTTCTGATTTGGCCAGGAAAGAGAAAGAAAGTAGGCAATCCAAGGAACACCCATTAATATCTGCAGTGCAGCTTATTGGTGATGGTGTATCTCAGGTACAAACTCTTGGAAATCAGGCAGTTTCCAATCTTGTGACCTTCTTAAACATATCCCCTGAAGAGTCGGATATGAATGAGCAATCCTCTCCAGATGATGACGAGAGTCAAAAAACAAGATTTGCTCATCTTGACCGAGCTGTTTCTCTGCATTCTGATGATGGTGACAGAACAATGTCGGAAGCTGTAAGCCGTCAAATTGGAAGAATATTCTGTTACATATGGGCCAAGATGCGCTCCAATAATGATGCTGTATGTTACGGCTGCTTCATTCTTGTGTTCCTCTGGAACTTCAGTTTACTTTCAATGGTTTACCTTGCAGCTCTGTTCTTATATGCGCTCTGTGTTCATACTGGACCGAGCTACATGTTCTGGGTTATTATGCTGATCTACACAGAAATATACATTCTGCTCCAATACCTGTATCAAATTATCATCCAACACTGTGGGGTGAGGATCACCTGGAGCCTACTGCCAGGTTTAGGGTTTCCTCCTGCTCCAATCACAGCTTCTTTTGTTATCAGCACATTGCCTCTCTTTCTGGTATATCTATTTACTCTTTTGCAGAGCTCCATAACTGCAAAAGATGGTGAATTGGTTTCTCTTACCGAATATACGATTTTCAAGAGAAGAATGTTCCATGCAGAAGAGGTACTCGTCAATTACAGTTTGAAGGAGAGGGCGCAGAGAATGATTTCAGTGGTAACAAGTTTCATGAAGATGGTTACTACAAGCATTTGTAGGTACTGGAAATCACTGACCCAGGGAGCAGAATCTCCACCGTACTTCGTACAGCTCACAATGGATGTTAATATGTGGCCAGAGGATGGGATTCAACCAGAGAGAATAGAATCTCGAATAAATAAGTTACTTTCAATCGTTCATGGTGAGAGGTGCAAGGAAGACAATCCTAATATGTGTCACTCTGCTAGTCGAGTTCGTATCCAGAGCATCGAAAAGAGTCAAGAGAGCCCAAAATTAGCCTTAGCTGTCTTTGAGGTAGTATATGCTTCAAGTTCGGAACAGTGCATGCCAACGGAACGGTATATGTCACTGACTCCAGCTGCTGATGTAGCGAAGGAGATTGCAAAAGCACAACAGTCGGGGCTTGTTGAAGAGATGGGATTCCCTTATCCCATAAATTCAGTGATTGGAGGAGGCAAAAGAGAAGTTGATCTCTACGCTTATGTATTTGGTACAGATTTAGCTGTGTTCTTTCTGGTTGCGATGTTTTACCAGTCCGTGATAAAAAATAACAGCGAATTTCTCGACGTTTATCAGCTTGAAGATCAATTCCCCAAGGAGTTTGTGTTTATCTTGATGGTGAGCGTTTAATTGCATAGTGGTAGTTGATATATTGATCATTATTATATAGTGCGCATAGCGTTAAACTTAATTTCTCTGCTATAGGATGGCCTAGTTATTGGGTTTCAAAAATTCTTCACTCTTCTAAGTGAACATAAGAGAACATTCATTATTTATTAGCTAAAAGTCGTAAGAGTACATAATAGTATATTGCATCTCTAGCCAAGCTCTGAAACCGTATTTTATTGTCATTTGTGCAGGTAATCTTTTTCTTGATTGTGCTTGATCGGATTATATACCTGTGTTCATTCCCTACAGGAAAAGTTGTATACTATATCTGTAGTATTATCCTCTTTACGTATTCGGTTACTGTATATGCTTGGAACATGGATCCTTTACACCGACGAGCAGGAGGACTAGCACTTCGTGCTATCTATCTTATGAAAGCAGCTTCCCTGGTCCTGCAGGCCATCCAAATACGATATGGAATTCCTCATCAGAGTACTCTATATCAGCAGTTTTTGACGAGTGATGTTTCACGGCTAAACTATTTAGGGTTCCGTGTGTATCGTGTTGTTCCATTCCTTTATGAGTTGCGATGCGTTCTTGATTGGTCTTGCACTACCACATCTCTAACCATGTATGACTGGCTTAAGGTAAGTTGTTTTCGGTTTTTGCAGCCTTTCAGTAAGTTCCCTTTTAAAACTCATTTGTAAAGAAGCCATGCCCCTACCTCTGTATCATGCTGAGGCAAAAATACAACCACGTTTTGCATTGATATGCTTTTGATTGCTTCAGAGGACTAGGTTAATAGTCAGTTTCACCTTCTTTTTGTTTCTTTCTTTCCTTTCTCTCTTGAGTGAATTACTGTACCCCTCCTTGGGTCTGTTTGTCTTTCTAGGACTAAATGTTTTTCCAGTACATGCAAGTTCATTCTCAAATTCTGATGTATGGCTTTCTTGCTAGTTGGAAGATATTTATTCAAGCTTGTATCTTGTCAAATGCGATGCCAAGTTAAATAGAGCTAATCATCAACAAGGACAGAAGCAAACAAAAATGACGAAGTTTTGCGGTGGAATCTGTCTTTTCTTTGTATTGATTTGTGTTATTTGGGCACCTATGTTGGTAAGATGTTTTTTTCTCTTAGAATAAATTTACTGACCTCTATCAAGTATGTTTGCCAGTATAACAAGTTCTGTTTGGTGTCTTCTATTTATAATAATAGTTTATGATTTCAGATGTACAGCAGTGGAAACCCCACAAACATTGCAAATCCTATCAAAGAAGCAGCGGTTCAGATTGATATTAAGACAGCAGGTGGTAGGCTGACCCTATATCAGACGACTTTGTGCGAAAAGTTTCCATGGGAAACCCTTGATGCATCTGTTGTTATTAATCTGGACCCACTAGCTTATCTTGCTTCATATAATGTGAAAGACATCCAACTGATCTGCTGCCAATCAGATGCGAGCTCCATGTGGCTTCTTCCACCAACAGTTCAGTCTAGGTTCTCCCAGTCCCTGGTTTTGGACATGAACATTGTCTTTTCTTGGGTATTTACTAGGGAGAGGCCGAAAGGGAAGGAGGTTGTGAAATACGATAGTCTCCCTAAGCTTCCCCCATCTCCATCTGCAGTCCAAGAAGTGCTTAATGGTACAACCAACAGTTTCAACATGTCTCTTGTTTATCCAAAATTCTTTCGTTTAACGGGGTCTGGCGATGTACGGGTCCTTGAACAAGTGGTATGGTCAATGGTTCAGTTGGTCACTTGTATTTTTTTGTTTACAATTGTTCATAATTATAAACTCTATCGTTGCTTCACAGGATCCATCCAGTTTTGTCAATGGTACTGCTGTTTTGAATAATGGAAGTGTTCCTTGGTGGTCCTTTCATGATACAGATGCAAGAGATAAACGTTCCTGTGGAGGTTTGACAGGAGCCATGGCTATAATTGTATCCGAGGAAACACCGCGTAAGTTTTCTTCTTGATTTGTAAAGCACTTTTGGCTACTTCTGATGTTAGAGTGTTTTCTTCTTCTGCACACACTTTCTTGCGTCATTAGTTGGGTTGTGATGATTCATTTTCATTTTACTTTACTACTTCTCTCAATAGTCAATTGCTCTGTCATTCTGTTACAGAGGGTATTCTTGGTGAAACTCTCAGCAAGTTTAGCATCTGGAGTCTCTACATTACATTTGTCCTAGCAGTTGGTCGGTTCATAAGACTTCAATGTTCTGACCTGAGAATGAGAATACCGTATGAAAATCTTCCTTCTTGCGACAGGTAATTTCACTTCTCTTCAATTTCTTAAAATATGTAAAAATCTTGTTTAGGATTTCGTAAATTAGCTCGTCATCTCGAACGTCTCTCTTCTTTCTACTATCAGTCTACTACAATGGTGCATGTGAACTAAGTAAGAGTTTTTCTTTGAATGTAGGTTGATAGCCATATGTGAGGACATATACGCTGCAAGAGCGGAGGGTGAGCTCGAAGTTGAAGAGGTCCTTTACTGGACACTGGTGAAGATCTATCGGTCCCCCCACATGCTTCTTGAGTACACGAAACTTGAATAGGTTCTTCATGGCCCCAGCAGCTTCTGGGGGCAAATGCTAACAATAGTTTTCACCTAAAATGAGGCACATGCTTTCAAGCTTTTGGGTTCCTACACACTGACCCAAACCTTCTTTTGGTGCTTGGTGTCTAGTGAATTTAAACAAAGTTTGAACCGGGGTCCTTGTATTTGACACCTACGGCGTCCATTGTGAAATTAGCCTCGATGAATCTAAACATAGTTTGAAGGGGATCCTTGTATTTCACAACTGCGGCATCCATTGTGCAGAAAGCCTCATCTGCAGGTTTGTGAATGTTGTATATATCAAAGAACCCCAATAGAAGAAAGTTTTCAATGTAGCTTATAAGGTTATTGCTAGCGAGTCTTGATTGTTTATCAAAATTCCAAGTCTCAATAGAGGATGGCACAGAACAGTTTCATCATCATATATTCTTTTGTAACAAATAGATGGAAATTTGAAATTTTTTGCATGTGCATCAGACATTGTAGAAAAAATCTTGCAATTGAAGGAACAAATGCTCTGTATGAACAAATTTAAACATATATGAATTATAAAGGAAAAGAAAGGTTTCTGTGTGGATTTTCATCATGAAACTTGTCAGTAGCATTGTATTTCTCTTCCAAAATTCTGTTGTTTCAGAAGAAAAACATCCATCCTCTTTAATATAACACGGGTTTTTAAAACCCCACACCTTACAGTTGGAAGACTTGAAACCCCTAAACTACACCATCTCCCACCTGTACTGGCTATACAAACTGACATCTGACTTCACACGACTCATTTGACGAACCTAAACCTTAACTGCAGCAGGAACATAACATGGATACCTGCCAAAACTCACACAGGCATTTCTCAGTAATCATAAATGTAGTCATCAACTGCCATATTCGATGTCTTTGTTTTCTTCTTACTAGCAATATCTTCAGGAATTGTGTTCTCCAAAACCCTTGGAGCTCTAAAGTTGAAGTCTGAAATCGTAATTCCAGCAGCTTTGCATCCTGGATTTGCTTCTAGAAATTTCTGTACTTCAGTTATAGACCGGAGTTTCTTTCCATTTGATGTTTCATAATAGACATCAAGTCTAGAGCAATCTCTTCTTATAGTCATACCTCTTTCGAAACCAGCTGGTGACTTTGGAAGGTTAGGTTTGTCCATAGCCCATATCCGTGTGCTATCTATATCTATGTCAGATGGATCCTCACAAGACTTATCATCTTTGTTTCCGCAAGACCATGGGTTCTGTAAGGAGGCCTCTCTGATATCCTCGTACTCTTCTAAAGTTGAAATTAACCTCCATTTGGTGCACTTGCTGCACTGTACTGCATATGCACTAACTTCCCGGTTGTTCTGTCATTGAGAATGTAACGTTATTTGGGAACGAAGTCTTGACAAAGTACAAAGTTACATAGAGACTGAGTGAAATGTGAACAATCACCACCACCCAATGAGCTATGTGAGAACACAAACTCACATGCTCTTTCATAAACCACGAAGGCACGAAATCTTCAAATTATAGAAAGTAAATGAAAAATACACAGCAACTAGAAACAAGAGTTTAAGTAGATCTTGTAATGCGAATCTAACCATACACTACCAACGGAAAAGCCAAAGAGAAACTCCAAGCCAAATACATATTCTACTTCTGCATCGAAATTTGCGGTATTGCCTTCCCACTCAGAGGCAAACAAACTAGATGCAGGACTAGGTTGTGCAAGGAAGATTTGCTATTTAAGAAACAAGAATGAGGCTCGAAGATTTACACATGCATGGCTTAATCTACTGGCAGGATCAACCAGGTACAACTAAAGAGGGACAAGGGATATAATATCCAGAGGCAACATCACAGTAATGTCTAATCTGAAGAAAACCAAAAAGCATAATCAAAACAAAGAGAAACTGAAATCAGATTGTAATAGTTGATCAATGTTGCATAAGATGGGGTTTCCCTAAACAGATCTAAATATTTTGGTCCCTGTGCACCCCTTCAAACCCTAAGTTTGTAACAAAGTCACCAAATTGATGATGAGAAGAAGAATGAGATGCGGAAATTACCTCTGCAGTTTTAAGGTTACCTCCTTGACTCTCCAGCTGCTGCTGCTGCTCCTCCTCCTCCATCATCATCATCCTCTCTCACTGAATCTGGTGCTGGGAGGGTGTGAGACTGAGTGGTGTTGTCTTGAGATGTAAACTTTAACTTTACCTTTTGAGGCTGAAATCTCAAGGGAAGAGTGAGTGTAAATAGTTGCACTTAATGAAGTAAGTTGAGGTTTAAAACCTTGTGGGGTCCATAAGATGGGGCCCACAGGGGTATGTCGTGTAAATATAGTCGCTGCCGGGTTGGGTTGGTTGTGCTCAAGGGCAGGCTCAGCGGCTTCCGATTAACCTTGAGAACCTCGTTAGATCCACTCTGATGAGTTGAAATTTTTCTCTTGAATCTCTGCTTGCACTTGTAAGCAGGTTATTTGAGCCAGTTTAGGAGTCTTTGGGAGGTTAGCAACACAAAGTTGGATTATAAATAAAAGCAGGCTCATAATATGGTTAACTTGGTAAGCATCTTTATACAAACATGGATAACTTGCGAAATCTGAAAAATCATCCCTCTGACAAAAAGTCTTGTGGAGATATCGGCTTCCGCAGTTCGATAACAATGGAACATCAAAAACTCCAATTTCTCCAACAGAAACATTAGCTACAATGTTTAAGATGAAAGTCATTTGAAGAAATGTAACGAAAAAGAGTGATTTTGGTGTATCACCCCTCGAAAACTTTGTTCTTACATTAGAAAATCAGGGAAAACTCTACCATACCCTATTCATATTCATCAACAAAACCATCCATCTTTGATCTCTTCATTTTCTTCTTATTACTACTACCAACTTCAACATCTTCAGGGATTGTTTCTTTCATTATCTTTGGAGTTGTAAAACAGAAGTTATCAACTGTAATTCCAGCATCTCTGTATCCTGGATTTGCTTCTAAAAAACTCTCTACTTCGGTCCGTGATCGGACTTTCTTTCCGCCAGGTAGTATATAGTAAGTATCTGCCCTACTGTAATCCTTTCTAACATGCACGTATCTTTTGAAACCAGCTGGTGTTTTTGGAATGTTTGGTCTGTCAACAACCCATGTTCTGGTGGCATCATACTCTATATCAGATGGATCCTGACAAGTCATGTTAGCTTTGTCATCGCAAAACCACGGTTTCTGTATGAAGCTTTCTCTAATTTCCTCGTACTCTTCCTGCGTCGGAATTAACCTCCATTGGAAGCAGTTAGCACATTGCACTGCAGACACGCTAGGTGAGGAATCCCGGAGTTTCTGTCATTGAGAATGTAAAGGTTTTAGCAAATTATTTAACTTTGCAGTTTACTTTCCACTGGAAGCAAACAGCAGACGGGTATGAGTTACCCAATAAAATTCAAAATTGCAAGATTTTACATTCACTTGAAAATCCC
Source organism: Papaver armeniacum (assembly GCA_023531295.1). Lineage (NCBI taxonomy): Eukaryota > Viridiplantae > Streptophyta > Magnoliopsida > Ranunculales > Papaveraceae > Papaver > Papaver armeniacum. The sequence continues at coordinate 633,626 of JAJJWW010006060.1, read as the reverse complement.
TGATGCAGAGGCATAGAAAGTTCAGGTGAAAAATAAACTGCAGCTAGAAAGCATGATCTGTGTAGGTTCTGCATCTTTTTCGCAAGATACAACTGAAACAAAGTTCTAACTTCTAACCATATACACTGAAACCAAAAGAGTCCAAACGTTTTTCTATTGATCTCCAGACATGACCACCGACTTAACCGCAAGGCGCTAGGCAAAGGACTAACATGAAGATTGTAAAAAGCTAGTAGGCCACAAAATCACTGTCAGGATGAGCTAGTAGTGTCTTCCTATTGCAAATGTAAAGGTTTTGGCAAACGATAGAACTTCAGGTAAACTGCGATCAAATACATGAGTTATGCAAGAACATATAACAAGTAACAAGACTCCTGATGTCTAATTATACGAAGTGTACTAAACTGGAAACCTAAAGCATGAGTTCTGGATCCTTCCAGATAAAGACAACTTAAATCTAAGTTCAGAACACACAAACTGGAAGCCAAAGAGTTTTACTAATTGAACTCCGAAAAGAACTACCCACTCAACTGCTAGGAAAATGAGAGACTGAAATCCTATACAAGGAAAGAGTGTAAAGCCAGTAAACCACACATTCCATGGTCAGGATGGGCTTCATCAGTATGGTTTTTTCCGAGGTCCTTTAGGCAGGACACTAGCCACTTTCATGAACAAAAGTGGAAGGAGATAAAACTGTAAGGAGGCTTTCTAAGTCTAAAAATTGAAAATTGGGAAAACAGATGTAGACGAAAATGAGATCATAGATCACTCTTCAAATTCAGTGTTAGAGACAACTTCAACCCAAGTGTACTAAATATACGAAGTGTACTAAACTGGAAACCTAAAGCACGAGTTCTGGACCATTCCTGTTAGAGACAACTTCAACCTAAGTTCAAAACACACAAACTGGAAGCCAAAGAATCTTACAAATTGAACCCCGAAAAGAACTACACACTCAACCACTAGGCAAATGATAGACTGAGATCCTATACAAGCAAAGTGCGTATATGGTTTGTTCGGAGGTCCTATAGGCAGGACACTGGTCACTTTCAAGAGCAAAAGTGGAAGAAGATAAAACTGTTGGGAGGATTTCCGATTTCTAAGTATAAAAATTGAAAATGGGGGAACCAGATGCAGACAAAAGTGGGATCATTGATCACTCTTCGAATTCAGTTTTCCTACAGGATTATGAAAATTACTAAACATTCGCTGAAAAATGTATTTGAGCTAAACAAGTCTGCTTCATACGGGGAATTCTCAGACATAAAGAAGCCTTTAAACAATTACAATTACACATACACAGATTCTTTAAAATGCCCTAATTGATGGGAAAACCCTAACTAAAATTCAATACTAAGAAATCCAAGTCTAATTCTTGATGGAAATAAACAAATAAACCCTGGCTAAACCCTACTGCTCACCTTTTTCCCACATACGAACTATAGAAAAGAGAAATGGGTTTTAAATTTGCAGGAGAAGAAGAAGAAGAAAGACATTACCTCATGAGATCTGGGGTAGGGTGATACTGGACTTTGGCTCATCTCCTCCATCATACGAATTGTTGGTTGTGCGACTTGTGAGAGACTAAACTAAAGAACCGCATTCCATATCAGAAGCATATAGATTTGAGGGTTGGAAATGGAAACGCTTTTTTATAGCTCACCGGAGATGATATTATATCATGTGTGAGGTACGATACAATTTGGTGAGACTGACCCCAAGTGATTAGGCCTCCTCTTATGCATATGTCAAGCAGCTGATTTTGCCATTTTAACATTCGCTATGGGTATTGCCAAACAAGCTTGGTAAAGGGGCGGCATGAAATGGTAGAGGGGCGGCAAGTGTGATAACAATGTCCCTCTTATTGGTTAGGGGTGTCCTATAGGGGTGTAGATTGACTAGATTACCCTTTTCACCTTAAATTAACCAAAATCAAATCAATTTTTTTTAAACCTAATGAATCGAAAAAATCAAATTAGTTTTTTTCATCTTCTTCTTCATCTTCTCTTCTCCTCCATCAACCCTAACCTCCATTAAAAACCGATTTCATCGTCTTCGATTAATCGGCGATTTGAAAAATGTTTGGAAAAACCTGGTTAGGGTTTAGTTTATCGTGTTGGATTTAAGTTAATTTTTGTATCAAAATTAGGGTTTTGTATGAAATTGAAATTTAAGGTTTATGTGAGTTACGGTTGGTAACAACTCAATTACGAACAGAATCGGAGATTTGAAGAACATACGGTTGGTAATAGTTCAATTACCAACCGTATGTTCTTATATCCGAGAATTTTCTTGATTCACGGTTGGTTTCGAGCATTTAATTACCAACCGTAATCGTGTTCTGTTGGTATCGAGCATTTAGTTACCAAATCGTAACTAGTTTTACGATTGGATCTTCCCCAAATTTAACCGATTCTACGGTTGGTATTCGATAACTTACGAATCAGTAACTAAGAGTTACTGATTGGTAACAAGCAAAATTGCAACCGTAAGTTCTTCCAAAATTCAAAAGTTTTGATTTTGTTATGTAATTTAGATAATTTTGAGCGAGAAAAAGCTAATTGGAACTAATTTAGAAGTATATCGGGTCACTATAATCACTCATTTTGGTTGAATGAATCAAAATCTAGGGTTTCACAAATATCACATAAGTTTTCTTTTTCTTCCCTCTAATATTTTTTTTTATAACTCTAAAAATCTGATTTTAGAGTTATAATAAGTGAAAATTAATTATCAACACTAATCTTGATTATCATTACTAATCTTGATTATTAACAATAAGGGCTAATTAGTCATTTCCATATTTTTCATTGATAAGGAGCACTTGAATTTCCTTGTAATGACCTTTTTTGTCTTATTAGATTGTCGCCCCTCTATCATTTCATGCCGCCCCTTTACCAAGCTTGTTGCCAAATAGCCAAACACATCTGCCTATGTACTAGAAATATCACTTAGGCATACATGACAGAGTTTCTTACGAGCGATAGAGTGTCCATCGTTATATGGTCAAAATATCGCTCGTTGGTCATTCCAGCGCTCGCTGGTTTGATCATTGCTCATCAATTTCTCATCTAACAGCTACAATTTCTCCCTCTATAAATACCCAATTTCAAACTCACACCAAAATTTCTAAGCCTCTTTAGAATTTCTCAATCTCTCAATCTTCTTCAGATCTAAACACCTTCTCTACACTTCTTAATTTCTTGTAATATGGATTCACAATCTCAAAGTCACTGCAACGGTAAAGGTAAAAAGGTCAAAGTCCAGGGGGCGAAATTCAACATCACGGAAGATGAATGCATTTGTCGTAATTATGTTTATTTTACCCAAGATTGTATCGATGGTGCACAACAACATGGTAACACCATGTGAAATAACATATTCCATAAATATGAAGAACAAACCATGAACATCAATAGTCGTGATGCAAAAGTGTTGTCAGAACGCTTCATAGCAATAAATAGGGAAGTCGCCTCTTATGTTGCATTGATAATGCAAGCCAAGAGAGGCCGGATGAGTGGTCTTGTGGATGGTGATGTTGAAAGACAGGCCGTACAGAATGGCAGCGAAAAAATGGCAAAATTTTCGCTTTCGAAAGTTGTTATCATATTTTGAAGGTGTTGAATAAATATAATACAGAAGTGTTAGCAGCTAATCACTAAGTACCTAAAAGGTCACCATACAATTCTTCTCCCTCAACACCAAATTCTTCACCATTTTCAGCAGGTCCATTAAATTCTTCACCAGATACCCCAAAAAACTCAAATGTCAACTTAGTTCTCAATAATGATGATGCTAATGAAAAACTTCAAGGAAGAAACATAGCAAGACTTGCTAGAAAACTAGATCAAGAAGGTGGAAGCTCCGATGGATTTAACATGGCGGAGTTTATGGAATATCAGAAAACCGTCGATAAGCAAAGAATGATTGATAGGAAATTTCAAAACATGGAGAGTAAGAAAAGTCGCCTTTTTCAATAAAAATTTGTGAATGACTATGACAAGCATAATATTCTTCAAGATGACACTTCAATTATGAACCCCCGGCAAAAACATTCGTGGCAAATCGAATTTGGCAGGATTCAAGCACAGATTGAACAACAAGTTGGATTTAATAACAACCAACCAACCTGATGGTGGTGATGATGATGAGTTCAATGATGAATTCGATTTAGTAGAACCTCTATATAATTGATGTATTAATTTAAGTTATAATTTTAAGTGTTGCATTTTTATTTGATTTGTTGTTGCATTCTACTTAATATTAGTTTGAAATGAAAAGTTGATTAATTTGAAATGTTGTTGTAGTCTACTTAAATAAGTTTCGCTCATGAACTTAATATTGAATAAAACAAACTACAAACAAATCAACCGTTTAAACTAAAATACATAACTTAATAATTACACTCACCCGCTCTTCCATACTCTTCCCAAAGATTTACTCTCAAATCTTCTCTTAAACTGTCATACAGATTCTGGTTCCAAATGTAATTAGTCATTTCAGCATAATTTCTTGTAGGCACGCCTCTTTGTGGTTGAATCTCAGGCCTCAGATCTTCATCTTCATAGTTAGTCCACTCCTTATCGGGACAGTTTTCCTGAATTACCATGTTATGAAGAATAATGCAAGCGAGCATATTCTTGTGCATTTCACGAGGAATCAACCCACGATACATCCCACAAATGATAGCGAACTTCCTCTTCAAAGTTAAAAAAGCGCGTTCCACATCCTTCCTCATCGCCATTTGGCGTTCGTTAAAATGCCGGTATGAATGGCCCAATGCACCGACAGGGGGCTGACGACAACATTGAACCAAAGTTGACCATTTTGGGTAGATACCATCCGTAAGATAATACCCATGAGTGTTCTGATGGTCGTCGATGTTGAAACAAACTTGGGGACAAATTCCATACTTCATATCTTCAAACATAACCGACTTGTGCAAAATATTAATATCATTTTGTGAATCCGGAAGACCAAAAAAAGCATGACATATCCAACAATCAGAAGAAACAACGGCTTCAAGGATAACAGTTGATTTCAGATAATGACCCTTATATTGACTGACCAATAAACAGGGAATCCTTTCCATACCTGATGCATACAATCAGGACTACCTAGCATTCCTGGGAATCCCCTATCCTCATTCTCCCTCGATATTTGCCTAACATCTTCCTCAGTTGGTTTTCGTACATGAAAATGCGGGGGTCTAACAACCACACCCAACAATTCATTTGGCAATATGATAGGACTTACTCCAATACACTTTCTAGAGAATCAACTAGACAGTCAGACTCAATCTAGATTAAAGTATATCAAAGAGTTTAATATCTCTAACTCTTAATTCAATCCGCAATCAACAAATAGAAATCTGCGAGCCCGATTGAATATAAGAGGAGTAACTTGAACGATATCAAAGGCCAATATTCAAGTGTCAATCAATGTAGATCAACAACCAAAGGTTGGATATTCTGATTGATTGATAATAACGCACAACCTGTGATATTTCAATTATATAACAAAATATAATGCGGAATAGAAATAACACATACACCAAAATTTTGTTAACGAGGAAACCGCAAATCCATAAAAACCCGGGACCTAGTCCAGATTGAACACCACACTGTATTAAGCCGCTACAAACACTAGCCTACTACCAATTAACTTCGACCGGATCAGTAGTTGAACCCTAATCAATCTCACACTGATTCAAGGTATAGTTGCGCTCCTTACGTCTTTGATCCCAGCAGGATACTACGCACTTGATTCCCTTAGTTGATCTCACCTACAACCAAGAGTTGATACGACCCAAAGTCGAAGACTTGATAGACAAATCTGTCTCACACATAAAAGTCTATAGGATTGAATAAATCTGTCTTCCATAGAAATACCCAAGAGTTTTTGTTTTGTCTTTTGATAAATCAAGGTGAACAGGAACCAATCGATAACCCGGACTTATATTCCCGAAGAATAGCCTAGAATTATCAATCACCTCACAATAATCTTAATCGACTAGCGAAAGAAGATATTGTGGAATCACAAACGATGAGACGAAGTGTTTGTGATTACTTTTTTATCTTGCCTATCGGAGATATAAAATCTCGAGCCAATTATTCCAATTGCACTCAACACGATAGAAACATCAAGATCAGATCACGCAACTACAAAGATAATAGTTGGGTCTGGCTTCACAATCCCAATGAAGTCTTCAAGTCGTTAACCTACAGGGTCTCGAGAAGAAACCTAAGGTTAAAGGAGAATTGACTCTAGTTATGCAACTAGTAACACACATGAGGTGTGGGGATTAGGTTTCCCAGTTTCTAAAGTTCTCCATTATATGGTTTTCAAATCAGGGTTTGCAATCTAAGTTACCTTGGTAACAAAGCATTCAATATTCACCGTTAGATGAAAAACCTGATTCTCCCAAGCTAATATCTTTCAACCGTTAGATTGAACTTAGCTTGTTAAACACAAATGAAATGTACCCTCATTTAGGTTTATGCAACTGTACCTAAACGTGTACACCATGTTGGTTCAGAAATAGTTAACCGAGGTTAGCCATATGATTACTCTCATATCAACCTTATTCATCTTAACCATAACTAGTTCAAATGACTCAAATGAAACTAGTTAAAGAGTTGTTCAATTGAATAGAGAACACAATTGAAACCAAATCGGTTTGATTTACTTGAATCAATCATGAACATTATAGCCACGGTTTGCAAAGATTGCATTCCTTATGATTTAAATGTTTAAGTCCATGAACTGACCGATTTGACAAAGTAACCAGCTTAAGTATGCGTACACGTTTAGGTACTTAAGCAACCGGATTTTGAGTTTGTTTAGTTTCCAAACTCAGAAGAAATTTTCGGTTCGAAAACTTCTGCCAGTATGCGTACGTGGACGCATACTTAAGGTGACTAGTTTAAGAGTTTGTCAAAACCAAACTCAGTGGAAGTTTTCGAACCGCCAGTATGCGTACATGTACGCATATTTAACCTGTCTCCTTCACCAATTTCGTATACACACATATGCATACTCTTGGCTCCCGGTTTATGGATTTATACTCTAATGTGCGAACACACTATATATGCTTATATCCAAAGATGGTTACATTCTCAACTCTTTATTTCAATCATTGAAACATTATTCAATAATGATAATAGCCGTTTTCACACACTATTAGCATCAAAGCAATTTTCAAGATATTGAAATAATCATTATCGAAACATTCCATGTCTACATCAATGATTGTATCACACAAACCATGTAATATGTTACTCGGCAATTTTCTCATGATATAAGATGAACTTGGTCGAAGTGAAAGCTTACCAACACATATTTCGAGAAATATGTAAGCGAGATATACTCAGCTCAAAATCTCAAATGTGTATAGAGAAAACTATATCTTAACACGACTTATGTCTCAATATAGGAGATAATAGAAATAGACTTTCCAAGTGATAGATGAGTTCAAGTGTCATGAACCTAAGTGTAGGTGTAGTAGCCCTTATCTTTTCTGTGTGGTAGCTCTTATCTTTTTTCATGCCTTGTAAGCCATAGTCACATGCATGACGTGAATAAGTTGGCTAGCATATAAAGTGTCTCTTGTGGATGTAAAGAAAACAACAATTTGTGTAATGAAACTTATTCTCCTCCACTCATTCTCATTTCCTCTGCAATTCCAATCTTCTTAACTTCTTCCTTTCGACTCCTTCCTCTCTACCGATACTCACCTTCTTGCTTGCTAATAACCTCATTTCATTCTTATTCTTCTGTCAAATCTTCACTTGAATCAAACTTACCCTGACTAGCTTGAGAGATTGTAGCGAGTTCACTACAAGTGGTATCAGAGCAGTTGATTCTCAGACTGCTTCCATGGCGAACAAAGCGGCGATCGATGAAATTAACAGAAGATTGGCGAGCTAGCTAAATCGCGAGAAGAGTTTAGTCAAAGACGGGATGAGTTAGCTCTCAAACACGCCGATCTACTCAAGAAAGTGGATCTGAATCATGAACAACCATCCATAAGGTATTTACAATCCATCCGAGAGGTGTTTAGAGAATGCAGAGATGAACAAGTGAGAAGGCCTACTGGAAATGTACCACCACCAGAAGGTTCCAATGGAGTTTTGGGATCTCATCCTAGCATGAATTCGATACCAAGAAATGGTGAGTCTAATGATTCTCATAGTCATACAAATAATTTTCATATACCTTCTCATGAAAATCAATATCATCATTCCAAACCAAAGGTAGAGTTTCCAAAATTTGATGGCTCTAATCCTAGATCTTGGATTCGAAAATGTAAGAAGTACTTTCTCATACACTCTGTGGGAGAGGAACAAAAGGTTCATTTAGCTTCATTATACTTAGTAGGAAGGGCAGATGTTTGGTATCAAGATTATCAAGAAGGAAAACCTGAAGTTACATGGGAAGAATTCATCTAGTTGTGAGTAACCGATTTCAGGAGTTAGGACATGATGATATTGTTGGTGAATTTAATAAGTTATTTCAAGTTGGTACTGTGCTAGATTATCAGGAATTGTTTGAAGAACTCAAGGCTCTTATGCTAGCTAAAAATCGACATCTGACAGAAGAATACTTTACTTCCAGTTTCATCAGTGGTCTCAAGGAGGAATTACGTATGCATGTGTTGATGTTTTCTCCAAAGAATTTAGCTCATGCTATTTACTTGGCTAGAATGCAAGAGGCATTACTGGATATCTCTTCCAAGAAGAATAGAAATACAATTAAGACTCCCTCTCCTTATATCCAAAACTTTAACACCAACAAAAGTTTTTCTCCTTCTGTCACTAGCCCAAGATTGCCAAGAACCTCCACAAATAACTCATCCAGTACTCAATCATCAAATCCTCCAATTAGAAGATTAACATATGCTGAGATGAAAGCTAGAAGAGACAAAGGATTGTGTTATAACTGTGATGAGGTTTTCTCCTCAGGACATAAATGTGTTAAACAACAAATATACATGCTAGCTGCAGAGGAGGAGAATACTCCATTTTCTTCTGAAGGGTCTCCATCTGACTCAGTTCAATCTCGAATCGCGGGAAGAAGTTGAAATCTCTCATGCATGCCTTGTCGGGTAATATTTCTCATAACACCATTAAGATTCAAGGCATCTATAAGAAAAAGAAGTTAACTATACTCATTGATAAGGGTGCACAGGAACCGAGCCGGAACCGGCACCGGAACCGGAACCGGTGGAACCGTACCTGTTTTTGTACCGAACCGAGGTACAAGGTACATGTACCGGTCCCAAAAATAGGAACCGAGGTCTCGAGAGTGCAGTACACGGTCCAATATAAGTCGTGCCGTCTTGTCTGGGCCAAAGAAAGTCCCGAGTAGTAATAGTTTGTAGAGTGAATAAGAGAGTGTTGGCTTGCTACCATCGTTTCTTCACTTCCATATCATGACCATTCGGGGAGAGCGTTGGCTTGCTGCCATTTCTAAACAAAAAACAGAGAATAATGGTGATAGCCATTAATTAACGATAACGATGAGACCATCTCTTCATTTATTTTTTTAGTTTGTCCAACTATGTATCTCGACATAGTACTCAATGGTCAATACTTACCGAGACATTGTCCCTTCTTTTGGTTTTTGAAATAAACTTCATCCAACGAAGTCAACCAACCTAGTTTTTAGCCATTAGTGAATAGAAGCGGCAGACTTTTCTCCACGAACCCATCTCCGGTTCACCATCTCACGGCATCGAAAATCGACCAAGCTTTGTCCCTTCTTTTTCGGTCTCTAACTCGTTCACGGTTTTTCTTCCTTCTCGTCACTTTTAAGCCTCACAAACATCCACAAAATCGCCACTTAACCTCCAATAATCTGCGATTGAGATCATCACCATAAACCATTGATTATCAACAATTCAAATACCATCAGCAACTCCAATTCTTCTCGGTTTCAAACTCCACAAACAAGTTTCCTTTCTACAAAATGCCGAGTAAAGCAGTGATGGAGTAAGTTCGGAGAGGCCGGTTCATGGATTTAGAGCTCGGCTAACGAGAAATTGATGGAGTTAGAGTTCAGAGAGGCTGGTTCATGATTAGTCTCACGCGAATGGAACCGAGACTAGTCTTGGAACCGTGCACAGTACCGCCTGTCTAGAGATGGTACCGAACAGAGGTACAAGGTACGGTACCGGTCCAAAATTTTGGAACCGAGGCTAGGGAGGTACAGGTACTCGGCCTTGGCAAGAACCGAGCCGAACCGTACCGTGTGCACCCTTACTCATTGATAGTGGGAGTACACATAGTTTCTTAGACCCAGAAGCTGCTAAATTGTGTGGAGTATATGTAGAGCCAATTGTGGCTTTACATGTTGCCGTGGCAGATGGCAATAAGCTAGTCGGTGATGCCAAGTGCCACTGCGTTTAAGCCCGGCAAATGCAAGGATATCATTTTTCGGTATGATTTGAGATTACTCAAACGGGAGGGTGTGATATGGTATTAGGAGTAGATTGGATGAAGGGGGTGAGTCCTATCATTTTTGACTTCAACAAATTGTCGATTACTTTTACAAAGGAAGGTCAACAAGTGGTTCTAATAGGTACAAAGGACACTACAAGGCGACACGGATCTCTAGCTCGGCTTTACACAAACTCTCAAGAAAAATAAACATGGCATGATTGGGCATTTTTATTCTATATCAGCTATTCATGAGAATTGCCCATCTCTCCTCAAATTTCGAATTACTCAATGAATACCCACAAACCTTCAAGGAACCAACAACCCTACCACCTCAAAGGAGCCAAGATCACCACATTCCACTTAAACCTCTTTCTTCACCACCAAACCAAAGACCCTACTGAGGATTCCTTATGTTCAAAAGAAGTGGTAGAGAAACCTGGAAGAAATGTTATCTGCGAGGGTCATACAACCAAGCCATAATCCCTTCTCTTCCCCCTATAATACTTGTCAAGAAGAAGGATGGTAGTTGGAGGTTTTGTATGGATTACGGGAAGTTAAATGATATCCTTTGTCAAGGATAAATACCCCATTCCAATTATTGAGGAGTTGTTAGATGAACTCAAAGGAGCAAAGGTTTTCAGCAAGATTGATCTCAGGGCGGGCTATCATCAAATTAGAGTTCATCCTGTGATATTCATAAAACGCTTTTAGGACTCACTTTGGGCATTTTGAATTCTTAGTCATGCCTTTTGGCTTAACCAATGCTCTCGACTTCTTTTCAAGCTCTCATGAATGATGTGTTCAAACCACACTTGAAGAAGTTTATCTTGGTATTCTTTGATGATATTCTTATTTACATTCTGATATGGATACCCATTTACAACATCTCGGGACGACTTTATCTCTCTTACAAGAGCATTCACTTTTGCTAAGATGAGCAAGTGTTCTTTGGACAAACACAGGTGGAATATTTGGGCCATATTATTAGTGCACAAGGAATTGCAGTGATCCATCCAAAATTGAGTGTATGCTCAAATGGCCAACTCCAAGTAACATTAAGGCATTAAGAGGGTTTCTTGGATTGACGGGATATTATAGAAAGTTTGTGCGAGCATTATGGTCTGATTAGTAAACCACTAATCAATTACTCAAAAGAATAACTTCCAATGGAACTCTAGACTCAATCGACATTTGATCGGCTAAAGAAAGCCATGGCAACAACCCCAATGCTAGCTCTTCCCGACTTCTCAAAGCCTTTTGAAATGGAAACAGATGCTTGATGTGGGAGTGGGGCGATCCTCATGCAGTGTAAGCAACCAATAGCTTATTTCAGGTAAAAGTATGGGTATCGGGTTTTGGCTTACTCAACCTATGAGAAGGAGTTACTAGCCATCGTTTTGGCGATTACTAAATGGAGATCTTATCTCATAGAAACAAGTTCACACTATACACAGACCATCAAAGCATTAAGTTCTTCATGGAGCAAAGACTTCATTCCATACTTCAGCAAAAATGGTTGTCTAAATTACTGGGTTATGAATATGAACTAGTGTACAAGAAAGGAGCAGAGAATAGAGTAGCATATGCTTTGTCCAGAGTTCATGTTCAACCTACTACAACTTGCCAGGCCATATCTGAAGTTCAACCAACTTGGTTAACTGAGGTGATTTCTAGTTATGAAGGAGATGATCATGCTAAAACTGTTATACAAAAACTTCTTATTTCTTCGAGATAGTGTACTTCACTATTCTTACTCTCGTGGTCTACTCAAGTTCAAAGGAAGGACTTATGTGGGTTCATCTGGTGAGTTAAGGAAACAAATTATGAATGCTGTTCACTCTTCATCCATTGGAGGTCATTCTGGTACTCAAGCAAGTTATCAGAGAGCTAAATCATTTTTTTATTGGGGCAATATGAAGAAGGATATCTTTCAGTTTGTAGCAGAGTGTGACATTTTTCAACAACATAAGGGTTTTAATACACTTCCAGGTGGACTGTTACAACCCTTACCAATTCCTAGCCGGAGCATGGCAACATATCAAAGATGGACTTCATTTACGGGTTTCCTAAGTCGGCGGAGAAGTCATCATGGTTATAGTAGACGTTTACAAAATCTCACGCCATTTTATTGCTATAAGCCACCCTTATACAGCACAATCTGTTTCCAAGATGTTTCTTGATCACATTTATAAACTCCATGGACTTCCTCAAACTATTGTATCGATAGAGATAGTGTGTTCCTAAGCAGTTTTTGGCAGGAGTTATTTAAGAAGATGGGTACTTCTCTTCACCTTAGCACAAACATATCATCCCACGAGACAGATGGGCAAACTGAGAGAGTTAATGCTTGCTTGGAGTCTTATTTGAGATGCATGACCAGATTCTGAGACCAACTAAATGGGTCATCTGGTTAACCTTGGCAGAGTGGTGGTTTAACTCTACTTATCACACCAGCTTGCATTTAACTCCATTTCAAGCACTTTATGGTTACTCACCACCACAATATGGGTTGATTTCTTATTCTCCTGCTACTAATGCTAAAGTGGATGATTACTTACATCAAAGACAAGCTATGAATATTCTTCTCAAGTCCACACTAGAGGAAGCACAACACGAGAATGAAACAACAAGGCGATAAAAGAGGATGGAAAGACAAGTTTCAAGTGGGGATTGGGTTTATCTCGAGCTCCAACCTTACGGCAGGTCTTGATTCGATTAAGGAGAAACCTCAAGTTGGGTGCAAAATTTTTGGTCCATATCAGATCATTGCCAAAGTTGGAGAGGTAGCTTATAAACTTCAATTGCCGATATCTTCTAGAATTCACCCTGTCTTTCATGTATCTCAACTCAAACTCAAGATAGGACAGACTGTTACCCCTCAAACTGTTTTGCCAACTTTGGATAGTGAAGGGTGCATGAAGATTTCTCCTCTACACATTCTGAGTTCCAGGCTGATAAAGAGGAACAAGCAAACAATAGCTCAATCTTGGTTCATTGGTCTCACTCTCTACTTGCAGAGGTTGCTACTTGGGAAGATAAAGCTGTTATGAAGCAGAACTTTCCTAAGCTGATCCTTGAGGCCAAGGATCCTGTGGAGCGGTAGGAAGTTGTCATGAACCTAAGTGTAGGTGTAGTAGCCCTTATCTTTTCTGTGTGTGGTAGCTCTTATCTTTTTTCTGTCTGCCTTAAGCCATAGTCACATGCATGACGTGAATAAGTTGGCTAGCATATAAAGTGTCTCTTGTGGTTGTAAAGAAAACAACAATTTGTGTAATGAAACTTATTCTCCTCCACTCATTCTCATTTCCTCTGCAATTCTAATCTTCTTCTTCTTCCTTCGACTCCTTCCTCTCTACTGATACTCACCTTCTTGCTTGCTAATAACCTCATTTCATTCTTATTCTTCTGTCAAATCTTCACTTGAATCAAACTTACCCTGACTAGCTTGAGATATTGTAGTGAATTCACTACATCAAGTCTCCACATACCTTTTGTCGAAGAAGTTCCACAAGCTCCCCTTAGTAGTTCTTCGTCTTCAAATGATGAACTCTGTGAAATCTAATCTCAAATACAATATCTATGTCCTAGTCCGAGACATCTATAAATAGGTTAGAAATCAAGACTTATAGTTTTGATCACTAATATTGACAAACATGCTTGAGATAGCAACGCATGCGAGTTTGACCGAGCAGTGCTCTAACAGTAAATATGTTGGATCAAAATGATTAATTATTACCTCTCAAAAGAATAAAAGGTAAGTGAATGAAGTTGTTTTTCCCATACGAAGGTACTCATCGTTGGCATCCGCTGGTTTGCCATAACCTAGAATCCTTAAAGCCAAAGTAAATTTTTTTCCAGGAATATGACCTTTAATATTCAGTGCATCAAACTGATAGTTAAATTGGGTATCTACTCGACAAAGCTCTTCAATATTATTTTTCATCAGATGTCGAGGCATGCAGAATCAACGTTGTAAATCTTGATCAGAGTACACACAATTGGAAAGAAAATAATCGTCCATCAGCTTCTAGTGGTAAAATTCCCTCCCTCGATACGTATATCTTCTTGAAAATACTTCTTGGGGCTATGGAACTCTAAGTATTTAGCCCGTATGTACGAGTCAGAGTGTCGATTAGTTTATTATCTTCAGCTTCCTCATCGTCTTCTTGCAACCTCCTTTGATGTGTTTCTTGCTGTAAGCTAAACCGATTCATAAGGACATTCATCCCTTCATTGGATCTCTCCATTCATGATTATGAAATTTAAAATTGAGAATACGGATAAAGAAATTGGTGAAATATATGTAAAAGTAGGTATGAGTAATTTGAAGAAGTACAAGGGCGTATATATAGGAACCAACGGGGGAAAATAACCGTTGCAAAATAACTACTGATCGATAATCATGATATCGCCAGCGATATTCATAATATCGCTAGCGCTGTTGATAATAACGGTCGATAGAAACTCTATCGCTCAGTGGTTTTCCCATAGTGGCGCAACTCATTATCCATGCCACCTGGTATGTCAAACATGTTTTTTTTAACCTTGTGCATAGGAATATGCCTCTGGGGTAATGTCGTCTTTCCTCATATTAAATGTTGATTTAGAGATTTTGTGTAACTGAGGTAATGTCATCTTTCCCCATATTCAAAGTTGATATAAATACCATTCCATTATAATGTCAATTCAATAAAACTATCAAACCCAAAAGATCCCTTTTTGAAAATGAGATACTATCATATTTTCTTTTATTTTAGTCTAAAATACTATCTGTAAACGCAAGCAACGATGGTCTTACATGTCACTCCTGCTCAACCAATCATTATGCGCCATGTGTTCTAGTTGACAACTCACATCTAACATAACTAGTCAATAAGTCAATCCCTGTAACTGTCATTGTCATCCTCTTTGTATTTGTTGTTCTGTAATGATACTATAATTATATTTCTTTAGAATAAATAATTTAATCAAACATTGTTTTTACATGGTATCAGATACCAGACGAGGGATTTGGACTTCCTTCATTAAAATATGTAACTTTTAATCATAACCTCATCTACAACCCTATAATTTTATTACAACCTCATCCACAACCTTCAACAATGGTGAGAAATACCAACAACTCGTTATATTCCGCTGCAAACTCTTCTAACAATAACAACACCACCAACAACAACCTCATCAATAATTCTAAAAAATTTCCACGTGTAGATCAACCGCAATAATCAAATCAATAATCTCAAAACATTTATGTAAAAACTTTTCAACCACGTACTGATCTTCCACCACCACCACCGCCTCAACCAAATTAACAAAACTTTCTACCACCACCTCCAAATTAGTTTCATTTTTCTCCACTTTCTTTACCAAACATATCAAACTATGTCTTTATGAAGTTTGATGGATCTAATTTTCTTGTTTGGAAAGATTATCTTTCTTCCATACTAATTAGTACCAATTTGTTTGGTTACATCGATGGATCTATTGAACCTCAACCACAATTTCTTTTCCATGACAATGTCCTTGTTGTGAATCCTTTGTATTTGGAGTGGTTATATCATTTTTTTGGTTCTTGCATAAACACAACATATCTTCCTTCCCATGCTTCTAAATTATTAGGAAAATCTACGACGAGAAACAAATGGAGTCATATATCAAAGCTTTTCGCTCAACAATTCTTTTGCCAGAAAATCTCAACTTAGATCTCAACTACATTCTATCCGGAGAGGTAATTTGTCAATTTTGATTTTCTCTACAAATCAAATCTATTTCAGATTCATTGGTTGAAATTGGTTAACCTGTTTCCAATAAGGATCTTGTCATGTACACTCTATCTGGTCTTGGAAGAGACTATTCAAACTTTGTTATCCTCTTGCTTTATGTGAACTTAGATCTAGATTGATTCACCATGAAAAACTGTTAAAGGATAAAGAACAAGATTATTTTTCTCCTCTAGTTGTCGATCCTATAATCTCAGCATTCTTTGTTAAAAAGGTACCCTCAATCTAATACTTTTGCTGGTAATGTTTTAAAGCATTTCAATAGTAATAATCGTCCTCCAAGAGGTTTTCCTGTAAACTCGAATTTTCATACTAGTGGTGGTAATGCCTTTAAGAATGGAGAACCCAGTCATTCTCAAAAACAGGTGTTAGACTATAACATCCCATGTCAGATCTGCAATCGACCTGGTCATTTTTCTAATCGGTGCACATATAGATATTCTACTTCAAGAAATGGCTCCACTACTTTGCATAAACCTTTTGCTGGGATGAAAATCTCTCAACCTACATGCTTCTCATCCCCAGAATGTATTTTCTTCTAATTCGAGTCCTGGTGAAACATCTACTCAAACTGGTCACTGGAGTTCTAATAAAGATGGTCATATTTGGATTCCAGATTCTGGTGTTACTAGTCACATGACTAATGACTCATCCATTTTGACTTTTGCTGAGGAATTTGATGGTGATGAGCAGGTCATGGTGGATGATGGTAAGATACTCCCCATAACTTTGACTGGTCTAACCACATTACAACCTGTGACTAGTTCAAATTCTTTTAAGTTAGAGAATGTTTGTTTCCCCCAAACATTAAACATAATTTGTTTTCCATTGTCAAATTCACCACTGAAAACAACTGCTGCTTTGAATTCTTTCCTTGGGATTATGAAATCAAGTCAATTCTCAATAAACAAGTATTAGCAAGAGGCTTAGTGCAGCATAATCTACATCCTATGTAATCCTCTTAGCAACACCTCTTTTAATAAAAAAATAGTACAATGGAATTTACTTTTGTTTTATCTTCACCAACATTGTGCCATCAAATATTAGGGTATCATGCATCAAATATTATTTTGAAACTTGCTTCTTCTACAGATATCAAGCTTCCGAATAACAATTTTGAAGCTTTCAAATAACAGTTTCACATAACATCTTCGAAACTTTCAAATAACCACCTCTAAAGAACAATGCAAACAAATCAAAAAAAAAATAATCAGATCTCTATCTTGAGGAATCAAAAAGTCTGAGACGAATATAACTTTGCGATTTCTTTCCATCTCATTCCTGATCTGAGATTACGAGAACCTCAAAGTTCATAAGAACAAGATCCAGATACAAGAATTATCAGGTATAAGATAGTCCGATCGGGCTTCACGAATCCATAAGTGAAGTCTTTAAGTCGTAACCTAAAATAAATTTAATGGAGAACCTACATTATAGAGGTCAACTTTAGCTTAACAACTAGGACACAAAAGTGTCAGGTATTAAATAATCATGTTGCAAGAGTCTTTCTATTTATAATTTTGAAGGCTCTAAGTAACTTTGACTTCAAGCTAAGATAACTTGAAATCCAAGAAAACAATTTTTCATTTTAGATGAAATTATTATTAGGAATTCATGTAAGCATGTGAGAATTGAGAAGTATGTCTTGAAACTACACAAAAGAATTTACATTATGGTCTAGGGCTCTGGAACTGTGTACAATTATAGTTCATATTGGCAAATATATGCCTTTTGAACTTTCAAGCATAAGTCGTGTTTATTAACACTTACTATTTAGTAATTTTCATAAACACAATGATTTAGTGAACAAAGTTGTCTTAGAAGTGTTTATGAGAGTTGTAACAATGCCAAACATATTTTAGAAAATATTTTATAAGCATCTGCTTAGTTATGTACTAGGTAGGTATGCATAGGGGTACACATACCTATGGACCAGTCCGTGAACTTAGGATATTGGGGTACGCGTAATGGGATATGTGTACCATTATCTATCACGAACTCAAATCCCAAGGCTACGCGTACTGGTATGCGTACATCCCTCTCTTTCACAAACTCAAAACCTCATGGAACGCATACTGGGTATGCGTACATACCCTATTCCGGAACTCAGATCACTGGACCTACCATGTGTCCAAAATTTTAGTAAGCTCTGAAAACTCTCTTTAAGCAATTTGAAACATTCTCAAACACCATAGATAATAAATATCATTTCCAAATTATCAACTTGAAACAAAAATAGTTCATCAACAGTAAGTTGTTCTTAACTAAGATTTTTGAGGATTTACAAACATCCATTGCCTAAATCATATATTTGATTTCCCTTTTGATCTTTCGATATAAGTTTGAAAATCTTTCTGCTATAAATAAAGTTTAGCAAAACTCCCGAATCCAGAACACTTACAATCAATTAGCTGAGAAGACTGGATTACTAACCACCTCTCAAGAACAATCCAAACAAATAAATGAAAAAGATTTTTAGATATCTATCTTGAGGAATCACAAAGTCCGAGACGAAGAGAACTTTGCGATTTCTATCTATCTCGTTCCTGATCGGAGGTTGACAAAAACCTCAACGATCAATAAGAATAAGATTATGGTACACGAACTATTAGGTAAAGATAATAAGACTTGGCTTCATGAATCCCTAAGCGAAGTCTTCAAGTCGTAAACCTAATTATGTATCACAGAGGAAACCTAGGTTACACCCTTTACTCTCCCGGTATTGAATGTCTTCAGATAATAACTTCCAGTTTTCCCATAATTTTTTTGGATAGTTACTTCACAGAAGAGAAACATTATGACAAACATCTGGCATAACATGTCACCTGTGCTCCACGCCGATGTTTCTTTTAGTTCCTTGTGTCATTCACTATCATCTGAGAGCAATCCAAGAGCTATACATGTTTCTTTGAAAGTAGTATGAGTGGTCCCATTAATGGTTTTTAATTCATCGTAGATGCGTGCTCCTTTTTCCACATTTAGTAAAATACGAAGAAAAAAGTTGGACTGAGCATGAAGACTTTGAGAAGAAGGTTGCTATCTGGTGGAATGTAATGCATTACAGTGGTAGTGCTAGTTCAGTATTTTTTCTAAAACTTAAAAATCTTAAGTACTTCATTAAGTCTTGGGGTTTGATTGAGTTTGGTGTTGTAGGTAGAGATAAAAGAATTCTGACTGAGAAAATTGGGGAATTTAATCTCTTAGAAGAGAGTGGAGCTCTTCAACCTGATCAGTTTAAAGAAAGGCTGCAGCTCAAGTTAAAACTGAAAATGGTGGAAAATTCTGAAGCTAGAAAATGGCAACTTAGAGCTAAGCAAAATGACTTTAAGTGGGGAGATGTTAACACTGGTTATTCTGGAAGAGAAACACCATTGCTAAGCTACAAATATATGGTGTTGACTGTTTTGATCAAACTGCAATCAAAGAAGAAATAAGGGATTACTATGTGAATTTGTTCTCTGACCAAAATAGTGTTTTTTCTTCATTAAGTTCTCTTTTCCCAAGTGTTGGCGAGGACAAGAAGAATTGGTTGGAAAGAAGTTTCACAGAAGATGAAGTTTGGAGTGTTATCAAAAAGATGAGAGTTAATAAATCACCAGGGCCTGACGGTTTTTCAGTTGAATTCTATAAGAAGTGCTGGAACACTATTAAAGGTGATTTTATGAGAATGTTAGATGATTTTTTCAGGTATGGTTCTCTAGACTGGAGAGTTAACTGTTCTTTCATTACTCTCATTCCTAAAAAAAAGATTCTTGTTCTCCAAAAGACTTTAGACCTCTAAGTTTAATTGGAAGTGCTTACAAGATTATCTCCAAGTTGCTGGCTGAGAGACTGAAAATAGTGATGCCTTCACTCATTTCGGATTTTCAGGGAGCTTTTATTCATGATAGACAAATTCTAGATGGTGTACTCATTGCTAATGAGTGTGTGGATAGTAGAATATATGAAGTCTAAAGTGCCAGGTATCTTATGCTAATTGATATGGAGAAAGCTTTTGACAATATCAATTGGCAAGCTCTCTTTTGTATTCTTCACAAACATGGTTTTGGTGAAAAGTGGATTGGATGGATTAAATGGTGTGTTTCCTCAATTCATCTGTCAGTCCTTGTGAATGGTAGTTCTACTGAGAAGTTCAAGCCAAGCAAAGGTCTTAGACAAGGAGATTCACTCACCCCTTATCTCTTTCTTCTTGTGGTGGAAATTCTCTCCAAGTTAATGAATGATGCAGTTGAGAGAGGGCAGCTAAGTGGCTTCAAAGTAGCAGAAACTGGAACTATCATTTCTCATCTACAATTTGCAGATGATACCCTTATCTTCTTGAATGCAGATCCTAATGAAGTTATAAGGCTTTATATCATTCTTTCTATATTTGAAGCTTTGACAGGTATGAGACTAAATCTTGAGAAAAGCACTATGATTAGTGTGGGTGCAGATGGTGTTATTGAAGCTCTTGCTAAAGAGTTAGGTTGCAGAACTGAGAAGTTTCCAATTAAATACCTTGGTCTTCCTATTGGAGTAAGTTCAAGAAGTGTTTCAATTTGGGATTCAGTTTTGGAAAAGATGGAGATGAAACTTGCTACTTGGAAGAGAAAGTATTTAAATAAAGCTGGCAGACTAGTTCTTATAAAACATTGTCTCTCAAGCTTACCTATTTATTACTTATCTTTGTTTAATTTGCCAGTGTGTGTGGAAAAAAAAAGATGGTGGCCTTTATGAGGAACTTTTTATGGGGCACTACTCAAGAAAAAAGAAAAATGGTTTGGGTGGGATGGAAAAATATATGCAGGTCAAAACAATGTGGGGGTTTAGGTGTGAAAAGCTTAAGAGCAACTAATAAGGCTCTTCTGGTCAAATGGGTTTGGAAGTACTCTAAACAAAAGCAAGCTCTTTGGAGAAGTATAGTTCAACAGAAGATGCAAGCCTCGGAAGATGTAATTTTACCAACAGATGATGATGCTGCTCAAGGGAGAAGTCTTTGGAGAAATGTTACAAGATTGGTCCCTGGAATTCAAGGCTCAATGACTTTTCAACTGAAAAACCGTAAGGGAATTCGATTCTGGCATGACAAATGGTTGGTGAATGGGTGTCTTAAAGATCTATTTCCCGTTATATTCAAAGCTTGTCATAATAAACAGCAAATCATGGATATATGATTCATGAAAACAAATTGGATTGGTGTGTTCAAACATAGTTTAAATGCTAATGAACAGTTGGAGTGGGATCTTTTAAGAAGAGATATGGGAGTGGTTCCTTTGCTGACTGAAGGGGATGATGAAGTTAAACTTTTCGGAGACAACTTTTCAACTAAGGTATGTTATGAAGCTATGGAAGGCACTATGGAAGATTGCTCGTTCAGTAAGCACCTATGGAAGAAAACAATTCCTGCTAAAGTTAGTTTTCTGTTGTGGGCAGTGTTGAATAATTCTTTGCCCACTCGAGATGTGATGGTACACAGAGGAGTGGAAGTTGAAAGTGCAAACTGTGTTATGTGTGGTCTGGTGGACGAAACTACAGATCACTTATTGATTCATTTTTCTAAAACTTTTGAAGTTTGGGATTATTTTATCAAGGCTTTTCATGTCTCTTGTCCTGTTCCAGGTACGGTTTTGCAGCTTTTTAATGCTTGGGAATGGAATGTATTGAATGGTAGGAGTAAGGAACTATGAAGATTACTGCACTATGCTTTGATATGGGTTGTATGGGACGAAAGAAAGAATCGAGTTTTCGGAGGAAGGCATAAGTCTTTATATGAGATTATTCTTCACATTAAGCAGATGCTCATACTATGGTGTTATGAGCAGGACACTTTTCGTTTCATTGATAGTTCACAAGTTTTACATAAATGGGAGACTATAATACACATGTAATCTAGTCATTTGATGACTACCTTGTAATGGTTTTTGGCTGGCTTTTTTCTTAATATAAACTCTTCACTTTCGAAAAAAAAAAAACGTTTCTGCCGAACTTGGGTGAGCATTGTACAGCCTACCGAAAATATTCCCTCGCTTCCTTTCACGCCATTCCTTGGTATCTTTGTCCTAGATCCATCCTGTTGGAAAATCTACATAAGTAAGTTTCCTTGCCTCTGGATACTTCTTATTTGCTTCAAACCATAATTTTGTTTTATTCACATTTGGTCGATCCAAGACATCTTCTATGTCATTGGTATCACGAAATACCACCAGGTGTTCACCTTCCAAATGGTAAGGCAACCTCTCGACAGATGGATCACGGTATTGAATGTCAAAATTGAATATCCTCCAATGTTTCCTCATTGGGTTCTTTATATTTTTGGATCAGAATCGTCATACGATATTTACCTTTGTTGATGTATTTTAATAGGTAGTTAACTAATGCTCCTCTAGAGTTGCACACTTCAACATTTATGTGCACATTAAATTGAACAATCAAATATCTTTTGTAGGGAACCACCCACCTATTGTCGACTTTTGTGCCATCTTTACCTGCAATCCTACCATTATCACGTAAACTGGATAACCGTATTTGTCAACAACAGTTTCACGACTGAATTCCTTTGGGTAGTATGTTGAATACTTTTCATCTTGCATGTATGGTGATCCTCCCTTCAGTAGTCCACATGGTCCATATACCATGTATTCGACAACAACTCTGTGCCCATCTGGATCTTTTTCCTTTTCAGGTATTTTTGCAGAGATAATTCGATTAATTTCTGGCAAGGTTTTCGGTTCATCTTTCTTATCCAGGAACATTAGGATATGCGCATGTGGAAACTCTATCTTCTGAAAGTCAATGGAGTAGATAGTTGTTGCAACATAAAAATAAAAATCAGAGAGAAGTTAAACAACATGACATACAAACATCTAATTTAATATTAAATAATACCTCCTTTAATTGTGCCAATTTTTTTTATCAGAACCTCCATAAAATGATTTCATTTGATCTTGGATACTCTAGCTACAATATCCGGTCTATCTTCTGCTCGTTAGCCCGGTATTTCGGCTAGAGTCTGTGTTATTTCTTTCAAGTTATAAATAGGTTTGGAACACCAATACGTCGATATATTACAATAACATTTTGATAGTTCTGCATCATATACCTTGGACCTCCGGTATAGGAGGATGTCAGTATAATTATATTTTATTTTATTTTATAGATAAATCCCCCTTCAGTAGTGCATATTTCGAGCCATTATGTAAGTCATCCCTTATTTCGTCTTGGTGTTTTCTCACCCATTTCAGTCTACACTCCTCAATACATGCATAAGCGTCAACACAATACTGCTGAAATAGATGTCCACAACGGATTAAATCATGACCCTCACCAAGCCGTTGTTGTATTCTAAAAGCATAATACTCTATCATGTAACAATCTGCCGCTTTGTCAAGACACCATTTTTACCAAATTTGACGTTCTTGTATGCAGTTTCATTGTTATAGCCATCCTCCCCATATGAAAACATGAGTAGAAATTGCAATGTCATATAACATGGGTGTATTTATCTACTTCTAATAAAACCATTATTTTTATGTTTTACAATAATGTCTCTGTATGCATCTTCATCATCAGGGATTGTACTATTAAAGCCGCAACCTAGGAACAAGTTGGTAAGTTGTACTGCCTAGCATCTTTCTGCCATCGACTAATGATTAGTAATCAGTATTCCGCTGCTGGTTTTCTTCGGAGATTAACCCTGGCCATTCTGAATAATTTTGCATATGCATTATGTTCATTCAACATTGTGGTTAGATATTTATCACATCAATATCTAACTCTTCAGTGTCATATCTTTATGCGTGACTGTTTTTGTTTTTCTGGTTGTTCAGTCTGTGAACCACCCCCATTTTCTTTTTCAACTTCCCCAGATTCATTCTCTACCGCTTTCACCATCAGTGCACTATGTGTAGTATCCTCTCCTACTACATCCCCACTCTTTGAGTTATCTTTAGTTTCCATCTTAAGAAAAATATCCTTCCTCCTTCTAGCTTCTATTGGTGCATCCATTTCGACTGTGTAAATATGAGAAAATGCATCCTCTTTTCCCTTCAGGGGAACCAGTGAACCCATCTTATGATAACTATGACCTTGTATTCTATATGTGTATGGGTCACCACCTCTTGAGTTGACATTGTTATCAACTATAACTCCAGTAGAAGTAAAAAAAAATGAATATTTGTAATAACTGATATTTTTTCTAAACTTCGTTGATCTCTGCCCACCATTAAAATCTAACAAAGTTTTTAGATATTCCGGGAAACCACGTAATAGTGGAAGGTTTACGTTACCTCTCGAACAACATATGCTAAATTCACAGTTATCCATTATCCAAGACTTGTTAGTCGCTATCTTGTCGCCATACCATTGCACCATAAAACTTGCAGGTATATGTAGGTGGGCCAAAATTGGATTTCTTTATCCCTAATCCTCTAAAAAAAAGGAAAAACATAATTTTTATAATGAGTAGGAATGGCCTCCTGCATAAATAAATATTTTCATCAAGACATATCGATATTTATGTATTTTTTTATAGAATTCTCCACGTCTATAGTCTCTGTTTGTTTATCATCGGATGAGCTTTGAAAGTCTGACTCTCCACTTTCATCAGTATATGTCAATGATATTTCCTCCTCTAGCATTACACGTTTCTGGGATGCTCTCACAACACTAGGATGTGCCATCCGATATTTCTTGTTTTCCCTAGTAAATGCTCGTTTCACTAGCTTCGCAGAAATATTTTAAAAATTCAGATCTCGTTATGTTATACTCTAGCATTAAATGTTACTAAATTTGGCGTGTTTGCAAGTAAATATCAAATACTATATATGCGAAGAAAATCCTAACAGTACCTCGATCATCTGATGTTAGATGTAGTTTTTACAAGGGAATAGATCTTTACAACTCTTGCATTTTATGTGGGAATTCAGAAAAATCTCAAGAACATCTTTTCATCCACTGTAAAGTTACTGCAAAGTTATGGCAATCTTTAATTCCAAGAGATAACCTAGCTTGGGTTTTTCCTAATTCTTTCACAGCATTATCTCAGGGCTGGGATAATAATTTCTTCTCTAGCTCTGTTAACTTCATATGGGGGATGATTCCAGCAGCTATTGTATGGGTGATTTGGCGTGAACGTAACTGAAGAACATTTGAAAAAGATTATAACTACAAGACTGACTTAGATCTGGTAATAGACGCAAAATCTTTTCTTCTCAGTTGGGCAGTAGCTGCTGGCAGAAGAGTTCACCTGAACTTTGCTAGTTCACTTATTAATACTTGGGCTACAATATTTCTACAATTTAGATTTTTTTGTTTGTTTTGCTACCCCTGGTAGCCCCCCCACCCCCCCTGTAAATTCTTCTTTCTAATAAAGTCTTCTTTTCCGATCAAAAAAACAACAACAGTTTTTACGAAATTTTTTTTGTCTGATTACGTTTGTACGTAAAAAACGATTATAACATGCTTATTCCTTGGTGTAGATGGTGCAAAACGAGTTGCTGGGTTTTAAGGAATTGAGGAGACGACCATGCGGAGGAAACTCCTTGAACCGAGCGAACTATCTAACCTCACACGGATGCACTGCAAAAAGGGAGTGCTTTGAATTCGAGAGATCAATCTGTAGGACTCCGGCCTAAAACAAGACAATGGTCGTTCCAGAGTCAATTCGGTCACAAGAGATGATGGGTCGATCTGTAGGAGGGAAGCTGAGAAATGTGTGAGATCAATGGTGATCTAAGATTGTAGGTATGTTGTGTATTCTGCGTGAAGAAATAAGATAAGTTATGAATGATTTAATTTGCTCTGTTTAGAGTAATTGCTCAGACGTTGAGTTCTTAATCTCTTGTTGTCTGTTTGACGAAAGATTGTCTTGTTTTTCAATCATGATTCAGAGACTTATTTATATTGCTAGAATTGTAAACACCTTGATCCCATGAAGTGTGACAGTTGCTGGAGTCAAAGAGTGGGGAAGTGGAAATCGTGTTAAAACCAGTTGCTTATCGTGCGGAGACTTGGTTGATTTTCCATCCACTACTTTGCTAACTCCTCCAACTGATTGCACGGATTGCTCACATTCTCATCGTGTGTATAAACACACGTGCCGTAGATCGCCAGACCAAAACCCTAGTTAATATCCCCCCATGTGACACGATTAATGTCTCATGATTATGGAGTCTGCAAGGCAGACGTGTATTTAGTTAGTCAGTTGCTGACTTTATGGGACGATGGGTCCTTGTATTTCTGAGTCGAACATGATTTGCAAATGTTCTAAGACTCATGAATTGAACGTGTCTGTTAAGACAGAGGTATAATTCTCGAGTAAATGTTGATAGTTAAGGTGAGCAAATATTGCTCATTCGATGGATTGTTGAATATTGATAGTTGAACCAATATTCCTTAGTCTGAGCAAATATTACTCATCTGAGCAAATATTGCTCGTTTGATGAATTATTGGTAATAAAACCAAATAAAATATCAATTTAGAATATTGGCAACTGAACCGAGTATAATTAATTAAAATGTTGATCATGGGATCAACGTAAAATTATTAGCGTTTGAATATGGAATTATGAACCTTGGATTTGAAAACCCTAATTTCGATCAATTGCTGATCAATTGATGATTTATTGAAAATCAACCACAGACTGAAGGACGGACCGACTACATGGGATGATGGATCGACCATGTAGCGCCATGCTCGAGTGAGCAAATACCAAAGTCTCTTGAAGACCAGTTGGTGAAAGGATGATTAAATGCTGGTTTAATCATTTATTAAAATAATGCTCGTCTGAGCCTTAGGTGATAAAACCTAATTATGAAGAGATGAGGAACCGACCAAGGGGTCATGAAACCGGCCTTGGTTGGTCACGGGACCAAATGACGATCGTTTTATGAAATTCCAAATTGTTTGGAATAGTTTGAACCTAATGTGAACAAATTAGGTCAAATGATGAAAGTATATGGGACCGGCCTCTTGCAAGCCAAAGATCCAACCTTGGTCGGTCAAGGTAATATGCTCATGTCACAAAGTGTTCGTGTCTCAGTCATGAGAATTTTGATATTTTCTAATGCGCGTTTGAGCAACATTTTGAGAAAATATGAGGAAATCAAGGTTTTTTGCTTAAACTTAGGAAACTTCATAAGATGAAGGAAATAATAATAATAAATAAAGGAATCATGAAGTGTGGGACCGGCTATGGCCAAGGCATGGCCGGCCGGCCAATGAGCCCGGTCCCATGGCACTTTTCCTAATTTTATATTATTTTCATGATTTTAGGGAAATATCATGAAATCAAGGAGTTTGTTGAAATAAATGAGTTTTCCTTAAAGTGAAGGAGTTTCCATGAGATGAAGGAAACAATAATAAATAATAATAAAATAAGGGGCATGTGGGACCGGCCACGACTAGGGCATGGTCGGACGGCTAGGGCCCGGTCCCGCGAGTCTTCCCTAATTTTATATCTTTTACTTGATGTGAAGGAAATATCATGAAATCAAGGAATTTCATGGGATGAAGGAAATAA
Source organism: Papaver armeniacum (assembly GCA_023531295.1). Classification (NCBI taxonomy): domain Eukaryota; kingdom Viridiplantae; phylum Streptophyta; class Magnoliopsida; order Ranunculales; family Papaveraceae; genus Papaver; species Papaver armeniacum. The sequence continues at coordinate 605,906 of JAJJWW010006060.1, read as the reverse complement.
TAATAATAAAATAATAAGGAATGCAAGGTGTGGGATCGGCCACAACTAGGGCATGACCGGACGGCTAGTGAGATTGGTCCCGCGACACCTTTCCTAATTATTTATTATTTCCTTGATACGGAGGAAACACCATGAAACTGAGGAGTTTCCTTAAAATGAAGGATACTTGTTCAAATGAAGGGATTTTCATGATATCAAGGAAAAATAATAAAAATATAATAAAATAGAGAATTAGGCATGGGACTGGCCGTGGCGTGATCGGGCGTCGCCTATGGGCCCAGTCCCCTAGCGCCTTACCTAATATATTATTATTATTATTATTATTATTATTATGAAAGGTGCCGCAAAGGGCTTTTATTAACCAAAAGAAATATTTACACAGGGATGGGTGGGAGTCTAGCAACAAGCTGAGCTCATGCGATGGATTTTTTATTATATTATTATATTTGGAATGTCTGCAAGAGATGCAGTTCTTTGGCAGAGCAACAAGCTGGCTCATGCGATGGATTTTTTAAAGGCGATTCCTATTGCTGGGCTCAATCAAATTATTGGACCAAGACGGTTTGGTGGCCTGTAATCCCAATACCGTCTTGCGTGCCTCTTTTTCTAGAATAGTGTGTGCCCATGTTGCGATCTTAGTATGGATATATTTGGTGATCATGCCATCCATTGTGCGAATGAAGTCGGCCCCAAATTCATGCATGATCTGGTTCGTGATGTGGCCATGGACATATGCAACAAGGTCATTTGGTGTAAATTTGCTACAAAGGAGGCTTCTTTGGGATTTTTGGCTGATGGTAATGGTTTAAAACCAGCTGACATTCTTGTCTATAACTGGGAGAACGGTCAAGACACTTGCCTTGACGTTACAGGGGTTTCGCCCTTCACAGGTGGGGGACTTCGTAGCTTTGTTCAGGGACATGCTATTTCTACGGCTATCCAGCCGCAAGTGTGTCAAATACTTGGACACTTGTACATCTCATGGTTACAGTTTTGGGGTTTTAGCCTTTTCTATTTTAGGTGAATTAGGAGATGATTTTATTGTTTTTTGAATCGGTTGAGAAATTGCTTTACCAATTATGGTGGTAATTCTAAGATAGGTAGTTTTCTTTTTTCATAGGATAGGTTTAGCTATTCAAAAGGAGTTAGGCGCAACTTGTTGCTAGGCTCCCAACCAATTCCGTGTAAATTCTTTTACATAATAATAATAATAATAATAATAATAATAATAATAATAATAAATATTTAGATTAAAAAAAATTATTATTATTATTATTATAAAAATATATCCTTTCTATCTTTATTATTACATTTCTTATTTTGCATAGGTTCATCGTTCCTTCGTATTTTGGAATGCTCGTTCGTGCATTCAGGTGCTCGTTAGTGCATTATTGCCGAGTACACTTGCACCATTTTGGTCGGGGCTTACTCGATAGCGGCTCAGATGCCCGTACGTTGAATATTTATCACTAACCCATGGAATTCTGCTGGGAAGAACCACGAATTGAAGTAATGAAACATTATGAAGAACGTAGAATATTTCAATATTCGCTTAATGAATTTAAGGATTAGAGATAATTAATTGATGGCTCTATACTAGCAGCATGCCGCCTAGGAGCATTAATTATCTCGAGAATTGAGTAATATGAGCTTGTTGAAGCGTCATATTTCTTTTATATAGTCGAGGAAAACATTGTTACACCCCGAAGACGTTATTGCTTTATACTAGCAGCGGTGTGCCGTCTAGAGCCGCCCAATCGTTCGATTCTATATAGAAGTAATTCATCGAAATTTCTCAGTATTCATGAGATATGCCGTTGCCTCACCCGAGAAACTACACATCTACATATACTCTGAGAGACAGTATTCTCAGTCAGAGATTCTGTGGCATGAGATTTCATGCTTCGATGAGAGACATGAGCCTCAATACTCATCTGATTGCTGGACCAAGAGCATGTATAATTATGGTTTTATGATTTTACCCCTTGTAGAAAATCCACCATCTACATTAAGTCCCTTGCTTAGTGAGTGACAGTCATGTTCCTCAGTCAGCACTGGATGGTGATTTTCTAGTTACAAACAAAATAAGTAATTGAACTTAGTCGTAACATAAGATGTTACCGGATTTTCGATTGCCCGAGCAAACCATGGATTGAACGAAGATCCCAGTGGCATGATAGAGCGTCATCTAACGAGCATAAAGTGGTGTAGCACCACTGATTTGGTGATAGAACCTTGGTCGGTTTAGGATTCCCGAGTCCGGGCCCAAAAAGGAAATCCTTGTGAAATTAGGTTTTGGAAATAAAATTTGATATAAAAGGGATTTTTTTTTTTATTTTCACATACACGACCGACAACCACCTTCATCTTCTTCACGCCCGAGCAAAGGAAGAGAGCAGAGAATTTTCGCCGGAGCCGCCGACGTCCGACCGTCGCCGCCACTGTCCGGCCAACTTCCGTCCGACACCGACCAAGTACTTAATTTTTTTCCCATAAGTTTCATGAGATGTTCATGCTTTGTTCATGCTGAAGTTATATACGTGTGCATATATGAGTGTGAGTTTTGTAAATAAATCTTGTTTTTAGAAAACGTATGTTCGTTCGATCGTTAGTTTAAGAAACTAGTAATAATCCCTGACTTAGGAGAGATTTTTTTTTATATGTAGACCTGTGTCTAGTGATAAAATTTTGTTTATGAGCTTTCATGGAAACTAAAACTTTATCTTAAAAGGTGTGAGTTTTCACAAAATCGAAATAAACCCTCGTTTCAAAGACGGACGATTGTACGTAGGAAAAATATATATATTTTTTTGATAAAACCGTGGAATATCCACAATTTTTATTCACGTGAGTTTTGCTCCCGTCAAAATTTTTTCTCAAAAACTTTATGTGAGTAATTCACTTTTTATTTATATATATATATATATATATATATATATATATAAAAATATAGATTTTTTTTTGGAAATCAAAGCCCGACTTTGAGTAATATTTAAAAGTGAACAATTATTTATGATGAAATATTGTTTAGTTTTCGTAATTCAATGATTAATGTGCACATGGTGGAAGTGTTCATGATTTTATGAAAATCCGAGTTTTGCTCGTTTTTTGTAGATTCGAAGAAACAAGCAAGTTTTGAAGTGTTAACTCTTGAATTACAATCACTACTGTTAGTGGAATCGTAAAAAGGTAAGAGTTAAGAATTACCATTTTTGTAGATGCTAATTGAGCATTTTGGCATATGCATAATTCCATCATCTTGTCGAAGTTTGCATCTTGTATGGACGATATACCGAAGTAGAGTATTATGTGAATGTTACAGCTACTTCGTAAGGATGTCCGACTCTCAAGAAAATGATGTCTCCAGAGATGATACATGCATGGATGAGACTTCTATTGGTGAAGAAGAAGATGAAACACTTAGAATCAAGAATGTTCCAAATGTAGAGGATGCGTTCTTTATGGCTCAAGGGCCTGAAAAGCGCCTCAGAACTCCTGCATTTCGTCCTCTGATAAATCCTAGAGAGGTTACTCATAAAAAATTGGTGACTCCTCAGGCAGTCATTCGGTTCTGTCTTAAACGAGGATATTTTTCTGCGTCAATCATAAAATTCAAGCTTTCTCGACGGCCTTTAGAAAAAATTTCTGGATGGGCAAGGTATATGCTGGGCTTTCCTCGTGTTTGAGCCATGCTGCATGATGCACAAGTGACAAGGGCTATCCAAGCATCCGGAGACTTGTTCATTTTTCATGATGCGCGAGACATGGTAGCTCTACTTGCTCGCTGGTTTATTCTAACTCACACTTTCATATGCAGATGGGGAGAGTTTACCATCACCTTAGAGGATGTAGTTGCATTGTTGCATCTTCCGATCACGGGTAGCCTTCCTGAAAGTCTTTCAGCAGAGGAAACAACAATCTCTAACATCTTGAAAGCTGCAATGGAAGAGATTAATAAGGTATCTGGTAGCAAAGGTTGTTATGCTCACTGGTTAATACATTGGTGGCCGAGAGATACTCCTCTTGACTGTCCTATTGACGATACGTTATCTATTGCTGCTTTCTTGTGTTTATGGCTGTCCAGAGATGTATTTGAAGATACTGGAAATATTTTGAAGCCTTTCGTGATTCCCTTTGCCATTAAGATGGCTCAGGGTGAGCAACTCCCAATAGGTAGTCTGTTCTTGGGTTCTTTGTACTCTAACTTAGACTCCTTGATTATAGACTCCAGCTTCTCGAATGGCTTTATGAAGATTGAATGCTATGCCAATACGATGTTTCTTCAAGTTTTGATGTGGGAACGTTTCAAGAATTATGCACCTATTCCACGTATTATCTTGCAAGGACTAAATGCTGATGCTCGTCATGTTTTCTCTGAGAGGGACAATGTCAGGATCATGCGCTGGTCTACAAAGTAGCTCCGACTCAAGACCCGCTTCGTCGATGTGTTGGACCGTTGTTGATGGTGGTTTTTAACTTAGAGGTAAAGTCGTAAAACCCTAGTCATACATTGGTGTCACAGAACTTGAGTAATAATGTCCAAACCAAGCACATTTATTGAACCCTTTAATTTGTCTGTGATAAAATTACCAGGGTACCTTTTTTAATGCTAATTAGGGTTTTGAAAAGCCAAAACCCTAATTCTCACACCGCGTGATAATGGCTCATCATGCCAGCCACATTTTACCGCGCCAAGGCATGCCAACCATGGTAGCCGTACCCAAGTGCCAATGGCTCATCATGCCAGCCGCATCCTACCGCGCCAAGGCATGCCAACCATGCTAGCCACCCATGCCAATGGCTCATCATGCCAGCCACATCCTACCGCGCCAAGGCATGCCAACCATGCTAGCCGCACCCATATGCCAATGGAAAACCATGCCAGCCACACCTACCGCGCCAAGGCATGCCAACCATGCTAGCCGCACCCCTGTGCCAATGGAAAACCATGCCAGTCACACCTACCAAACCCTTGGCCCCACATGCCAAACCCAACCGCACCTTGCCTTGGCCCTAGCCATGCTAGCCACACCATGCGCCCATGGCATGCCAAGCCCTTGGCCCCGCCATGCCAAGCCAAACCATTCATGCTAAGCCCTTGGCCCCGCAATGCCAAGCCAAACCATTCACGCCAAACCCTTGGCCCCACATGCCAAGCCAAACCGCACCTTGTCTTGGCCCTAGCCATGCTAACCGCACCTTGCCTTGGCCCTAGCCATGCTAGCCGCGCCATGTGCCAACGGCATGCCAAACCCTTGGACCCACCATGCCAAGCCAAACCGCACCTTTTCTTGTCTCTAGCCATACCGTGTGCCAATGGCATGCCAAACCCTTGGCCCCACCATGCCAAGCCAAATCGCACCTTTCCTTGGCCCTAGCCGTGCTATCCGCGCCATGTGCCAACGGCATGCCAAACCCTTGGCTCCACCATGCCAAGCCAAACCGCACCTTGCCTTGGCCCTAGCCATACTAGCCGCACCATGCGCCAACGACATGCTAAGCCCTTGGCCCCACCATGCCAAACGCACCTAGCCGCGCCACCATGATGGCCTTCCCTACGCGGATACCAAAAACGAATGCGTGCGACGATCAACAGTCCCCCCTTCAAATCCCAGGAGCAAATCCTAGCCATCCAAGGTTACCAGACGACGCATGGTAACCTCTGGCCCGAAATCCTAAGTTTGGCCACGCCCAAACCGCTCCAAGGCATGCCATGCCCACGGCATGCCAACCTAGCCACGCCACCATGCTGACCTTCCCTATGCGGCTACTAAAACGAAGGCGTGCGACAATCAACGGTCCCCCTTCAATCCCAGGATCAAATCCTAGCCATCCAAGGTTACCAGAAAACGCATGGTAACCTCTGGCCCGAAATCCTAAATTTGGCCACGCCCAAACCGCGCCAA